>QLOH01000828.1:0-350236 GCA_026901365.1 Sesbania bispinosa
GCAATTGTTCTTACAATTCAATTTTTCTTTTCTTTTGTTTACATTTTGCAATTTACATTTTGCAATTCATTTCTAGTACAATTTCTTACTCAAAACTTTTACTGAAGTTTCTCAAAATCAGTTTCTGAAAACTCATGTTTTAAACTTGATAGAATTCTGAATCAAGCAATTTTATGGAAATTAAGTTCTTTGATGAAATTCTGAATCAAATCTTTTTAGAACTTATTGTTTCTGGTATTCTAACATTTAGAAAATTAATTGGTGAAATTCTGAACCATTTAATCTAAGTTTCCAGAAAATTCTTTCTTTTGATCATTTGAACACATAAACCTACTTTTTTAAAAGAGTCCCGTAAGAGGATTTGATTCTAATCCCCAGATTGCTCGTAGAATCAAAGTGATTAAATTCATTCACTTCGAATCTGAATTTTTCACCACAAACACCATCTTAAGAGGATTGGGACTCCATTAAAGTAGATGCAGTTATGTGTTTAGTGTTTAGTTGAAATAATTGTAATAGGATGTCTATTTAAGTATTTGGATTGAGTTGATGTACGTGAACATCCTTTTTGGCATTATTTCAATTAGGTCTCTTGTTTAAGTAATGCCCTTTTAGGATTGAGTTGATGTGAACATCCTTTATGTAATGCTCTTGTTTAATTAATGATACAAATAATTGTCATTTCAATTACTTCTCAAAATATTTCACTTATAAATTAGCTTTTGGATTTTAGTCCTTATTAATTTAGTCATATTCCTGGGTCATAGAGTCAGGTTCCTATAATAGGGTACAATGACCAAAAACCATCATCAAATCAAGATATGCAAGTCATCAATTTCTTCTTAAAATATTGTAGTTATAAATTAGCTTTTCGATTTTAGTCCTTACTAATTCAATCCAATTCATGGGTCATAGAGTCAGGTTCCTATAATAGGTAACAATGACATGAAAACAACATCAAATCAAGTTATGCAAGGAGCAATACATTCCAATAAGCCAACTTAATACACCAAAAAGAGATTAGCAACCACATCAATTACATAACAAGTCTCACTACAATTGGACCATTCCTTACATTCATTGCTTCAAAGCAATACACTTTGTTGAAAAAAACACAAAAACCAATTGTCATACACCATGACAAAACCATATCCCCAATGAACCATTTTTTTTCATTTTTGTCTCCTCACTAATTTTCCTTTAGAGCTTTGCATTTTCCCTCTTCATGTTCGCAAGCTCTTGGCCATTACAAAATTTCAAACTTAGTGGATGAGGTATGACTGTTATAGAGGCTCCCCCTTTATCAAGCTTCATTTTCCCTCTTCATGTAATATTACTGTTGCATTTTTGTCTCCTTACCCGCAAGCTCTTGATATATTTCTTCGGCCTCCGTCGTCTTTATGTATAGAGGATTTTGGAGGTGCCAAATAAAGACGCCATTGTGGAAATGAGGCACAGTTATAGTGACTCCCTTGTGCGTGAATGCATGGCTACAATTTATTTGAATTAAGGCCGAGCACCCATAAATCCAGTCTACTCTTCGTCTCCTTGGTGCTCCCCGTTGCTTTTGCACGCTGGTGTTGAATCTTGATATTAGGAGGGGCCATGCTTAGAACAATGGATCCATCAGGAAAACAAACTCACAGTTATAAAGAGTCCATTCCTTAAGCGCATTGTTTTCAGGCTTGTCTAGGAAGTCTTTATAACTTGAGCCTTCACCTGGATTACACAGTACAATGGCAAGAATCCCCCCTTTAATTTGAACTGGTTTGCCGTACTTGCAGTTTGTCTACCAATTTTGTTGGGCCCCCAATAGTTCCTTCCAATGTTTCAATTCTATATAATTGGGGGCGACGTCATCAATGACATTATACAAGGCAGAGTTTGAGTAGACTCTAGAATTGAAATCTAGATGACCACAAAGGTATTTATTATCACCTAAACTACGAGCCCATTGAGTTTTTCCAGCTCTTGATCTACCCTCAATAATAATGCTTTTAGTAATTAATGGAAATTTATCAAGGAAATAAATTTAAAAAAACTTCATGATTTTTCATGTTTGTTAATGTAATATCAATATTTTTCTTATTTTTCTCATTAATGGTTGAAATTTCTTATTTATTTTAGAATAGCCATACTACGTTCTTGACATTTTTACTTATTTTTCTATCTCATAGGTGATTCATCTGAACACAAGGAATCGACAGAGCAGTAAAGAGAATCCAACTTTATTATATATTAGGTTTTCATTACAACTTAATTTATTGATAAATTAACATTAATAATTCCATATCTAGCTGCAATGAAGAACAAACCCCACTCTGAGTTTCAACCAATCCTGCAATAGAGAAAAAAGGAAAGAACAGGGTGATAACTTTATATAATGCATAATTGGAAGAAGTTGCTCTATCTAGTATGTAAATTATTTTGTGTTATTTGACAAAATATGTTATAAATAAATAAATACGTTGGGAGGGGTAAAACGTGACATCGTGAAAAATGTTTATTGAATCATACGAAACATGAGAACAGAGACATTGGCTTATTAAAAGTTTATGGTTGTAATTATTCAACATTCAATTATCATTATTTTATTAATAGCAAGAACAATTAAGTATAAGAATAAAAACATTCAAAATGGATTATTTGACTAAAAAGAAAGTATTTATTTCACTTTTTTAATATAATAAATAACTTCCTTTTAATTAAAAATTTTCAATTTTGGATGTTTCTATTCTTTGTCAACGTTTTTTATTTTACTTAATAAATTAATATAAAATATATCATTTTTACTTTCTTTTCAACAATTTACATGAAAAATGTGAAAAACAAACTTCGTTGTTTTAGTCATTTCACTTTTGAAAACATGAAATAATATAAAAACAATGTAACATTTTAAAATTATTAGCAAAAATAAAAAAGAAAAGGTTGAAATAATTTTACCTGGAGCAGTCCATGAATTGTGAAATCTGGAAAGGGAGTTGGATTCCACATTTTTCTGGGAGATCATTTGCATTCTCTGGCTTTGGTTTTATAATTTGTGCTGCAGCCTTAATGCATTTACATGCATCCCTTTTTTCTTGAACATTTCTTCCTGCAGACCCTAGAGCTTTTGCTCCTTCACAACAAGTAGGACTTGGCTTGTCACCACCACCTTTGAGGTAGGGTATGCATGGTTGAAGATCTGCAACCAAATCATCACAATCTACCTTGGTCTCTGATATCAGGGATGATGAAGCAACGAAGAGGAGAAGAAGAAGAACAATAATGGTTGAGGTTGAAGGTGTCATCTTGGTTAAAGAAATTAAACAAGAGCAGGTGAAGCTAGCTCTGTTTTAGTTTTTAGCCTTTGTTTGTTGCGGTTCTATTTTGCGTGTGGTTTTATAGTGAGTTGCGTATCGACTTGATCAATACATGTGTCAACCGTGAAGGAAACTGTGTGGTACATGTAACTGAGAAACATGAAGTAGCATGCATGAATTTGAAAAAGTGAGGAGCTTCGGCTGATATTCAGGGTTTGCTTTAATTTGAAACTTACTAAGTGTTATCTCTTTACTCTTTACTTTTTCCTACTATATGTATTGCAAAACAAAGGATGAATGTTCATGAATTGTATTTTTACTGTCACCAGGTTCACGTTTTTCAAGACATTGTGTTTTTTTAAGTCGTTTCAATACAATCTTGGTTGCTTCATCTAAAACAAGAATTTAATTGGATCAACATATAATTTGAACACCTCTCTATATATATATATATATTACAACACATGTATTACATGCATATCTAACATGTAAATCATCCAACTATGTTTTTCTAAAAAAATTAACATAAAAAACATTTTTAAGATGGATTTGGACTTCCAAAATGCAATCTTTGAAACCTAGTGGAAACACTAGTAATGATAACAAAGATAGATTTCCTAAGAAAAACTATGGTTTCGATATTTCGAAAGCAGATCAAATCTTTGATATTTTAGTGAAAGACAAACAAATAACTCTAAGTGATGATCATAAAATCCCTTCTCAAGAACAGAGAAGAGGTAGGAAATACTGTAAATATCATCATACTTATGGTCATTGGACTAATAGTTGTGTTCGTTTCAGGGATATTATCCAAGAAGCGATTAAACAAGGAAGATTGAAATTTGAGGAAAAAGCACCAATGGCAATGAAGATTGATTCAGATCCTCTTCAGGTGAATGCCAATTATGCTGAGCCAGTTAGTATTAACATGGTTGAAGTTGAAGACTCGAATTCTGTGGGTCAGGCTGTGGAAGTGGCCTTAGACGGAGACCAAGAAATACATGATGTTTATCCAAAAGGAGGAGAGTCTCTTTTGGAATTTCTGAACAGAAAGAAGGCAAAAGATGCCTCAATAGATCTTTGCCCAAGATGTCATGCTGTGTTTGACAAGTCTGCAGCAAAGGTTTTTCGAAATTCAGACATGAAAGTACATTATCAACAGGTTACTTCCCATCAGAAGCAGGCTGAGAAAAGGCAGAAGAAGCCTCATCCTTCATATGGAGGATGGATTTCGAGATCCGAATCCATCTCTGGGGGAAATACTCCTGTGAATAGGAGTAGGTTTGATAAGGGAAAGCAACCTATGACTCAAAGGTTCCAAGAAAATTGGAAACCAAGAACTTTTGTTCCTCCAACATCTGTGCCTCTGAATCAATGGATTCGTCCAGGTTTCGTGAAGCAGCACAATCATTTCCAAAGTCAGTATCAGAAACCTTACTTTGGGAATAGGCAACAAATGACTAAGACTCAATGGAGAAGGGCACAGAGGATGAGGAAGACAGCTTTCGAAAATCAAGCAAAAAGGGACGTTGATACTGAAGGAAATAAGCAGCAATCCAAGCCAATTCAAGCAAAGAATGCCCAAGTCATTCAGGTGCAGGCAAATACAAGTAATCCATCTTACGCTCAGATGGTTAAGAAGAAGCCTTCGTTCCAAGTAATTGGAGGTTTCAATGAAAGTGAAGATGACTTGTTAACAGAAAATTTCGAAACTGGATTTGCAGATGGTCTGGACGACATCTGTGCAGTTGTTTCTGTTTTGCCTGCAGAATATGCTAAAGAGCTTGAAAGAGGTTTGGAAGATGAAGATTTCGAGGATGATGAAATCGGAGAAGACCCAGTTTGCTACACCTATATTGGCAAACAAATCTGTCAGAACACATCAGCAGTATTCGAAAGGCCAGTGGAAGAAATGCAACTCCACATGAAACCTCTGTTTATCAGAGTTATGGTTGAGAATGTGAATATTGGTAAAGTTCTGGTGGATTCAGGAGCGGCAGTGAACTTAATGCCGAAGTTTATGATGAAGAAGTTGATGAAAACTAAGTTTGACTTGTTGCCACACCAAATGGTGATTACTGATTTCAGTGGTAGAACTTCCAAGTCTGAAGGTTTTCTATGTTTAGAATTAACCGTTGGAACAATCATGAGACCTACCATGTATGTGGTGGTGGATTCGAAAGCAAATTATAATTTGCTACTTGGAAGAGAATGGATTCATGGTGTGGGTGTTGTTCCTTCATCAATGCATCAGAAACTCTGCATGTGGACCAAAGAAGGAATTCCCATTTATGTGGATGGTGATAAAAATTATTTCAAGGTGGAGGAAGATGCAGTGGATGTTAGGAGCACTGAAAAAAAAGTTATGATAACTAGACCTTATGAAGTTATTGATAAGTATTCATTGATGCCTACCAAGGTACCATATTCCTTGAGGATAAATCCAAACTATGGATTTATGATACAATGTGATGTTGGCCCCTGTGACGCTGCAGAAATAGCTGAATGGTCAGATCCGGGATAGATTCGAGCTTTTGGGCTCGAATTTCGGCCTATATGGCCGAAAAAGGGTTGAAACGGCTCTCGAAGCCGAGTTCAATGAAAATAAAGAAAATAAAGTACAAACGGCCCCTAAGGCCGAGTGGCAAGAAGGAAGAATACTCAGTGAGGAAATAATAGAAGAGGAAAATTCACTCGAAACAGAAAATGATTCTTCTTAAAAGGTTAAAACTTCTGTTGAGAAAAACAAAGATTCTGAAAAGAAGTGCTTTGAGCAAATGATGAAAAGAGTTGAGACTTATGTTCAGGAAAGTCAAGAGTCTGAGTTCGAAAAATTAGATTGCATATATGATGACTCTCCCTTGGGTTTCGAAGGATTTTTGTCTCAAGGTATCAAGAAGATGGAAGCTCAAGACCCTTTAGAAGAAATAAACTTGGGTGATGCAAATGAAAGGAGACCCACGTTTATTAGTCAGAATCTCGAAGGTGAGTTTAAAGAAAAAGTCATTGACTTGTTAAAAGAGTATAAAGACTGTTTTGCTTTGGATTACCATGAAATGCCTGGTTTGAGTCGAGAACTGGTAGAGCATAAGCTTCCAACGTTTCCAGAAAAGAGACCAGTGAAACAGGCTCCAAGAAGATTCGCTCCAGAAATTGTTTCGAAAATCAAAGAAGAAATTGAGCGTCTTCTAAAGGCTAAGTTCATTCGAACTGCCAGGTATGTTGATTGGATTTCTAACATAGTACCTGTTATTAAGAAAAATGGATCTTTAAGAGTATGTATTGATTTTCGAGATCTTAATAATGCAACTCCTAAAGATGAATACCCAATGCCAGTTGCTGATATGTTAATTGATTCGGCAGCAGGAAATGAATTATTAAGTATGTTAGATGGGTATTCAGGATATAATCAAATTTTTATTGCCGAAGAGGATATTTCGAAAACAGCTTTTCGATGTCCTGGTGCAATAGGTACTTATGAATGGGTAATGATGCCCTTTGGCTTAAAAAATGCTGGTGCAACTTATCAAAGAGCCATGAATTCGATTTTCCATGATTTAATAGGAAAATTCATGCAAGTGTATATTGATGATGTTGTAGTTAAGTCTGAATCAAAAGACTTGCATTTGAAGCATTTAAGACAAGCTTTCGAGAAAATGAGAAAGCATGGTTTGAAAATGAATCCTATTAAATGTGCTTTTGGTGTATCTGCAGGCAATTTCTTAGGCTTTCTTGTGCATAAGAAAGGTGTTGAGATTGACAAGAATAAGGCTAAAGCTATTCTAGAAGCATCTCCACCAACAACCAAGAAACAATTACAGTCTTTTCTGGGAAAAGTTAATTTCCTTCGAAGATTCATTTTGAATTTATCAGGAAAGACAAGAGTGTTTTCCCCTTTGCTGAAATTGAAGAAAGAAGAAAATTTCAAATGGGAAGATGAACACCAACAAGTCTTTGAGGAAATCAAGAAGTATTTAACAACTCCTCCGATTATGACTCCTCCCTTGCCAGGAAAACCCTTAAAGTTGTATATTTCTGCTTCAGAAGCCACAATAGGAAGTATGTTGGCTCAAGAGGACGAAAATGGTGTCGAAAGAGCTATTTACTATTTGAGTAGAGTCCTTAATGATGCAGAAACTAGATATTGTGCTATTGAAAAGTTGTGTTTGTGTTTGTATTTCTTTTGTACTAAACTTAAGTACTATGTGAAACCACATGATGTATTTGTAATCTCACACTTTGATGTAATAAAGCACATGTTGTTAAAACCTATATTGCATAGTAGAGTTGGAAAATGGGCTTTGGATTTAACTGAGTTTTCCTTAAAATTTGTTCCTTTAAAAGCTATGAAAGGACAAGTAGTTGCTGATTTCTTAGTTGAACACCCACCAATTCCAATTGAAGAATCAGTTTATGTTGGTTTAGAACCTTGGAAATTATACTTTGATGGGTCCAAACATAAGAATGGATCAGGAATTGGAATTTTATTAATCTCACCCAAGGGATTTCCAACTCGAATGATGTTTGAAATAAAACATCATTGTTCGAATAATGCAGTAGAGTATGAAGCTCTTATTGCTGGTCTCGAAATATTAGTTTCTCTGAATTCGAGAAATGTTCATATTCGAGGAGACTCTCAATTAGTTATCAAACAGGTAACTAAAGAGTATAAATGTTTAGATCCAAAATTGGCTAAGTATTTAGTTCAAGCCAATAAGCTTTTGGAAATGTTTGACGAGGTAAAGATTGAACATATTCCAAGAGGTCAAAATTTCGAAGCCAATGAGTTAGCTCAAATAGCTTCTGGATATAGAATTTCCATTGGAACTCTTAGGAAGATTAGTGATATTCGAAGAAGATTTCCAATGAAAGGTTTCGATATTCATAATGTAAATCTCTTAGATCAGAATGATTGGAGAAGCGAAATTGTGACTCTTATCCAAAATCCTTCCCTGATAAATAAAAAGCATTTGAAATACAAAATTCTAAATTATTGTATTTTAGGTGAAGGACTTTATAAGAAATCCGTTGATGGAAACTTACTTCGATGTTTGGGAGAAACTGAAGCTTATTTAGCTTTAGTAGAAGTTCATGAAGGAGCTTGTGGGGCTCACCAGGCAGGAAGAAAAATGGAATGGATTTTGAAAAGAAAATTATTCTTTTGGCCTTCAATGTCCAAAGATTGTCACAATTTTGCAAAATCTTGTGAGGAATGTCAAAAGCATGGAAATGTACAACAAGTGCCTGCAAGTGAATTACATTCAATCATAAAGCCTTGGCCTTTCCGAGGATGGGCTTTAGATTTAATTGGAATGATACATCCAGCTTCTTCGAAAAACCATAAGTTTATTTTGGTGGGAGTTGATTATTTTACCAAATGGGTAGAAGCAATTCCTTTAAGAGAAGTTACTCAGGAAGATATCATTCGTTTTATTGAAGAAAATATTATATTTCGATTTGGCTTACCGGAAACCATTACTACAGATCAAGGAACAATGTTCACAGGGAGGAAGATGGTTAGGTTTGCTGAATCAAAAAGAATAAAATTACTTTCTTCTACACCTTATTATGCACAAGCAAATGGTCAAGTTGAAGCAGTTAATAAAACCATTATTCCTTAGATTAAAAGACATATTGGACAACGTCCTCGAAATTGGCATGAGACTTTGAATCAAATTCTTTGGGCTTATAGAAATTCTCCAAGAGAAGCAACTCGAACTACTCCTTATAGATTGGTATATGGTCATGATGCTGTGTTACCAGTTGAGGTGAACTTACAATCATTAAGAGTTCAAAAACAATATGAGTTACCTTCTCAAGATTATTGGAATTTGATGTTCGATGAATTAAATCAACTTGATGAAGAAAGATTGACTGCTCTTGAAAATATAATTAGACAAAAAGAGCAAATAATGCGTTGTTATAATAGAAAGGTCAAGAAAAAAGAATTTCAAGTTGGTGATTATGTTTGGAAGTTAATTTTGCCAATTGATAAAAAGTCTAAGAAGTTTGGAAAATGGTCACCTAATTGGGAGGGACCTTTCGAAATTGAAAAAGTATTTTCCAGTAATGCGTATTCAATTCGAGAATTAATTGGTGATTTGCGCATATTATCAATAAATGGAAAGTACTTGAAAGAATATAAACCAAACTTGCAAGAAATAACTATTATGCATAAGAGGAAATAATTGTCTAAAGGCAATTAGAATTTCGAGCCCATGCTCGAAACAAAGTAAAATAATTGTCAGGGGGCAATTCAAAAATTCGAACCCATGTTCAAAAACAAAGAAATTACATTAAGAGAAGACTAAAAAGGAATTTCACTTGTCAACTTGGTAAAGTTATGCATAAGATCTTCATATTGGGTCTTGAAGCTTAACTCATTCTTCTCAAGGCTTTCGATGTCCTTGGTGACTTGCACTGCATTTTTCGAAATGCCTTTAACAGAATTGATAATCTCCATTCGAGCAGCCTGTTGTCTCGAAAGAGTAGCTTCAGCTTCGCCTTTAACCTTTTCAATTTCCTTGAGTCTTCCTTGATATTTCTTAACCAAGTTTTCAAGCTTGACTTGCTCTTTATTCAATTCTTTGACCCTTGTTGAGTTTTGCTTGATGGATTGTTCATGGTTGTTCACTATCAACTTGCTATGTTGCATCTTCTCAACCAATTCAGCTTTTTCACTTTTCTGATGATCCAAATCTGATCTCGTTTTTTCGATTTGGCTGATGGTTGTAATGCTATTGTGATAGTGTTCAGCAAAACTCTTCACCCAAGTTTATTGAAGACCAGTAAGCAGTGAATTGTACTTGTCAAAATATATGAGGAAACTCTCTATTTCTTCCCTGTAAGAACGATCCTTTAGAATTTCTCTCATCATCTTCTTTTCAGAAATCAGTTTCTTGAAATTCTGAAGAACTTGATCCACTGAATCTTCTTCACCTGAAGGTTTCTGAATAGTGGTCTCAGAATGAGCAGATGATAGAGAAATTTCCCCTGAAAGCACATCTAAGATTAAGAAAGGATTCTCATCCAGATCTTTGAGGCAATCATCCAAACTTGTAGCTTTATGAATTGGAGTTGACTTGGATGAATCCCTCGAAAATCCAGGAGCCTGTTCAGGAGTTGCTGATTCAGATTGAGTAACTTGAATCTCCTTTGAGGCAGAATCCTTTAATTTCTTTGAATCTGGTTCTAAGGAACTTGTAGGATCGTCTTGTTTGTCCTTTTCTTCTTGAGAGTCATCCTCATTGGGGTTTGATGGAGATTGAACTTCTCCTTCTTCCTTTCCTTCTTCTTCTTGTTCCTCATTGCTCTCTTTTATATTTTCGAGAACCTTTCCTTTTGGTGTTTTCGAAGGAGCAGCTTCAAGTGGACTTTCAATAGCAGGTTCTCCAGTACCACCACTTTCAGCTTGGGAACTAGAAGAAAGGTTCACCTGAAAATTCAAAAACAATAAAAATTAGATAAACAAGAAAAGAAAAGTCTTAAGAGAAATATTTTTCTTTCGAAAGAGAGTTAAAAGGGTTACTTGCTCAACAATTCCACTTGGAATTTGTTCCTTATATGATTTAACCTTAAACCTTTGCCCAACTCTCTGATGGTTTGCATAAAGAAAGTATTTTCAAAATCAAGAAAGAAAGAAGTTTTGGAGTAAAATTTAGAAAACAAAGGAAAAAGAACTTACTGCTCCAATAGTTTTCCCTGGTGGAATAACTGATAGGATCTTTGGCTTTGGAGTCTTTTTCTTTGCTTCTTTGGAAACTTTCTCTCTCAGAGGAACAATTTGTTTTTCAGGAGTATTTTCCTGTTTGAAAGAAACTAAGCATTAGTTGTTTCGAAATAAGCAAGAAATTCGAAATTGAATAAAAAAAAATTCGAAACTTACCTCTGAGGTAGATTTTTCTTCAGTAACTTCAATTTTTCTTTTCTTCTTCTTCTCAACCTTGGCCACTGAGTTCTCTGCAATTGGCTTGGAAGACTCTGCTTTCTTTCTCTTTCCCACTGAAGCAGATTGACTCTTCTCAGAAGGCTCATCATTCTTTTCAGCCTTTCCAGAAGAAGTCTTCTTCTGAGATTTCGAAGCAGTAGCCTAAAAGCAAAGGTAAAAGGAAATTAAGCAAAGAAATTTCGAAATAAAAAAGGATTTACATCTAGATTTCGAAAACTTACAGCAGGTTTTTGAGAAGAAGATGGATTCTTTCTTTTCTTGGATTTCTTTTCTTCCTCATCACCACTTTCCCAATTTTCCTCTTTGGAAATTTTGCACTCTTGAGCTATGACAAAGCAAAGAGAGTCAGAATTGTAAATTTGGGAATAAGAAAGAAGAGATCAACAACAATATATATTGTTACCTTGAGCTATGAAGTCTTTAGTAATTATTCTCACATGTTCTATATCCACATGAGATATAAAAGGGTAATTGTCCAAAGTATATTTTGTCAAAGTGACTCTTTTCGAAAGAGGTTTTAAACTATTAAAAAGAAAATCAAGACTAGCAGGTCTAGTCCATTCTGGACCATAAAGACTTTTTGCTAGACCAAACTTTGTTGTTGGCAAAGGAGGGAATTTTGGACAAAACTTTTCGAAATCAGAAATACCTTTGGAATTTATAACTTTAAAATTCTGCCTGTTGGAAGAAACTTTTTCTTTTAAAGAAGAAGCAGCTTCAGCAATAGTCCTATGAATTTTATTGGGGATATAGAACACATGGAAAAATTTCTCAAATGCTTCAATCTCTTTGATGTGCGTACCTTTGTTTTTCTTTGATGATTTCTGCGAAGGAGTAATGCTTGAAGTCAGTCTAGATAAGCAAGTAGCTTCATCAACTTTAATGCAAGAATAATACTCCGACCACCATGTTTCGAAGGAGAGAGTGCTGTAGAAAGAAGGTTCGAAAGCAATGGCCTCTAGAGACAAAGGATTTTTATCTTTTGAAAGTTGAAGCTTTTCAAATCCTTCTTCTCCATCAACACAACCTTCTATTAACACTTCATCTACATTGGTGCAAACTGGTGAAGGTCGAAGTTGGCTCAACCCAAACTGACGTGCAACTAGTTGAGGGTGGTATTGATAAACTCGAAAATCTTTTGGTTGGAAGCCACTGTATATGAGATCAGGAGTAAGGAATTGCTTCCAGATTTCGAGGGATTCAGACTGAGCACCAGGAGTTTCACAAGGAAATTTTCAAGTGAACCACTCAGGTCCTCGAAGACGAGCAGCAAAAGGTGCTAAATTTGGGGAATGATCTTTGATGTTCAAGAAATAAGAAATATAAGTCTTGAAACGATCCTCACGATCTTTCTTCGAAGTATTGGTATAGAAAGAGAGTTTATAACCCTCAACAAACTCAGGGGTTTGAAATTCTGCAGGCTCAGAATTTTCGAATTTGTCTTTGAAAATGGCATTTAGCCAAAGTTGAAGGAACCAAAAAGGACCACATAGATTTCGAACAGGATCTTTCGATTTTAAAGAAGCAACGGCTTCAGAAAGCATGTCATATACATGGGCAAGAAGACACCTGTTTAGATCTATCTTAATTCCTTTGGCCAACATTTGAGCCATAGGAAGAAAGGACTTTGTGATTTGATTGGACCTAGAGCAGAAAACGAAAGCAGACAACCAATAGAGTAGAAAAGCAACATGCTCTACTTCAGAAACTTTGCCAGTCTTGGCATTATTTTGAATGAAAAAGGAGTAAGTGAGTTTTTCGAAATTAGGTTCAACAGGTGGTTCTGGAACCTTCATATAAGGGAAAATCAAATGGCCTTCAGGTCGAAGGCCAGTGATTGCAGCAACATCAAAAAGGGTTGGACTGAGCATTCCATAAGGAACATGGAAAGCATTAGAAGTTCTCTCCCAAAAAAGAAAAGATGCAGAAATCAGAGTATGATCGAAGCTAAGATCATACTTACTCAACAAAATAAGGTCATGGATACCTAGTTGTTTCCATACAGGATACATGGTATGCTCAACTCTATTTAACCAAAGACCATAGGCATCTTTTCGAGAAGGAGGGGTTGCTTTGAAAACCTCATGGGTATTTTCGAGATGTTCAGTTCGAATTTTGCTAGAGAAAATTCGAATTTCCTCAGTAGAAAGACTTGGAAAAAAGTCATCAAAAGCTTTAAGGGAAGAAGGCAATGAGTATGGTCCAAGAAAAGCAAATTGCTTTTTTCTAATGGAAAAAGGAATAAGTACCTGGGAGTTCCAAATGGCAATCTTTTCTTCTGAATCTTCAGGTTCAGGAACATAAACTTTGTCTTCCCGAGCCAGGAAGTCACCTTTTACAATTGCCAATGGAACAGGGGAAGAGCTCTTGGAAGCCATTAATGGAGGTTTTATGAAGCTTTGAAAGAGAGAGAAAGAAAACAAGATTCTTGAAAGAGCTAAAAATACATAAAAAGAGGATGAATCAGAATCTTGGAAAGGTTTAATCGGTGAAAAATAAGCTTAAATCAACAAAATGTGATTAGAAATAGATGAAGATCATACCTTATTTAAAGGGAATGAGCGCCGAGAATAAGAGAGAATAGAGAAAATTGATTAAAACTTGAAGATGAATAGTGAAAGTGAAAAGTCTTTTCCTTCAAAATCAGTATTTATATGAGAGAGGAAAGACATGGTTACATGGTTTTAGTACGTGAACCAGTAACCCAAAAACGTGGGAAAGTCAGTTAACTTTAAAAGGTAACTGCAATATTTAATTTAATTGGAAAATAAAAGGTTTTATCTGAAATTGATATTTAATTTTCCGTTTAAATTTTGAATGACTGTTACAAAAAGGAATGCCAAAGGTTTGTTCCAAAAATATCTCTTTTTACAACAAAAAGAATTTTTTATTCAAAAGAGACTATTTTTGGGGGGGCATCTGTTAGGATTTGATTTTTAATTATTTCGAATTCCTTAATTGATGACATTTCAATTATTTCGAATTCCTTAAGTCATGGCATTCTGAAGCCATTTCGAATTTTCAGAAGAAGAACAATATTATTTTATTTCGAATTCTGATTGAAAACCTTGTTAACTTAGAAAATCCTTGAAGCAGAGTTAATATAGAGACTTTGGAAATTTGGAAGAGAAGATATATTGTGAATTCGAAAATGTAAAGAGATGTAAATGAAAGGTACAGAGTCAAGATAAAGGAATTCGAAACAGTCAGAAAGCAGAAAGTCGAAGACACATCTTTGATGACTTAGAAGAATTCTGAAGAAAACAGAAGACTCATTTTCGAAAAGACAGAAGACTCATTTTTCGAAAAGATAGAAGATATCAAGAAAACAGTTATTGGAAGTTATGAAGATCAAGACAAGTGTCACCTAGTTAGTGGTTGATTTTCAAAATTTGTAATTAGTTTTCTGGATAGTAGAAACGTGGCAAGCATCTACGCTGCCAACACATAGGGTTGCTGATGTGTCAAGCATGCATTAGTTAGCCGTTAGGATTGGAATCTATAAATACTAGAACCCACAATGTAATAAGGGTTGGCAAATCACTCACTCAAATTCTCTGAAACACCTTAACGTCCAAACTCATAGCGACAAACAGGTTACAAGGAGAAGAACAGTACGTGATGAACCCATCCAAATTTATCTTAATGCAATTGTTCTTACAATTCAATTTTTCTTTTCTTTTGTTTACATTCTGCAATTTACATTTTGCAATTCATTTCTTGTACAATTTCTTACTCAAAACTTTTACTGAAGTTTCTCAAAATCAGTTTCTGAAAACTCATGTTTTAAACTTGATAGAATTCTGAATCAAGAAATTTTATGGAAATTAAGTTCTTTGATGAAATTCTGAATCAAATCTTTTTAGAACTTATTGTTTCTGGATTTCTAATGTTTAGAAAATTAATTGGTGAAATTCTGAACCATTTAATCTAAGTTTCCAGAAAAATTCATTCTTTTGATCATTTGAACACATAAACCTACTTTTTTAAAAGAGTCTCGTAAGAGGATTTGATTCTAATCCCCAGATTGCTCGTAGAATCAAAGTGATTAAATTCATTCACTTCGAATCTGAATTTTTCACCACAAACACCATCTTAAGAGGATTGGGACTCCATTAAAGTAGATGCAGTTATGTGTTTAGTGTTTAGTTGAAATAATTGTAATAGGATGTCTATTTAAGTATTTGGATTGAGTTGATGTACGTGAACATCCTTTTTGGCATTTTTTCAATTAGGTCTCTTGTTCAAGTAATGCCCTTTTAGGATTGAGTTGATGTGAACATCCTTTATGTAATGCTCTTGTTTAATTAATGATACAAATAATTGTCATTTCAATTACTTCTCAAAATATTTCACTTATAAATTAGCTTTTGGATTTTAGTCCTTATTAATTTAGTCATATTCCTGGGTCATAGAGTCAAGTTCCTATAATAGGGTACAATGACCAAAAACCATCATCAAATCAAGATATGCAAGTCATCAATTTCTTCTTAAAATATTGTAGTTATAAATTAGCTTTTCGATTTTAGTCCTTACTAATTCAATCCAATTCATGGGTCATAGAGTCAGGTTCCTATAATAGGTAACAATGACATGAAAACAACATCAAATCAAGTTATGCAAGGAGCAATACATTCCAATAAGCCAACTTAATACACCAGAAGGCGATTAGCAACCACATCAATTACATAACAAGTCTCACTACAATTGGACCATTCCTTACATTCCTTGCTTCAAAGCAATACACTTTGTGGAAAAAAACACAAAAACCAATTGTCATACACCATGACAAAACCATATCCCCAATGAACCATTTTTTTTCATTTTTGTCTCCTCACTAATTTTCCTTTAGAGCTTTGCATTTTCCCTCTTCATGTTCGCAAGCTCTTGGCCATTACAAAATTTCAAACTTAGTGGATGAGGTATGACTGTTATAGAGGCTCCCCCTTTATCAAGCTTCATTTTCCCTCTTCATGTAATATTACTGTTGCATTTTTGTCTCCTTACCCGCAAGCTCTTGATATATTTCTTCGGCCTCCGTCGTCTTTATGTATAGAGGATTTTGGAGGTGCCAAATAAAGATGCCATTGTGGAAATGAGGCACAGTTATAGTGACTCCCTTGTGCGTGAATCCATGGCTACAATTTATTTGAATTAAGGCCTAGCACCCATAAATCCAGTCTACTCTTCGTCTCCTTGGTGCTCCCCGTTGCTTTTGCACGCTGGTGTTGAATCTTGATATTAGGAGGGGCCATGCTTAGAACAATGGATCCATCAGGAAAACAAACTCACAGTTATAAAGAGTCCATTCCTTAAGCGCATTGTTTTCAGGCTTGTCTAGGAAGTCTTTATAACTTGAGCCTTCACCTGGATTACACAGTACAATGGCAAGAATCCCCCCTTTAATTTGAACTGGTTTGCCGTACTTGCAGTTTGTCTACCAATTTTGTTGGGCCCCCAATAATTCCTTCCAATGTTTCAATTCTATATAATTGGGGGCGACGTCATTAATGACATTATACAAGGCAGAGTTTGAGTAGACTCTAGAATTGAAATCTAGATGACCACAAAGGTATTTATTATCACCTAAACTACGAGCCCATTGAGTCTTTCCAGCTCTTGATCTACCCTCAATAATAATGCTTTTAGTAATTAATGGAAATTTATCAAGGAAATAAATTTAAAAAAACTTCATGATTTTTCATGTTTGTTAATGTAATATCAATATTTTTCTTATTTTTCTCATTAATGGTTGAAATTTCTTATTTATTTTAGAATAGCCATACTACGTTCTTGACATTTTTACTTATTTTTCTATCTCATGGGTGATTCATCTGAACACAAGGAATCGACAGAGCAGTAAAGAGAATCCAACTTTATTATATATGAGGTTTTCATTACAACTTAATTTATTGATAAATTAACATTAATAATTCCATAGCTAGCTGCAATGAACAACAAACCCCACTCTGACTTTCAACCAATCCTGCAATAGAAAAAAAAGGAAAGAACAGGGTGATAACTTTATATAATGCATAATTGGAAGAAGTTGCTCTATCTAGTATGTAAATTATTTTGTGTTATTTGACAAAATATGTTATAAATAAATAAATACGTTGGGAGGGGTAAAACGTGACATCGTGAAAAATGTTTATTGAATCATACGAAACATGAGAACAGAGACATTGGCTTATTAAAAGTTTATGGTTGTAATTATTCAACATTCAATTATCATTATTTTATTAATAGCAAGAACAATTAAGTATAAGAATAAAAACATTCAAAATGGATTATTTGACTAAAAAGAAAGTATTTATTTCACTTTTTTAATATAATAAATAACTTCCTTTTAATTAAAAATTTTCAATTTTGGATGTTTCTATTCTTTGTCAACGTTTTTTATTTTACTTAATAAATTAATATAAAATATATCATTTTTACTTTCTTTTCAACAATTTACATGAAAAATGTGAAAAACAAACTTCGTTGTTTTAGTCATTTCACTTTTGAAAACATGAAATAATATAAAAACAATGTAACATTTTAAAATTATTAGCAAAAATAAAAAAGAAAAGGTTGAAATAATTTTACCTGGAGCAGTCCATGAATTGTGAAATCTGGAAAGGGAGTTGGATTCCACATTTTTCTGGGAGATCATTTGCATTCTCTGGCTTTGGTTTTATAATTTGTGCTGCAGCCTTAATGCATTTACATGCATCCCTTTTTTCTTGAACATTTCTTCCTGCAGACCCTAGAGCTTTTGCTCCTTCACAACAAGTAGGACTTGGCTTGTCACCACCACCTTTGAGGTAGGGTATGCATGGTTGAAGATCTGCAACCAAATCATCACAATCTACCTTGGTCTCTGATATCAGGGATGATGAAGCAACGAAGAGGAGAAGAAGAAGAACAATAATGGTTGAGGTTGAAGGTGTCATCTTGGTTAAAGAAATTAAACAAGAGCAGGTGAAGCTAGCTCTGTTTTTGTTTTTAGCCTTTGTTTGTTGCGGTTCTATTTTGCGTGTGGTTTTATAGTGAGTTGCGTATAGACTTGATCAATACATGTGTCAAACGTGAAGGAAACTGTGTGGTACATGTAACTGAGAAACATGAAGTAGCATGCATGAATTTGAAAAAGTGAGGAGCTTCGGCTGATATTCAGGGTTTGCTTTAATTTGAAACTTACTAAGTGTTATCTCTTTACTCTTTACTTTTTCCTACTATATGTATTGCAAAACAAAGGATGAATGTTCATGAATTGTATTTTTACTGTCATCAGGTTCACGTTTTTCAAAACATTGTGTTTTTTTAAGTCGTTTCAATACAATCTTGTTTGCTTCATCTAAAACAAGAATTTAATTGGATCAACATATAATTTGAACACCTCTCTCTCTCTCTCTATATATATATATATATATTACAACACATGTATTACATGCATATCTAACATGTAAATCATCCAACTATGTTTTTTTAAAAAAATTAACATAAAAAACATTTTTAAGATGGATTTGGACTTCCAAAATGCAATTAGAAAATAAATTTATTTCTTTAAAATCTTATTTTATCAGAATTATTTTATAATTATTTGAATAAAAAATAAAAATTAAAAAAATAAAAATTCGAAAATCAATAACAGAAAATGTGCCACAATAAAGAAACACTTTACATTAATCTTTGGATCTTTTGTTTTAGATCATTACGAGAGCATACTTTTCATCAATGATTATTAAGTGAATAGATATTGACAAGAATTTTCATTTTTATATATAGATAATCTTATCATTAATTTTCATTATTTTTTTATTATTTTATGATTTTATTCTTATTTAATTATTTCTTCTTATTTGTAATTTTCTTTACAATTTTACTCTCAATTGTTGGTTGTGGAACGTGATGTATGAGGATCTATTGTTAGATTTGAAGACAAAGTTTTGATTTTGATGAAGCAAATCATTCCAGGTAGAGCATTTCAATTGGACAAAGTGAAAGGTAAGATATGTGATTGTGTGTGTATGTGTTGAGTATAAGTTAGGTGTCGTTCATTGATATGAAATTCAAGCTATTAATCAAGTAAAATTGAATCAAACCGGTTAAAATGAAATTAAGCACTTAGGAAAGTGAAAAGTAATTTCAACTCTTTAAAATCTATAAAGATAATATCCATCCAGGAAGAAAGTCATCTAGAAAAACTAATATCTATTCAGGAGCAAACTCATCTAAAAAACTAATATCTATTTAGGATCTAAGTCATGTTCAAGTTAGCACTATGTGGCTCTGAATTCAATTTAAATATGCATCATGAATAAGCCCCTCAATAGGATGTCTCAACCATACATTATATAATATTAATATTATATTAATTGGTTTTAGAGTGTCTTGCTATCACAATTTCATTTGCTATTGGCTATTGCTTTTGATAGATACTGATCGGACCTGTCCGAGGCCTACTCTAGACGAGGTCCCAAGAGACCTAACCGAAGTGCCCCTGGAACGAGGTTTCTTCAAACGAGGTCCCAGGAGACCTATTCGAGGTGCTCCTTGAGTTTCGACTCTCGACGAAGTCTTTGGAGGCCTATCCGAGGAAACCCTTCGAGGCTTGCTCTAGACAAGGTCCCAGGAGGCCTAACCGAGATGCTCCCGGAATGTCAGCCCAAAAGAGATGATCAAAGAACACCAACCATCCCTAGGCGCCCGTCGGCCAAGGGAGCGACCTCGGAACCTACACACCCTATGCCCCAGACATAGGCTACCTACCAAGTCTCATCGCATTTAATGCGCCCCATGTCGTCCCCGATAAAGCAACAGTATACCGACACACGCAACCATGATTTACGGCCATGGCAGTAGGATTACGGCGTAGGCGTGCCTGCACCACTTGCCTATGACACCTATGCCTCCTCATACCATGACAGGGAGTGGCTATATAAGGGGAGTCCCTCTCACAGACACAAGGTAACACATCTATCCCACCTTATACTCATCCAGTTCCTCCCCTAACTTGAGCGTCGGAGTGCCTTTGCAGGTACCGCCGCCGCGAGCCACCACATCGGAGTTCCCCTTGGAGTAGCCCCAGCCCACATCAAACACCTCGGACTAGCACCTGTGATCTCGGCTACGATCAGATACATTTGCTTGAATGATCACCACTTGTAACTACTTCCATTATTTTTTGCTTATTTTTTGCTTTGATTGCAACCTACAAAATTGATTCTTTAATGGTTTTGTTAACATCAATGATCGAATTGATGAGAGACAAAAATGCAACGGTAATATTAGTGAGGAGACAAGAGAGCAACCCAAAAAAAGGCCAATTGTTTTTTATATATCTCGATGAAGGGCCGATGAATGGTGCCCGAAAAACACCACCGATGTAAATTTTAAGATAAGATGAATGAGAGTGAGGAATTGACCCACAGCTTATGGTACTTATTAGAAAAAGTCTGTATATAAATTTAAGGTATGTAACAATTACAAACTCTAGTGCAAGCAAATTTGGGTTATGACATACATTCCCGAAACTCGTATTACAAGTCATTAGAATGAACCAATGAAATCAAAAATCAAAACAACACAACAGAAAAAAATTGACCAAATATCCAAGTTAAAAGAAAATTAAACAACACTTAATGATTAACAAAAACTAAGTACAGAGTAAAATTTTGTATGAGTAAAAATAAACTTTTCTTTTAACCTTTAATTATATCATTAACAACATTTTAGAGTTAGTCCCACCGTTAAGTATGATGAGTCGGTCCCTTTGCTTTAACTTAATTTCTGAAAAAAAAATATGCAGGGGTATTATCCTAAAATATCCAACTTAATTTCTGTTATCTTAAAATTTTTGTTTTTGGTCCCTAAACTTTCACCCGAATTTGGTTTTGGTCCCTAATCTTTTTTTTCGTTGGTTTTGGTCCCTAACGTTTTCAATTCATTGAAATTAGTCCCTACTGTCACCCTTATATTTAACAGAGTTAAAGGCAGGAACTAATTTCAATGATTTGAAAATGTTATGGACCAAAAACAACGAAAAATAAAGATTAGGGACCAAACCCATATTCATATTTGATCCCTAAACTTTCACCCGAATTTGGTGTTGGTCCCTAAAGTTTTCAAATCATTGAAATTAGTCCCTAACGTTTTTAAATATAAGGGTGATGACAGGGACTAAGTTCAATGATTTGAAAACTTTAGGGACCAACACCAAATTCGGGTGAAAGTTTAGTGATCAAATCTGAATCTGGGTTTGGTCCCTAATCTTTATATTTCGTTGTTTTCGATCCATAACATTTTCAAATCATTGAAATTAGTCCCTGCCGTCAACTCTGTTAAATATAAGGGTGACGGCAGGGACTAATTTCAATGATTTGAAAACATTAGGGAACCAAAACAAACGAAAAAAAAGATTAGAGACCAAAATCAAATTCGGGTAAAAGTTTAGGGACCAAAAACATATTTAACCTAAAAATAAATGGGAGACAAAAATCAAATTTTTCTATATTTTGAGGAATTAAAAACATATTTAACCATCATCATCATCATCATCATCATCATCATCATCATCATCATCATCATCATCATCATCATCATCATCATCATCATCATCATCATCATCATCATCATCATCATCATCATCATCATCATCATCATCATCATCATCATCATCATCATCATCATCATCATCATCATCATCATCATCATCATTATTACCCCTTTTATGTTACTTTATTATAAATACTTTAATTTGTATATAGTATAAACTTGCCAGTGAAGCTACGTACGCTTCATAGACACAATTGATAGCATCTGACCTTAAAATGTGAGTATTTTATTATTTCAGGTGAAAGAATTGCATGTGATCTAGCAGGTTGTTAATTCAGTAATCTTTTATCCAACTACGACACATCAAGATATATAATTAAATTAAATACTTGGAATTCGATCAGAGACGATATAAATATTAGTTCCATCCACATTTGTAATTAGAAATTATAAATTCGTGTATATGGCTCAATAGAGCACTTACCCTCTCTTGCTTTTACTCCTATGTTGACACTTGACAGAAAAGTGGTTACATAAAGAACTCCCTTCTACCGGGGGTATATAAGACAAGTTAAGACACCATAGTTCGTTGTCTCAAATCTTGTAACGGTAGTGCATACCCACATTTCCCTTGTTGCCTGAGGAAAGGGGCAATTTCGTTCAGTAAAGCCTAGATAGCCAAAAGATACTGCTATATCTAACCCAGATTTACTATAAGACTCAAGGCCAATGGGATGCTTCAATATAATGCCTTACATAGCTTCAATTTTCTTAGGTTGTACAGCCGAAATAGCAGTGATTACCACAAGTGCATTGAGGTGCCGTCTCTGCCACTCATGCAATTCATTTTCTAGAGATTGTAAAAAAAGCACACATTTGTTGGATCCTCACCACCCTATGCCACTATATAGCTATTGGGGCCAGGATCTATCTCTTTTTGTATATTCAATAATAATGAATAGTTACCATATTTGTGTTTGACAAAAAAGACAAACCATAAAGACTCCAGGTTGAATGTATGTATATAACCATTGAGTTGCTACTTGCTAATAGAAAATTTAATGTGTGCATGCCTTGATTGCTGTCTTATCCATGATCCACATCAAACCTTGAAGAATGCATATGGTTCACTTCCATGGGACTTTGACCTGCTGGCTGAAAAATCCTTTGGCATATATTTGTCACAGGTAGAGCTGTCAAAATGAGCCAACCCAGCTCACTCGGGTTGGCTCACCACTGGTTAGGCTAAAAGTGAGCTGAGCTGGTAGGCTGACTTTTCTGGTGAGCTGAAAAAATATCAACCCGGCTCAACCCACTACGGGTTGGTGGGTTAAGTGGGCTGGCTCACCTAACTTAAAAAATTATAAAAATAATAATAAAATAATAAAAAAGGTCAAAAATATTAGGAAAAATATAAAAAATTTATAAAAATGACTTCAAAAATATAAAAATTAAAAAGTGAGTCAACTCACCTCAACCCGGCTCGAACCCACCTTAGCTCACAAGTTAAGTGGGTTGACCCACTTTTGACCCGTGAAAATGTGAGCCTATATTTTACCAACCCAACCCACTGGTGAGCTGGATTGGGCCGGATTGGCTCACCGAACTCAACCCAAATTGACAGCTCTAGTCACGGGCTTGGGTGTAGTAGTGGGTTTAATTAAACCTGAATGGACAAAAGAAACATGAGGTATTTAATGGCTGGTTCGGTTATAGTTGAGTCTGCAACGGTGGCATATTCTAGCTTTTTTGTAAATAGTAGTATGAGTCACGGAACTTTTTTTTAATCAAAGTCACGTTTGGTTGCCTGATACGTTGTTGACATGCACACTTAAATAAGCTTTTAATTTTTTAAGTTTGACTCGAATTTGATTATAGCCCTTAAATTTTAAAATTTTTGGTTTGGGTCCCTTGATCATGTTATGAAATCAGAGGATTTTAGTCTCTTCTTTTAACACCGTTAACTTTGACGTTGGCCTGGCAAACCAATTTGTGTTAGTTTGTCTAGTAAAATTTTATGAACATGATATGACAATTGAATAACACCTCAGCTCATCTAGTCAAATTTCATTTAGGGTTTTATTGAATATAACACGTGTGGGTGATTCTGTTTTAATTTAATAAAACCCTTAATAAAATTTGACTAGATAAGCTAATATGTTATTCAATTGCCACATCATGTTCATTAAAATTGTCTGGACAAGCTGACACAGAAATATGTTTACCGCATCAACGTCAAAGTTAATTAATGTATGATGTTAAAGAGAGAGACTAAAGTTACGTGATTTCAGAACACGAGGAGCCCAAACCAACGATTTTAAAGTTTAGAAACTAAAACCAAATTCGAATTAAACTTTAGGGACTAAAAACATATTTAACTTCATTTTTAATTTTAGCAATATCATTCACATATTAGGTAGCCGCGAATTTACCAGGCAACTCATATAACTCAAATAGGGGATTATTATTATTATTATTATTATTATTATTATTATTATAATAAATAGGTGATAATAATGTAAGTTATTATGTATAAATATGAGTGGAAATACGTCAGGCAGCCTATTATAGGCACGAAGCCGACCTGTTATGGGCCTGAAGCCTGACATGTTTAAGGCTGGTCTAGTTAATTATTTGACTAATTTATTAAAAATGTTAGGCTGAGTTTTTTAAAAACTTGTTTAATTAAATAGTTGGGATCCAGGCTTATGAAAAAGTATGTTAGGCCTATCAAATCAATTTAATAAATAATACATATAATATTAAAATTAATTATATAAATAATTATAAACATAATCAATAATAGAGTTTAATTTCTATATATTGTCAGTGTAAACAAATATTTACACTATCATCCAATAATATGTTGTCACATCATTTAATTAATATGACAATTCATGTGTTATTAAACACTTTAATTGATGTCATAACACATTATTGAATGACTATGTAAAACTATTTTGCAGTATATAACACCCACATTTTTGCTTATATGACTTTTATTGTGTGATATGGTGTGTTTGGGTGATTAAATGTTTTTAATCATCAAATAGAGTTTAAATAGGTTAGGAATGAATTTCCTATTTTTCTAGATTTTTTTAGAATTTTTTGGGAAATTTTAGGTATGAAATTACCATTTTCCCCTACCCTTATTGGAAATTTACCAAAATACCCCTAACCTAAATTTTGAATTTCCCTCCAACTTAACATTTTAATCCCTCATTAATAGTATCCTTATACTGTTAACACTAATTCAAACCCACATTACCTCATAAAGCATGTTTTATTAATAAAAAACATGAGGAAACCTGCTTAATTACCTCACCCATGTACCCTAAAGTAACCTTATCCCCTACCTCTTATAAAAGCAAATTTTTATTTTCTCCTTCATTTTATCCTAGCCATGAGCTTTCCCTCCTCTCTCATCCTCTCCATCTTCCATTTTCTTACCTTGATTAAAAGCTCAATTTTTAAGTTTTTAATCCAAAGATTTTCACTTTCGTTCTTTGAGAAAGATTGTTAGGGAGATCATAAGGAAGAGAAAGAGTGGTGGAAGTATAAAAAAAAAGAGTGGTGGAACACTTGATTTAGTGGAGTTTGAATTTTCATCCAACATTGTTAAGAGCTTGAGCTTCTTAGGTAAGGAGAGGAGAACCCTTGAAACTCTAGTAGGATTTCTGACTAGAAAGAGGGTGACCCTTGACCCTCTTCCCTTTTATCAAGTGTTGTGGTCATATTTAAAGGTATGAGATTTTGTATGAGTAAATGTGTTGGTTGATGATTTGACTTGATAAAATGAATGTTGGGTATGCATAGAACATCATACTTGAGTTTTACATTTTTTGAAAATTTATTGATTTTTCATGAAATTCATAGTGTTCTTAAATGTTCATGAGTGCTCATGTGGTGTTGATGTTAAGTTCATGAAGATGGTTATGTTTGATTCATGGAGTGTTGGTGAGGATTGTATTAATGTGTTATTGGGCTTTAGTAGCCCAATATGTAAAAGTAGGGGTGTTCATGGGACGGGTTTTACCTATCCATAACCCGACCCTAATTTTTGACCGGCCAATTCTTTGGACCCGAACCCGTCCATAGAACCGAAGAGACCCGATAATGTGCAGGTCTAAGTAAGACCTGGTCTGAGTAGGAAAGGACCGGGTTGGCCCGATATATAAGCTAAATATAATCATGAAATGATCATATAACAATGTTCAAAAGAAAATAATTCATACAATTAATAAATATATTGCATACAATAGAATATCTCTTAATGTATGCAATATTTTTTACTTTTTTAAAGTTTGGGACATTACTAAACCAAGAATAACATTATATCACTATATAATTTTATGTATAGAATGTATTTTTAAAGGCAAATAGAGGAAATTTAGACGCAAAAACCCCATTTAAAATGAAAAAATAAGATTAATTAGGACTTTACATAATAGAAAATCATAAGTAATAAATATTATATTTATATATAAAGGACGGGCCGGGTAACCCGAAGGTTAACCTGAACCCATCCTCAACCTGATGTCGGGTCAAAAAATGAGACCCGATGATATAAGATTTGGTTTTATTATTTCTTGTAGGACAAGAATAGACCTGGCCCGAGTGGGACGGGTGTTGAGATCTTGGGAAGCGTACCAATATCACAGCAGTATAATAGTAAGTAAGAGGGCTGTCATATCTACAGGGAACGGTACAAAAATAAATCCTAGTGATCACACTTATCAAGTAAGGGCAGATTTTGAATGTGTGTTTGAGAAGTTGCAATAGTAATTTAAATAAGAGATAAGAGAGAGAGATTTTGGATAAGATTGAGCAAGATAAGGAACTAGGATTGAACTTCGTCTATCGCACCCCTCTTGTATTTTGGAAATCAATAATATTTAGGAATTTGTAATCATAAACATTGAAGCACAAATAAATATTATTTCATAAAAGGTTCTCACAGATATGAAATACTCAGAAACAATTCATGCAGGTTCCCACTGCCACAAAAATTTCCCCGGT
This sequence comes from Sesbania bispinosa, assembly GCA_026901365.1. NCBI lineage: Eukaryota > Viridiplantae > Streptophyta > Magnoliopsida > Fabales > Fabaceae > Sesbania > Sesbania bispinosa. The sequence continues at coordinate 26,812 of QLOH01000828.1, forward strand.
TGAAGATCAGTTGTTAAAGCTATCAATTCATCCTGGTTCCCACAATGACAAATTGAGCGTTTTTCACCAATCAGATTTCATAAACCCTATTCCTAGCGCATTTAAGAAATTGCATCATAACTCCTGTACACAGACGGAAGTTAAGCATTAAGAGTAGAATAAAAACACCAATATTACGAAAACAGAGATTCATAAATAATAAAGAGGATACAAAATACCATTGGGGATTGAATCGACTACATTCAATCCTAAGGGAGAGTTTAGCTACTCATTGTAGCCATTACAAACCAATAGAGACTGTCACACTTTTCTCTAGCTCCAGATCTGCTCAACGGCTCTGTACCTCCTTTCCTCCCAAAACTGACAGCTAACAGTCCTATAAATAGAGTTTTGACGGGCTTTTAAGACTCTGCTTGAGTCCCATTAAAATTTAAATTTCGTGTTCCTGCGCTCAGCGCAAGTGGAGTGCAGATCTTCGAATATGCTTTCCTGGTTTTCCTCTTTTTGAGTTTATCTTGTGTTGTTCCTATCCTTATCCGCTGCTATCTCGATGCCGTATTCGAATTTTAGCCTTTTATCTGTAAAAATCAACAAAATATTTATTAAAATAGCATCAAATTCAAATTTGATTTAAATAATTACAAGAATCGCACTTTAAGCCAAAAAGGGATAAATTGGGGTATAAATTCACCATTTTACCCTTAATAAGTGTTGTAATTAAATATAATTTTTACATTAATTTAACACTTATCAACGGGTCAAAGGGATGGACCAGGTCTTGAACACCCGTAGTAATAGGTAAAAAATTAAAAGATTAAAAGAGTAAAAGTGAAAAGTGTAAGTGGTAACTTTAATAAAAATTCGGGTAAAACCCTCCACCTACATAAAAGTCACTTTTTAACTAAGTTACCATGGTGGTAACTTTTTTTTTGGTCTAAAAGTGGTAACTTGGTTAGATGGACCCTTATGGGTCATATACCATTCGGGCCACTAGTTTGGGCCCTAAAACTCATCAAACACTCATAAAATGCCCAATAATGATAAAATAAAATAAATAGTTCGTGATACACATTTGGGCTTGAATTAGTGTTGGGCCTTAACCCTAAACCCACCCATGAATAATTAAAACTCTAATTATGTTAAAAAATCCCATTAGGCTAATCACATAAATTAATCAACTAAAATAGATTTGATTAAAATTGACCGTAATCACCTAGGTTAATGATGAATAATAATAAGGTTAAGGTTTAATAAAGGATTAAGACTTAAGTAATTCAGTTTAACTTTAATCAAGCTTAGTTGAGATTAATCCTAATCATCATAAATTAATGACGTTTTATAATATGGTTAAGACTTAATGACAATTAAGAATTAAGTAATTGTGATTAACCTTAATCAAGTGTAATTAAGACTTAATGCATGATCAAGAAAGAGATCAAGGAATGATTAAGATTTAATTAAGGTCTTAAGCAAAGATTAACCTTAAATGAGACTTAATTAAGGGTTAAATCGAATCCTACTTAACTAATTAAGGACTGTTAAGTTTTATTAACTATACTAAGCCTTAATTAAAATAAGGTAGCACTTAAGGAAGACTATCTAAGACTTAAGAACTATCATACACTTATGATGAACATAATATAACCCAAGTTTGAGATTGTAGAGTTGGAAAGCCTTAGGAAATGGATTCTTTAAGTTATAAACCTTGAAACTCAACACTTGAGACAATGTGAAGTATCATTCATAAGACATAACCATAAGCCTTAGTAAGTTATAGGGTACAAGTGTAATTGTTTATTAATTATGAGAACAAATAAATAGTACTTACCCTAAAAGCTTATAATAAACACACTCTGTTCACATAAGACTTGAGAAGCTTGAAGAGAGAGTGTGGATTGACCAAGATGGGGTTTGAATTTCTTACAAAAGGAAGTCATCGAATTTGTGGTTACACCACGAGGAGTGGTTGTGTGAAAAGATTCAAGATGACTTTTTCCGGTAAGAAATGTGTATGTTGTGAATGTATAAATTCTATGACATGCATAATCGTGCATTGGTGATGTCTAAGGTTGTGTACCTTATGACAAGATAATGGAAGAGACACCTCAATACCGGTGCGAAGCCGGTTGGACTCGTGCACTAGGTCTTGCAAAAGGACACCAACTGGTCTTGAAAAGGACGCCAACCTTGAGGATAGTTGAGTTCCGGGATGAACTTAGGGGACGTAGGCTTGCTACCTACTGTCGAGTTCAAGGAACAAAACTTGACTATAACTTCCGCTCTTATGGTTTCATGAACAGTGGAGATTTTCTGGAAGAATCACAAAAGAAAGATCAGTCGAAAAAAAATATATTAGCAAGGGCTCTTAGTACCGGGATTAGTACAAACATGTCCAAAAGGAAGGTACATAAACAACATTTTTAACAATAAGACATGTCCAAAAGGTAAACATAAACATACTACTCCTATATCTTCTATACATGCTATAGCTCCATCTCCCATGATAGCCTTGGACTCAACATCACTTGGTTTTCTCAGCCTTGTGAACCACTGTAAAGAATTCACAACAGGAATAGTGGAACTCGAGTCTAACCACCAAGAATTGGGAGGAACATCAACCAAATTAAATTCAAAACAAGCTAGAGTAAATATGAGTATACCTTCCTTATCATTATCCTTCTTCTTAAGAAGATAGCAATCCTCTATCCTGTGACCAAACTTCTTGCAATAGGCACGGTTCCACTTGAAGTACTTCTTCTTGGACTCCAAATGCCTTGGTGCTTTCCTTGTCTTCCCCTTTTCAAAATGGGTCTTTCCTTTGAAACCCTTCTTCTTATTTTTAGTTATAGAAGTAGAAGTAACAAATTGCACACTGTGAGACTTGTCCTTTTCGTTGACTCTTCCTTTTGGGAAACAATGGTTATCATCTCATCAATGGTCCATTTCTCCTTCTAAGTGTTGCATGAAATCTTCAACATATCAAACTGAGAAGGAAGAGATTCTAAAACTTTCTAGATCAAGAAGCTCTCACCAAGCTCAACCTTCCGACACTACAAGAAAACTAGTTATTAAACGCGACTAATTAGCGACAACCGCAGGCCGACAAAAATAGAGACGGCTTGGTCGTCGCAATGCCGATGCTAAAGGATTTTATATTTTAATTTGATTTAGTAATTAGTCAAAAAAAAGATAGTGATGTCCAGGCCGTCACAAAGCTGAAAAAAATGATTTGTGACAGCCTTCCTTTAGATTTGCGACGGCTCGTTCATTGCTAATTGAAAACTGAAGTTAGCAACAGCCAAACCGTCGCTAATTTGAAAATTTATACGCGAGCGTAATTTAAAAATTAACTTATAGAGATGGCCATGGTTGACAGCAGCGTTCACCTGGCCTTCTCTATTTAAATATAAAATTAGCTACGGCCTGGTCGACGCTAAGTCTGAAATTTATACGAGACCGACTTCCCCTTTCTTCTTTCTCCTTTCTTCTTCCATTCTCTTCTTCTCTCCTCCTCCGCGACTTCAGCCACAACCGTCCCTCAAGCTTTCCCTCAAGGTCTCTTTCTCCTTCAACCTCTCCCTCTCCCTAAATTCTTCAATCTCACCGATTATTTTTGCAAAACAACCCATTTTTTGGTGAAAGGGGAGGAGGACGGCGGCCAACCAGCGTGGGAGGCCATTTTCGGCTATCAAGCTCCGCCGTGGACGTCCGACTCGTACTGTGTTCACCCCTATGTGTGATGAAACTAATGCAATTTTCGTTTCTCCGTGTATTGTATGAAATGTTTGTTAGTGGAGAGTTGAGCTCAATAGGTGAGACCTGTAACATCCCAAATTATAACTCTTGTTATAAATAGAACTAATAGGGGAAGAGGTTTTATAAAAGGAATTAAGGGGGAAAAGGAACTAAAAATGAAAAGTGGGAAAATTAGGATTCTGATATCCTCGCTAAAGCGAGAAGGTCTCGCTTGAGCGAGCGTATCAGAAAAAGGGGGAAATTTTGGGTACTGTCATGCTCGCTCAAGTGAGAAGGGCTCGCTTGAGCGAGCATATCAGTAAAATTTGAGGGAAAATGTTTCTGGTTTGCTCACTCCAACGAGGATCCCTCGCCTGAGCGCAATTCTTGAGAAGTTCCAAGGTTGCTCTCTGAAACCCCCTCGCTCAAGTGTAATTCTCTCGCTTGAGCGCAATTCCAAGAGATGCTCTCTGGAATGTTCTCGCTTGAGCGAGGATGCATATGTTCCAGGATTTCACCTTTCCTTGCTCAAGCGAGAAAGCCTCGCTTGAGCGAGAGTTCGCGTGTTTGGTTTTTTACAATCAGATTTTAGGGCTTGACCCTCATTTATTACTTTCATCCATTTAGTTTAGAGAGAGAAGCTTCTAGAGAGAGAAGGAGCCTTGAAGCCAAGAGGAAGAAGGAGGAGGAGGCAAGGGTTACTCATCCCCAACCTCTTAACTCCATTTCCCCTTCACATTGAACTCTCTTGAGGTGAGTATAACTCACACACCACCACCCAATCTTGCTTGAATCTCTCTAATGAACCCTAACCTCCTTCCTTCCCTTTCTTTGGCTTATGTGTGTGATTATTTTGTTGTTGCTTCTCTATTAAGATATGTGGTATGTATTTATTGATTGTGTCATGAGTTAGGGTTTATTTCTCTAGTTAGGGTTCCTTACAATGCTTAAGATAGTTACCCATTACTTCATGAAATATGTATTATGTCCTATGTGTGAGTTTTGCATCATGGCTTCAGGCCCAATTAATAATCAGAAAATGAATTTGGCTTCGGCCTCATTTTTTGCTCCGGCCCCAGTTCACCTTAATTAATCAAGATTGAACTTTGGTCTCTAGTTAATTGGTCTTCGGTCCCCAGTTAAAACACAGGTTTCAGCCCCCAGTTAATTAGCGGTGTTATGCCCAGGGAAGACGTTCCTTGTAGTCTGAGCTCATGTCTAGCTCCAATCTAGTGATAAGACCTCGTCTGTCAGGTAATGCAGGTCATGCACGCACGTTCATGTTTATATTCAATTGAGACATCATGTCATGAATTGTTTTACTTATCCTGTTGCATTTTCATTTTCCTGCTAATGAGGACGCTATGTTGTGATGGCCATGGAGCTAGTGTCATCTTTTTGCGATGGCCAAGCCGTCGCTACCTAGCGTCGGCTATAAATCGTCGTCGTTACTGCATTAACGATGAGTGTTTTAGCAACGACGTGTTGGTCGAAGCTAGGTCGTCGCTAAATATGAAATAGAAGTGTACAAGGTTCATTTCGTGCTCATGAACACCACTGACACCATCAAAATTAGTCTTCTCAAGAAGAGACAGATACTAGGCCCTTTGAGCTTTATCAAAGGTTCTAAATTTCTCACCAACATATCTCAGAAACTCCTTAGCCTTATCATTCTTTGGAATACTCTGTCTAATAGACTTCTCCATGGTGTTTTTTATCACCATCAAACACACATTGTTAGAGTGCTCCCACTTCTTACAAGAAGCCCTTTGGGTAGGAGTGAACTTAGGAGTAAGAGTCGAAGGCTCTTCCTTTTTTAAAGAAAGGTCCAAATTAGTAATTGCCTAATACAAATCCAAATATTCTTTTTAGTACTCAAAATTGATCACATTCAGAATTTTGACCGAAGTCAATTGCATAGACAAGAAGTTGGTATCAAATCAATAAAAAAACATTTAATATGAACAATTAATAATGCAATTAGAAAATTAAATGTTTTTTAATACACAACCAAACATTCCAAGAATAAGAAATTTCTCATTCACTATGATCTCGTCTAAGGGTCCCGAACCATAATAAATAAGAAATATAAAATACATTCAATGCACAAACCCATGTCAAAAGAAATCTAATATCGATAAGGTACTTGAGAAATTGTTGACATAAGATAAAATTAATAGCAAATTATATCAAACACAAAATACATTAATAACAAAATACCGATAGGACATAATTATCATTAATGCAATATAAATTTAATTAGAAAAGTAATTAAATTATTTTTTCACACAAATTTCATATAATTGTACTCATGATAGTTGAGCTCAGAATCATATAAAAATATATCATTCATGCTTAACAAAATATAATAAAAGTGTATTATGCATGAAAAACATATTAAATAAACATAAAATATATAACAATCAATACATATAAGGGTCCAAAATTTAATTCCAACTCTATATATACAATCAGGGAGAGTACACCATACTAACATATCAATGGAATAACAAGAAACGTGTATAAAACATTTCAGACCAATTCCCAAGAGTACTACATTTAAATTTGAGTTTCATTCTCTGAATAATTAAAATAAAATATTTTTAGGAATCCAAAATTTACAAAAATTTAAAAAATAGATTGAAAATTAATTATTTAATTTTTACCACAAAAATAATTTTTTTAACACAGGAATTAAGGGGCCCACATGCCCCCACGCGCTTGACTTTGTGAGTGGGGATGCGCTACCCCAAAAAACAGGTTTTTCTTGACCCAATAGCAAGAAGAGGAGTACTAGCAACACACTCTTTTGAACACTCTCTCAAACACACTCCATTCCATGTGATTGGTTAAAATTCACATGGATCCCACCAAATTCGTGGGTCTCACTCCTAAGTGGTGGGACCCATGTGGATTTTAGCCAATCACATAAAGTGTGTTAGAGAGAGTGTTAAAAGAATGTGTTACTAGCATTTCTCATTGGGAGAAAATGGGTCGCGTGTGACCCGCGAACCACACCAGGCCAAAACTGCCATTTTAAGCAACATCAAGAGATAATTTTTCGGGCACATGTGCAAGTACAAATCTAAAAACATATGATGTTTTAAACGACGAAGAAGAAGAACAACTTAATTCTCATATAATACTCGATAAAATTGCATCAAAATTTGACAAAGTGATTTAGAATACATGCAGAAGAAGAACCCTTTAACAATCTATTCAATTAATGGGTAAAATCTGAGTTGCCATTTTCAAAATTTGAGGAGACTGGAGAAAAACAAATTTGTGATCTCATTATTTACTCTATGAAACAACACAAATTTATGGTATGTAATTATAAAACAATAGGTAATAAAAGCCCTAAATCAATTTCTTGTTTCATTGAACAGAAAGAATGAATAAAAAATTAAGAATAACATTTGTATTTTCGGAAAAAAATGAAACTAAATTTCATACGAATACTCATATTTTTTTCTTCATTTAGAATGTACACATTATGATAGATATCCTAGGATGAAAATCCGTAATTTTTCATACACAATTAGTTAATAATTTTAGGGTAAAATATGTTTTTAGCCCCGGTAGTTTTGGTCAATTGTAGTCCTCGTCCCCAACTTTTAAAACATTTGTTTTATATCCCTATATTTTTAAAACACCTTAACGTTAATTAATTTTGTTAAGTTGCTAGTAAATTCAATTGCTTAATAAATGAATTCAACATCCACATGGGTTAAATGAGACTCAACACTAAAGGGTAAAGTGGAAATCTATCAAACAGGGCAACAACTTAACAAAGCTAATTAGCGTTAGGGACTACAGTTAAGGTGTTTTAAATGTATAAGGATATAAAACAAAGGTTTTCATTTAAAAATTAGGGACGAAGGTTTTAAAAGTTAGGGACTACGGTTAACAAAGCTAATTAATGTTAGGGACTACAGTTAATGTGTTTTAAAAGTATAGGGTTATAAAATAAAGATTTTAATTTAAGACCAAAGTTGACAAAAAATACAAGTACCAAAAAACATAATTTACCATAATTTTATCAATCTAATTTCAGGGTTCATAGGATACTAATTTTCTAATTCAGAAAAACCATAATTTGTATCATCGATCATAAGCTCTAATACCAATTGTTAAATATAAAGCATAACCTAGATCATAATCAATAAGATATAATATCATAGCATGTTCATCTTCAATTAATTAAAAAGTTTAGAAAAAAAATTATGTACCCGAAATCAACGAGGGATCCATCATTTGTGTTCTATTGAACAACGTGAGAGAAAGTTGTTCTTTTCTTTGTAAGCGTCGAAAAACGTAATACGTAGAATGAACTGCCTAATAAGAAAATAGTTTTATGTTTTACCAGTAGAGATCAGAGACTTCTCAACATACTACTAAACTGGAGAGCTCAACCCATCACGAGTCATTCAAAATAAAAGCCCAATATACATCATCTATCAATTAATAATGTTCATTAATAAAATTATTCCATAATTAATATTAACAATTTAATAAATATAATTATAATTTATTAATTAATGCTAATCCATAATAATAATAATAGAGAATAAATAAATATATAAATATAACATAAAAAAATCTACACACCAGTTAACACTACTTCAAAATTAATCTTACTTTACTTTTCCAACCTTGGGAATTAGAGAAATCATATACACATATCATTAAATATACATTTTTCATTTTTTATCAATGCTGTAATAAAAACGTACGTATAATTGATATTTAATAAAAATAAATGTAATGTAAATAAGAGTAAAAGTATTCATTGTGTCTACGAAGTGCCTTTATCCAGTGTATCACCGGTTTCAAAGTTGTTAATTCATGGGAATATAAGCTGCTTAATTAGTCATGCTATATAGCTAGGATGCCTTGGGTCATCCAAAAGAAGAGAGTAAAATGGTACCCAAAGTCCCACTTCGAGCCCATCATGTCTTTGCCCATACTTTTTCATTAAGGTCAACATCAAAAGGCCTAGCAAAGAGCAACTTCTGCAGATCAGGTAAGTTTGGCATGCATGACCTTTCCAAATGAAAAGGACGCATGACCCATTAACTCTGTTTTTGCTTAACAAATGGGCACAAAGCCAATCATTTTCCTAACCATGACTGCATTTGTTAGTGTCCAATGAAATATGAAATCAGCAATGGACACACATAAGTGACCTTCTCTCAACATTAAATTCAATAAGGACTCATTAATCACCCCCAAAAAGAAAATCTACAAGACTCATAATTAAATTCCCTTGTTATTTTATTTTCTCTTTTCATAAGATACAGCATATAATGCTTTCATTTGCTCTTTGTCATTGTTGTACCAAATAGATACGATAGTTGTTCATTATATTTTATAATTAATTAAGATTTGAAATTCTTTTCAATGTTTTAAATTTAGTTATATATTACACTTTTAATCAATGCTCATTATTTTGTTCATTTGTTATGGCTAAATTTTGTAGTATTAAAATAGTATTTTAATTCCAATGCTTGTTCTGTAAAAAAATTAAAAAAATATTTCATTTAACTAAAACCTACATAATGAATTTGGGTTTAGATACAAATATATTCATTGGACATAGATATAGGTATTAAAAGTTTTCTATTTATTAAAAATTTTTGAAAAAAAGATTGCAGTATTGGTAAAAAATCAAGTGATAAATTTCTTTGGACGTATACACTATATACATCATAGATGAGGTACAAGTTATGTTAATAGCTAAAAAATAAATAATAGAAAACTAACATAACAACAATAAACTTATCCAAATATCTTATATAATTAATTAACTTATCAACCAACTCATTACAACACTACCCCTTAAAACAAGAGGTACAAATTAAGAAATCTTCTAATCAAGATGATCATATTTACTTTTTTAAGTGTAATAAAAACATATTTTAAAGGAAAAGTTAGCAGCTCGGTTTAAAATAAAGTACTTTAGAAGCCAAAATATCTCCTTGAAATTGAGGTTGCCTACTCTAAACAAAATCTGGACAGTACTTAAGAAATCAAAACCTAAGTGAGCCTCTCAAACCAAGAATGGGGAGCCTGCTTGAGCCCACGCTTAATATGCACACCTTATTCTCACAATTAATAATAGAGTCATAATCATGTGGAATCTTCATATATACTTCACCCTCCATGTCTCCATGTAGAAAAGCATTTTGAACATCAAAATGGGGTAATTTATCCCAGCCAAAGTGTGCAACCAAGGAGAGGATAATTCTAACTGTATTTACCACTAGAGAAAATATCTCTTCATAATCAATCCAATATATCTGAGTGTATCCTTTTGTAATTGATTTTTCCATATACTAGTTCGGAGTACCATTAGACCAATATTTCAGTGTATGATCCACCTATATCTAGAGCTAGCAATTCGGGCTACCCGGCTCGGCTCGAGGCGGGTAGCGGGCTTTATCAGGCTGGGCTAAAAAGGCCGGGAGTTATTCATAATTCTAAACTAAGTGTCTGAGCCCTACATTTTTAAGAGTAGCTCATTTTTTTTGCAGGGTTTGCGGGATACCTTCCTGGATCGAGGAGAGTAGCGAGCTTTATCAGGTTGGCCAAGAGTTATTCAGGCTTCTAAAATAAGTGTCTGAGCCCTACATTTTGTTGGGATTTTTGTGGGTTTTGCGGGCTACCCTACCTTTTTGTGGGTAGCGGTCTTTATCAGGCTGGGCTAAAAAGCCCATGACTTATTCAGGCTTCTAAAATAAGTGCACAAGACCTACATTTTTGCGAGTCGGCCTGGTCGGGCTAGTCCATTTTACCGACTTTACCTATATCCCACCCTTTCTTATCTTTTGATTTCTAAAATACCTCACTGACCTTGTTTCTTTCCAATGCACTTATTTCTTCATCCATGACTCAAGCTCATCCTTAAAGACTTTTTGTACTGGTATCAAGATTTTAATAGTGCTTTAATGTATTCCTACGGGTGGTAGTTTCCGTTGAGTAGTTGGAGGCCAACGATGGTCAACGTCAGAATCCAATGGGGGGTGTACCTGCAAAGACACTCCAACGCTCAAGTCGGATTGTGCAGAAGTAGCGAGGTTTTCTTAGTATGTTGGTGTACCTAAATTTGGTCAAATCAGTTATATATATGGGCTGATGTTGGCAGGAAATTTCGTTAGGCAGTAATAATGGTAATCAAGTGCAACTTCACGCGCCTAAAAGTGAATAAAATACACGTGTTCCGACAGTCGATCTAAATGTTATTGATTCTCAATGGATCTCAGCATATTATGTTGTCTGCGAAATCCGCTAGATGCCAATGTCAACATTATTACACCGTATGTCGGTCCGGAACAAATAGAATTGATGACAAAGATAAAACTTTTGTGTTGTGTGAAGAGGTGTTTAATACAAATAAACTAGCATAAAAAGTTTTTGGCATAGAACCGTTTCTTTTTTCTCAAGGAATATATATTATGGTGGTTCAGCGAGTCTGGTTGTTTTGTGGTGAATAAGATGGCTAAATTGTGCGATGCTTGCTAACCACCTTTGGTGGTGGTGGTTCGGCGTTGATCATATCCGTTTGATTTACAGTTGAGTAGAACTAATTCTAGAAGTTAATGATTGAGATAAGTGATACACGTTTTACTAACTATATTTGAACAAAAATAATTTAAAATTAATTTCACGAAACCATGATTTCATACTATTCAACACCTAACCAAATAGAAGCTTGTTGGTGGGTCAAAAGAAGAGTGACCAGACCATAAGAAATAATTGTTAAAATGTTAATTTTAGATACCCAATTAGTAACATATAGCTGGTATTTTTAACTGTATCATACCACACTTGTTTACCTCTAGTTTATGTAAGTCAGAAACGGCGGCTCTCATTTGGTAGTTATGCATTTGTAGCTCATTTTTTTAACAATTCATGATATCCTCTGTTTTATTAAGCGGCTTAGCATGCATGCTATGTGGTATAGCATGTTTTGTATTCTATATCATGCACGAAAGTGCAAATAGAAATTACAGCATGCTTCTAGCCAACAAATGAATTTTGTATAATTCTTTAGCCACTGGAGCTTGCAAGAAATATATACCCATTAGAGCTTCGAATGCATTCTGTCAACCAATCCAAAACATCCGTAGAAAAAAAAATCTATTGTTAGTTACAATTCCTAATCTGAGCCATAATTCTTTATCATGAGGACAATATCTTAGGCAATGGAAAATAGTTTCCATAGAGCAAGAACAGCGAGCACATCCAGCAGTAGGCGACATCCTCTGCTTCCAACGAAGCTTATTAGAAGGAAGGGCTCCATGAGAAATTAGCCACAGAAGGTTATGAATTTTTTCAGGAACTTTTGTTTTCCAAATCCATCTACAAGAATATTTAGCTTACATATATATATTTCTTTTATTCTTGAGATGCCAATCATAAGCAGAGTTTGAAGAATACACACCACTGATACTAGCTTTCCAAACCAACTTATATATCCTCATGAGTTGGAGAACAAATTGGCCTAACATTATTAAACCTAGATCGAGCTTCATCTGAAATGATTGTCCTGAGCTCATCAAAGGACCACCTACCATTTTGGATATATAACATCCTTTAAACACAAGTTCACATCTGCAATATGAACATACTGGACAGCATGACAGAGAGGTCAGTGTACCATAAAGAAGAGCTTCCATTGCTAACTCTGAAGCAATAGCCTTTATTAAGATGTTTAAATGCATGCATAGTGCTCCTCTAAATATAAGAACCATATGGCATAATCTTCCATGCAAAAATATACTTTTCTTTAAGGTATTTATGAGTAATTACTTGTGCCCATAACTTATGAGCCTCATGCAACAGACTCCACATTAGTTAGCCAAGAAGAACTATGTTAAAACTGATTTGATAGAAGCACATCTTATTGAGCACAAAAATAAGAAATTGGTGATGATAGATGATGATAAAAGCAAGTGAATCTCTGATTTTGAAAGAGGAACATAATTTGATTATAATTTGTCTAAGGAGTTCAAAATGTATACCCTCCAAATATTTTTTAAAAAACTCCTGCATCCTCCACAAATAAATCTAGTTTCTTCATTGATTCAGTGCCCTGATTCCATACCAGTTGGATACATTATAAAATCAAATTTCTATAATTGATTTTAAATTACATCAACTCAACATGCTTTGTAAATGTATATCACTCATTTACAAGTATTGATTCTAGAATTTGCTTCTGGTGTTTGGTCCTACTCCAACATTATAGATAACTCTTTGTTTTCACTTCTCCAGTGTTTTTCATCAGCATAGGCTTGGAAATCTTCCTCTGCCCTAAACAGAGGCCAGAGAAAAACAGAGACTGGCGGAACAGAGAGGGGGAAAGAAATGTCACGTGACAATATTTAGAGGACTAGTGAATTGTAAACACGCAGGCAAACAACTCGAGACCTGAGTGTTACACGTAAGGTGTCCACCTGCCTTCACCCCCGAAATCCCTCTTCAACCTGCCATCACCTCCGAAATCCCTCTTGTTCTGACCCCACCACCCCAACTTTTCCACCGTATCTCAATTTAACCATAACCACCCCACACCATACTCACTCACTCACTCACTCTCAAACATGGCCACTTCTCTCCCCTTCACCCAATTCTACAACTCATGGTTCGACCAGTTACGCCACCTGGTCCACCAGCTATCCACGGTGCCCCGCACACCGGACCAAAACGAGGACCACCTCCTCCCCCTTGTCAACAAGGTCATGTCCCACCATGAAGACTACTTCCATGCCAAGTCAGTCGCCACTGAGAAGGACCCACTCCACGTGTTGGCCTCTCCCTGGGTCACCACCATGGAACGTTCCCTTTATTGGATCACAGGGTGGCGCCCCACCACCGCCTTCCACCTCATCTACACCGAATCCTCCCATCTCTTTGAGTCTCACATCATCGACATCCTTCGCGGCCTCCACACCGGTGACCTCGGTGATCTCTCCCCTGTTCAGTTCCAGCGAGTCAGCGAGCTGCAATGTGAAACCGTAACCAACATTCTTACCCTCCCTCTTCCTCTCATCATTTTCTTCATAAATCACTAATACTTTAACAATTTGCATGAAAATTCTTCGTTTTTCTCATTTCATGCTTCATTAATTATCTTCTATATGCATGCGTCTCTGCATTTATTAAAGTCTTTGCCCTTATTATTTTCTATATAAATATAAATGACACTGCATTCCATTCAGCATTCACCGATTTGTTCAAAATTTTGATTTTATGTATGAATTTTCAGCAAACATTTTGATTAATAGATAAAATACGGAAAAAAATTGAAAAATCAGCAATTTGCTAAACAAGTTTTTTTTTTTTTTTTTGGTTTGGATGGGACGAAATTTCACAGGCAAGCATATTATTTAACTCTGAAAAAACGAACATTTGGTGAATTGAGTATTTAATTATCTTTTGCATTTATTTACTAATTTCTTTTTTTTTTTTGTGAAATAAAAAGGTGAAGGAAGAGAATGCAATCACAGATGAGTTATCAGAGTGGCAGGACAGTGTAAGTGAGATGATGGGACCAAGACCCGATCTTAACGAGAAGATCGGACGGCTGGTGATCATTATAAAGAAAGCGGATGATCTACGGCTGAAAACTCTGCGGAGCGTGGTGGGGTTGCTGTCGCCGCAGCAGGCTATCGAGTTCTTGATTGCTGCAGCAGAATTGCTTGTTGGGATCCGTGGTTGGGGATTGAATCATGACCGTGCACATCGTCGGTAATTAATCATGGGATTGGAATCAATTTGACCTTAAAAACTATTGTGGGTGCGGATTAATTATTACTTGTCATTCTATTAGGAACTTTGCATTTTCATATTTCAATTGTTGACTTTATAGCCAAAATCAAAAAGAGTCCTTTTTATTGGTTTTCTTTTAATGACAAAGACTTACATTTCTTACATATCTTTTATTTTGAATTTAAGCATAGATAAATCATTCTAGTAGAGTATATAAATAAAAAGGATGCATTCTCGGAAGGACCAAGCTTTTTTAGGTCCTTAAGTCAAAAGAAAGGTGTACGTGTCACAGTGAGAAGTTCGTGTAGCATGCATGATGACACTTTGCATACTGTATGTGCAATGATGTGTCTTCTGCAAGGGAGATATTGACCATAAGTTACCAACTCTGAAAATACTATCATCGCGTGTAAAGTGTAAACAAATTTTTGTTTTATGAGCTTTGCAAAAGAAACAATCTATTCACGTGGACCACCTCAAAGATTTGGAAATAATTTGCCTTATACAATCTAGCAGTCTTGAATGTAATCTGAAAGTGAGAAAGATTCATTGTCCTGCTCCTTTGATCCCAGCTCCCATATATGCTTCCTGCATAGGAAGACACCAGTCCTCTTCATCTCTGCATACCATGCCTACACCGACCCCCATCTGTTTTTTGACAGCTGCATCTACATTAATTTTAACTAGCTAGGCCATGACTTGCTAATTTCCGGTGTGTTGCAAGTTGATGCATTATTTGGAATTGTTGGATGTTCACCTGAAAATCCATGGAACGCGAATCTGACCTTTTCTGTAGTGTTTGCAGTAGAATAGCAGTAGCGTTTCTGTAGTGTTTACAGTAGTTTCTATAGTGTTTGCAGTAGATAGCGTGATTTTTGAATAAATCAAACAAATTTTTAATTAACCGTAACATTTTCTTGAGAATAAAGGTTGCAATGTGACAGCCCTGTTCAAAACATTATTTTAATCCCTTCAAAGACTCACTTGTTTGTTTCTTCTTTGCAAAATTAGAATATATCCCAGACTTTAGGGAATAGTGTCCAGTCTGTTAAACGGCCAGTACAGGGAGTCCTTCTGTCTTTGCCTTGCTATATGTATTTGCAAAATACAATTTGCTTCAAAAGGTGAGAAGATAGATGCAATCTTTTCCCTATTCCAATTCCCTCTGTCCACATCTATTAGCTCGCTGACATATCAAACATTTTGGGCGTGTTCCATTCCAACTTCCAAGCCTGAGTGAGTGGGGCATTGAATCTGACAAGGCTGGTATATACATTTATGATCCTTCCATATATAATTGTCATCAGTAATCTTCCAAAGTGCTCGGTCTATATATAACCTTTAGTCGCTTGAGCTGGTTGCTTTTTGGAAAATATCTTGACTTTAAAACCCTTGGCATTAAAGGATCCTCATGTTCAATTATCCGCCACCAATGTTTTGCTAATAATTAAGGCTTTACTCTAAACACCCTGAATTGTCTGATCCAACTGAATTCCACCAACCTTCTTCGGAGCCGCCAATTTCTTCCAAGCCACCCTTTGTTTCACTTCATCTAGTTTTCCACTCCAAAAGCATTACTTACAGACTCTCTATCTGTGTGCACAAAGTAGCGGAAGTGCAAAACAACTCATGATGTATGAAGGAATTGCTTGCACAGTTGATTTTATAACCACTTCTCTCTCTGCTAGTGAAAGGGTCTTCTCCTTCCTCCTCTAAGTTTCTTCCATATTATATAGGTTTAAATATGTTTTTAGTCCCTGAAAAAAATAGTCGAGATTTGGTTTTAGTCCCTGCAATTTAAGACCTGGTCCTCCAAAAATTAAAAATGCATCAATTTAGTCTTTATTGATAAAAATTCGTAGCTAATCCGTAGCAAAATCTGTAGCAAAATAAGGCAATAAGAGCTAAATTGGTGTATTTTTAATTTTTGAAGGATCAAAATCACCCGTTTTAAATTACAGGACTAAAACCAAATCTCGACTATTTTTCAGGGACTAAAAACATATTTAACCCTGTTATATATGATGAACAAATTGAAACACTTAGTTTTTTACCGTCCAATTACTGTTGAAAGACCCAAATATTTCACATGAGATTCCACGGCCTTAACATTTACCTGGTTTCTTAACTCTTCAACTCTGACAATGGGCACATTTCGACTACAGGAAATCTATGATTTGTCAAGATTTATTTTTTGATAAGATGCTAAGATTTGCTGCTTCCTAGCAAAAATAATATGATATCATATGCAAATAAATAAGAGTATTTTGATAGTCATGTCAATGGTAATTCCATCAGAGTAATAATAGGTGATGAAAGGAATGCGTATTTGGTGTTGGGAGTGTTAGCTTATTTATAGATAAGGAATGGTGGTTGACCATGTCGTACTCGATCACCTCTTCATGGAATATGGATGACCCATTATGCCAAGTTACGCAGGCAGATTTGAGGGTGTTTCCGTCGTGTACATTTGTCCAAACTACACTAATCTTTTTTTTTTTTGTTTGAATGATCAGGGCGTACTATCTTTTTTTTTTAAGGTTTAAATATGTTTTTAGTCCCTATAAATATAGGTCATTTTGTTTTTAGTCCCTGTAAAAAAAATTGGTTTTTCATCCCTACAAAATTTTTCGTTAGCCTTTTTGGTCCCTGCCATTAACTTTTAGCTGATGTGGCAAACGGAGTGCCACATCAGCATGTCACGTGTGTTATTTCTGCCCAATTTAAATTTGTTTTTAGTCCCTATAAATATGATTCTTTTGGTTTTAGTCCCTATATTTTTTTATTTTTCCATCTCTATATTTGTTTTTTATATTTTTCACCTTTATCTCATTCTCATCCAACATCATTATCCTTTTGTTATATTGCATTGTTACACTTGAAATTCTTGAACTCCTCTTGGATTCAATAAAATAAATTCTTTATATATTCAATTATTTGAAATTTTAATGCACTTGGATTCACTATATAAAAGGGGAACCTGTAACGACCTTTTTTTCTCTACTAATTCTTTTTTTTTGTTTATTATTGACTAATACAATTTTTATTTGATTTATGTCTAATACCTTGTAACTTAATGAGATTTGTGTTAACTAACAAAAAGGCTTGTAATTGTATATCAATGAAAATTTTGTCAGTCAATAAATATAAAAAAATAATTGCAGAGAAAAAATGTCGCTGCAGATTTTTCCCCTATATACAGTGAATCCAAGTGTTATGAAATTTTAAATAATTGAATACATAAAGAATTTATTTTTTTTAAACCCACGAAAAGTTTCAAAATTTCAAGTGTAACAATGCAGTGGAAGCACAAGGACTTGTGATGTTGGATGGAGATGAAATTGAGGTAAAAAACCAAAAAAACATTATAGGGACTAAAACCAAAATGACCATATTTATAGGGACTAAAAACAAATTAAAATTGGGCAGAAATAACACACATGGAATGCTGATGTGGCACTTCGTTTGCCACATCAGCTAAAAGTTAACGGTATGGACCAAAAAGACTAACCAAAAATTTTGTAGGGATGAAAAACCAAAAAAATATTTTACAGGGACTAAAAACAAAATGACCTATATTTATAAGGACTAAAAACATATTTAAGCCTTTTTTTATTATTAATTTTAGAGTTTTTTGGGTGTTTCCTCATGCAGTTTAGGGTGCTTTCACAATAAAAGCGCCCTACCACTGAGTGATTAATTTATTTTTTAAAATTCAGGCAGTTTAGGGTGCTTTCCCAATGGAAGTTCCCTCCCTTTCTTTTTTTTAAAAAAATGATCCCCCATGATGCTTCCACCCTTTCCCTTTCTAATTTATTATTTAAAAAAAAATCATGTACTCTCTCTTATCCTATTTATAAGAACATTTTAACTACTTCACACGGATTAAGAAAATTGGTTACAAAAAATTTATCATGAATGTGTACCATATTTCCTAATCTACCCTTGAATTTATTGAGACCCATTATCTTTCTCTTTTTATTTAACTACTCAATTGTGTCATACTCTCTTTACTAATTAATTACTTACCTACCTCCACTAATGGGATACTTTAGTAAAAAAAATAATTAATACATGAGATAATCTAAAAATGTTCTTATAAAAACGACCAAGACCCACCTTAAAAAAAGTTCTTATAAATAGGACCGGAGGGAGTTATTTAAAAAAATTGGGGCCTTTAGAGCACTTCCGCAACGTAAGTGCTCTCCCCTTTCTTTATCCCCTTTCTTTATTTTTTTTCAAAATCAAGCCTTTGAGGGCGATTCTGCAACATAAACGTCCTCCCCCTTCTTCATTATTATTTTTTAAAATAATTTGGACCTTTTAGGATGCTTCCGCATTGGAAGCGGCCTCCTCCTCCTCCTCTTTTTTTTTTTGCATTTCGTGACCCCAACTTTCGTAAGTACACTTTATCCTTTTCATTCTTGTTGTTCTCTTATCTTTCTCTTATTCACTCCCTCTTCCACTATGCGCATCGCGTGCTATCGACATGCAATGTTATGTTGTCATCGACTACGTCACACCGTGATTCTTCATTTGTGATCTTCCGCGTGCCGGTGGACAAGAGATGTTGATCCGATGGAACCTGAGAAACCTAAAATGAAGAAAAAAAGGCAGGTCAAAACGAATTTATACGGGAAAAGAAGAGTCTCAAAGTGTAATTTAGTAGATAAGTACTTGTAAAGATGAAAAAGAAGAGAGAAAGAAAATCACAAAATAGCATTGAAAAATTAAAATAGAATAAGAAAGAAAAAAGGACGTGTCTTATAGCATGAACTTATAGCATGAACTTGTGGTCTAGTGGAATAAGGGTCAAGGAGAGTTCCAAGTTTTAAGGAGGCATGTCAACCTAAGCTATTAAGCACATTATCATTTCAAATTCAATTATCAAATGAGAATATCAAATGGCTTTTATTTTATAAATTTAAAGAAAAAATGGGACTAACTAGTTACCGTGGCACCACCCATAACCCATCCCTTAATCCACAAAATTGTCATTTGATTGAGTGCTGAGTCCAAGTTCCAGCCCTTTCTAGACTAGAAACGTTCACTGTCATGTGATTAGCGTCTCTCACTCTTATTTGATTCTATTCTTTTCAGGTGCCTTTTAGGATGGGCCTCTCCATCATTGGGCCTATGGTAGACCGTTCTTTTTTTACCACGGTAAAAATGTCAGTTCTTTTAGTTAATTAAAATAAGGTATTTCTGTTTATGCCCAATATTGTTAAATTTTCATTTCTGGCCCAGACCTTTCCTAATAGTCATTTGTTCCCTTTGTTGTGTTGAAACCCTAATTTTATTTCTCCTCTGAGCTTCGTTTTTCACCATTGTATGACCATTGCATAACTCTGTCTGTGTCCCTCCCCTCGGTGGTTGCTATTGAGAGTTTCTCCTCTCATCATTGTCATCAAACGCGCGCTCGTCACTATCATCGTGTTCGCGCTGCTACACTGCGATTGTGTGGATTCGTGAAGCCACTACCCAACATTTGTTTGTATATCTCCTCGTTCAAGGTACGTTTCAGCAGTAATGTCGTCTCATTCATTTTGTGATTTCTGCGATTTTGGAGACACATGTATACATCCCAATGGACGCTCAATATGTGAACCATTCCCACCCATTTTCTCTGCCGACGGTGTTTCTTTCTGCAAACCCAAAGTGAATATATGTTTGCTTGTATTTAAATTTTTTTGTATAGATGCATGTGTTTAATGGTATTAATTTTTTGTGATCTGGTGATACTGCCACTAGCATGATGATTTTTGTGTTTTGGGTTGTAATAGGAAACAGGGAAAGTGGTTTTAGGAAAATTTTTGCTTTATATAAACTCAAACCAAGATGGATGGTAGGCCATGGACACCATGTTAATTGGTCTGAAATTGTTATGATGTTTTCATGAGATCATGGTAATTTTGGCTACAAAAGCTTACATACCTGCTGACAGTGGCGGACCGAGGTATGAGTGAGGGTGTGCAGTTGCACCCCCTCACTTTGATAAAATTACTACTAAAATCTTATATTTTGATATTTTGCCCTCTCTAGTTCTATATCTTTGAACCCACTATCAGTGGCAGATATGAGGGTGTGCAATTGCACCCTACTCACTTTCATAAAATTACAACTAAATATCTTGTATTTTGGTACTTTGCCTCCCCTTAGTCATCCTCAACCTAGCAATTCTCAAAAGTTTCTTAAACCAATATTTTATAATTTTTCACACATTCCCATATTATCATTTTATTTTTATTATTTTAAGCAACTCAATCTTTTTTAGCTCCAACCTAATAACTCTCAAAATTTACTTAAAATAGACCCCACAATCTACCCCACACACTTATATACTCCTTAGGTCCTATTTGTAAGACAACATTTGAATTTTTTTATGGTCCTATTTATAAGACAAAATACACAAATTTAGAAGCATTTCATAATTTTTTTCCTCATATTTACCCTTTGACCATTAAAGGTTTTAAATTGACACAATTACTATGACAATGAAGTTTAATTTTAAATAGGGGTAAATTTGGAATGTTGTAGGGTAATTTTAAAAAAATCAATGCATTAATTATTTTTCTTAATATATGTCATTTAGTCTTAATTGCCTTATAAATAGAACCGGAGGAAGTATTTTATATTTAAAATCTTAAACTACTGAATAAATGACAAAAAAATAAAAACCATGCAACAATCCATAAAGTAGATTGTTGCAAATAGCAACTCAAAAATTGTTGAGCATCATGGGTATCTCTCTAACGAAAAAAGATGGTATAAGCAACGCTCTTATTATTTGTGAGCACCTCGGCGAAAGGCCATTGAGGATGCTCTTATATGTTTTCAAGTATATGATTTTAAAGAAAAAAATTTATCTTTTCTTCAATAGCAATAACTACTAGCTAATTTTCTTCATACCAACATGCATTAATTGGTCTAAGTGGAAGGGGCTTGGGTCCCTTGAGCATGTGGTCTTGGGTTCGATCCTTAAATTCATGTATATGGAGAAAATACCGTTGAGAAGGTCTTCTCTTTGCGCCTGACAATACCTTGAAAGATTAGTTTCTCACATACTGGGTGAGAGGATACTCTGGGAAACAAAAAAAATAATTTTCTTCATTTTCATGCTTCATTTCCTTCGCACACATGATAATAATAATTATTAATTATTATTTTTTAAAAATAAATTGCCCCCGCTGATCCAGGGTCTTGGATCCGCCACTGCCTGCTGAACTCAAGTGACAAATTTAATTAACTAAGGACTATGTGTCTTCAATTCCGTGTTAAATATTTGGTTGAATTTGATGTTGATTGGTTTAGAATTTTTTGTCATCATACTAAATAGCTACATGAGGTTCTTCTCCTGCTGCTCCAATATGACTTAATTGATTTGCTAAGGATTCTGAATATTCAATTTTGACTTAATTGATTTGTTAATTATTCATACTGAAGGTGATTGTCATCATATAATGGTGGAACTAAATGAGCATGAAAACTTAGTGAGTGGTGTAGAGGAAGGCATACATGAATCCAATGTATCCACGCCCAACAGTGACCAAGTCACAGTTGAGACCAAGGAAGATGGGGGGATTGTCCATGATGGTGAAGACATATGCATTGATGGTGAAGATGATTGTGCTGACCTTGACCCTGAGTTGATTCCTGGTGAAATGATTTTCAAGTTTAAATTTACCAATATAGAAGTTGCGTATGAGTTCTATAATTGGTTTGGTAAAAGGATAGGGTTCTCCGCTAGAAGAGGAAAGGTCCAAAAAAAAAAGAGATAGTGGAGAAAACATTTTTTGTCACAAAGAAGGGAAACATGTGAGGAGGAAGGGCGTAAAGGGTGTGAGGGAACCAAAACCGGAGACAAGATGTCAATGCAATGCTTTAATGACAATTTGGGTTGACAAATTGACCAATCTTTGGCATGTGACTAAGTTTGTAAATGATCATAGTCATGATCTATTACCTACCAAGTACACAAGGATGTTTCCAGCCCATAGGAAAATTTCTGATGCAGACGTTTTGCAGATGAACAACATGCGAAAGGCCGGTATAACCACTCCCTAAATATA
Source organism: Sesbania bispinosa (assembly GCA_026901365.1). Lineage (NCBI taxonomy): Eukaryota > Viridiplantae > Streptophyta > Magnoliopsida > Fabales > Fabaceae > Sesbania > Sesbania bispinosa. The sequence goes on from QLOH01000828.1 coordinate 49,392, forward strand.
TAGCTCATTTGCTACTCAGTCTGGTGGTTTTGAACATGTTGGGTTTAACAAGAGGGACATGTATAATCAGATAGTAAAGCAAAGACAATTTCAATCTTCTGATGCTCAAACTGATGTCCAATACCTTCGTTCGTTGGCTAATACTGATGAAGCCATGTTTTGGAGTCACACGGTTGATAAGGAAGGCAGACTCCAACGATTGTTTTGGTGTGATGGACAAAGTCGGTTGGATTACAAACTTTTTGGTGATATGCTTGCATTTGATGCCACTTACCAAAAGAACAAATATCATTATCCTTTGGTGATTTTTTCTGGAATCAACCATCACAACCAATCAACAATATTTGCCAGTGCTTTGATTTCCAATGAAACAGAAGAAACATATGTGTGGTTGCTTCAATAGTTGTTTGAAGTTATGAAGGAGAAGTCTCCTGTTGTAGTCATTACTGATGGTGATGTATCCATGAGAAATGCCATAAGGATAGTATTTTCGAGTGCAGTACACAGATTGTGTGCGTGGCACCTATTACGCAATGCCACTAGCAATGTGAAGAATGCAAAGATGGTAGCACAATTTAAGAGATGCATGTTGGGTGATTATGAGTTGCACAAGTTTCATCGAAAGTGGGATAACATGGTTAAAGAGTTTGGCCTGGAGGAAAATTCTTGGGTGAAAGAGATATATGAGAAAAGGAAAATGTGGGCAACAACTTATTTGAGGGGTGAATTCTTTGCTGGATTTAGGACAACGTCTAGATGTGAGGGTTTGCATTCTCACCTTGGGAGGTTTGTCCACTCTAGGCATGACTTGGGTATTTTTTAGAAAACTATCGTCGTTGTGTACAAGCTTTTCGCTATAGGGAATTGGAGTCTGACTTTAACTCTGTACATGGTGAACCGGTTATGCAAACCAACATTCAGTCTTTAGAGAGGTATGCTTGTAGGTTGTTCACAAGGGAGGTGTTCTTCTTACTTCGACCTGCACTTGCTAGGGGGAGCACAGTTCGAGTAAAGAATTGCACACAGTTGATGACGCAAACCATATATACAATGACTAAGTATGACAAATCTGCAAAGGAGTGGCATGTTTCTTGTTTGTCATATCCATTCCAGATTAAATGCTCATGCAAGCGGATGAAATCTTTTGGCTTGCCTTGTGATCATATCATTAGAGTGCTTGTTCATCTGAACATTGAGCAGATGCCCCGGTGTCTTGTCTTAGACAGGTGGACGATGTCTATCAAAGAAAATATATGTTCATTGAATGGTGAGCTGGGGTTTTTAACAGACTCCGTATATATGGCAAGATGTAGTGCATTGGAATGGATGGCTAAGATGATAAGTAGATCAGCTGTGAAGTCTACTTTTAAATTCAATGCCACATGAGACTTGTTTTCTTGCCATTTACAATGGCTAGATGAAAAAGATGAAGGCAATCATGAGGAAACAAGTAACCACTTAGATGGTGTAATTTTCAAGGATCCGATTAGAGTTGGTTCTAAAGGTTGTGGCGTTATTTCTTCCTCCCAACCCACAAAGTCAAGGAAACGTCAAAGGTGCAAGGTTTGTGGAGAGGTTGGCCATAACCGAACAACATGTGCAAGGAGGAGGATGTCGCAACAAGAATCATCAGACTTTATTGTAAGCTTTCTACCTTTTTTTTCTCGTTACTGGATTGGTATTATTGAGTTTTATATGAAATGTGCCTCACATAATTTCATATTGTGTAAATAGGATCCTGTCACTGATGGGGGGTTGAATGCTCTGAACTCTGAAAACCATTATTGAAATAGGCAGTGAATTAGCAAGTATGTTACATTCCATAACAAAGTTATCTCAATTTGTGGTTTTCTGTTGGAATAACAAATAGCAAAATGCAGGTTACATGGAAATCGTTTATCATCCCATGCACCTGCAATTGATGGAATGACGGACATGCAAATATTGGAATTTTGGACCTACATATGATTTACCATGTCATGTATTAGGTTAATTATCTGGATTATATTGTGTTCATTTTAAGATCCTTGCAAATTATTTAGACATGCTGAGACATGATTTAGACAGATTATTATTATTATTGGTGTTACTATGTTGTGTTGGTGTTACTATCTGTACTTTGGTTGGTTGGTTGGTGTTATAGAATATTATGTGATGGTGTGTAGTCTGTTCTTGGTTGCTGGCCTGCACTGTTATTATAGAATGGCTAAGATGTCGGGTTTTCTTGCATTTTTCACGTGAGTTTAGGGATTATTTATGTTTTTGATGCAGTTGAATTCCGACGTTATAAAATTGACAATCAAATCCAAGCATTTCACCGAGCATTAATTTTCCATTTTGGTTTAAAATTCATTTGATGGTACGCTTATTTACATTGGTTTAAAATTCATTTGATGACATTTTCCATTTTGGTTAAAAATCCCAGTCCCATATCTTGTTTGCTAAGCATATTTGTCCTTCGTGTGAATGAAGGCTGAGTTTAGATACAAGGTTAATTCATTTGATGGTACGCTTATTCTGGATGTGTTGCACTCATCTTGGTCAGGTCTTTTAAAATTGGTCATCATTGTCCATATTTGGCATTTTGGGCCTATAACTTATTTCATGTTTTATGGATGTGCATATTTGGTCACTTCGAATGGGCTAAGTATTTTTTTGGGTTAAGTTTTTTTTATTTCAAATTTATTTGTTCACTTCAAATGCAAATTAATGGGAAAGTATTTTTTTGTTCACTTCAAATGGGCTAAGTATTTTTTTTTGACAATTCCAAATGTTTTTGCCTTTATTAATGTTAATTTGATGTATTTGGCACGCGAATGGTGTCATCAATGATAAACAACTAGTTGACATTCTCAGTTTGGTTTCATTGACGTCTTCAAATATGGGAAATTCTCATTGTTACCTTGTAAACCCGAAAATTACCATAATTAAAATAAATTCATAACATGGCCAAGTCATAACATAAATTCACTGGATTAAAATGAACAGCTAAAACTACAACTGATAAACTAAAACGCTAAACAACAACTGATAAATAGCAAAGCTTCAAATCTAGATCACTTGATTTTTTACTCAATTAGTCTCCCGATTGAATTTTCTCCACCCAATACTTTCGTTCCTTTGTTTCCAGGATGTGTTTGACTTCATTGTGCTCCCCACAAATTAGATTGAGGGCAATCCGCATACGGACATGCCTTTCATTAAGCTATTAAATGCACAAATAGGTTAATCGTTAACACTGTCCCTTACTGAATTTTGATTCAATTATGTCAACAAAATTTAATACCTACCGTTGTAATCAAGTTTGTGTGGAATGCAGCTCCCATTTCCATCCAATCTAACACCCTTAAAGTTGAATTGTCACTGAAAAATAATTGTTAGAAAGTAAGTAACATGGGATTTTTTTCATTCTGATAACGTCATAAAGTAGGTAGTTTTCTATAAATTTTACTTGGTTTCAGATTTAGGCAGTCCCCTTAATAGTAGTATTTCTCAATTTTCAACATCAATGACACCTTCCAGGATGTTTTCAGGAAAATCATCTGATGATAATATTTGAGCCAATGCTTCACCCTAAATGCAAGGCACACAATAGTATTAATAAAATGTTCATAAAATATAGTCAAAAATTTGGATTAAATTAAATCATTCCATTAGCACTTTCTGGATCATCCTTCATGTGAGAATTCCAACCACAAGGTTGCATGCATTAGTCATCACCTCGAAGTTGGTACTTAGGGTTAGGGTTCATGCTTGACACTCCATGCGGAGCAATGGGCCAAATTTTGCACTGTTGAGTTTCGTCATGAAAACTCACCACGCGAATTGTATAGGTGATGAGCCATCAAAAACAAATTTCCAGACTTTTTACCCACTAATTGCTATTTTTAATTAATGTTTTCCTATTTATCACTATTTAATTCACAGAAATTAAATCATAATTCAAAAAATCATGAAACTTCACCAGGGGTGTCCACACACCACACATGGCATGCTTGCAAAAATTCACGTGAAAATTCCAACCACAAGGTTGCATGCATTAGTCATCACCCCGAAGTTGGTACTTAGGGTTAGGGTTCATGCTTGACACTCCATGCGGGGCAATGGGCCAAAATTTGCACCGTTGAGTTTCGTCATGAAAACTCACCACGTGAATTGTATAGGTGATGAGCCATCAAAAACAAATTTCCAGAATTTTTACCTACTAATTGCTATTTTTAATTAATTTTCTCTTATTTATCACTATTTAATGGCAACCATCGTTCCATATTTTACAAATAATAATTTATAATTACAATTTTAACCTCATTTAAAATCCATAAATTATATATAAATATATATTACATTTATTTAATATTACTTATCCTACCATATATTACTAAAAATATTTAAAATTAAAGTCTTTAAAGCTCATTTAAATAATTTCATTTATTATATAAGCCACACTGCTACAAATATACCATACAATATTTTTAATGCTTTATTAGCTATTACCCCTAACATTCACCAAATGAAGAATTTTTATGCACGGATTTGTCCTATTAAATCATTCACATTAACTAATTAAAAGCACCCCATATATTAAATATACCGCACAATATTATTTGGCTGGTGGAAAACCATAAAACGACAAAAAACATGACCCTTGAATACGAAGTATCGAAACTAGAACGTACCTCATTAATTCCATTTACGAAAAACGTTAACCATTAAGCAAATAAATTGAAAATAGTTATAAAGAACCCTAAAACTCAAAGACATATTAGCTAATATGCTTCATTAAAAAACAAAGTGGAAATGGGTCCTAACACATGACTGAACAAGAACTAGAACAAAGCAATGACAAAAAACAATACAAGATCAAACTGAAACACGCTAACAGACTTCTTAGAACCTATCTGACATCAAACTGGAGAAGGCTAACAGGTACACAACTTAAACATATCACGTTACAGGAGCCAGATACTAACAACTATTATCATGGCCACAGTCAGTAAGCCCAGAATCAGCAACACAATGCTCAGAAGCGACGACACCATGCCTGTGCGATCCACATGAGTCGTTACAATGGCCATAGTTGATGTGGAAGGAGAATCAACATCATCATTTCTTTGTGCATTATCTCCTTCAACTCTCACTATACCAATCGGTGGCTGGTTTCCAACATCTAGGTTTGCAACAACATTGTTTTCCACTGGTGGAACAACCCCAACAGGCACCATTTCCCAATACCTAAGCCATTCTGACTCGGCTTCCTCCCTCGTCGAGTAAGCACGATAAAGACATACAGGAAACCCATCAACTTGCCTATGACACTCAGGCCATGAGGCAAAGATGCCAAGTTGCCTATACATAACATAGGTCTTTTTACCGTCATGCCTTCTCAAAGCCATCATTGGATAACTTCACGACAGACTTCTGGTTCAACAATGGACGTCCCTCAACGTAATGTGCTATTTATAGATGGATATAACTCATAGTATGCTCTCTAAACTATGACTATACATTTACATTAGTTGATAAAAGGGACTAAACCTCAAATAAAAGGAATATTAACCAACTTGCGGTTTCATGTGTGGTGCCTTTCACGTCCGTACTGACTATACAATGACATTAGTTGATAAAAGAGACTAAACCTCAAAGAAAAGGAATTTTAACCAACTTGCGATTTCATGTGTGGTGCCTTTCACGTCCGAACTACAACATTTCATCAATATGAAGATGCTGAAATAATATAAAATTGAAGTTGTATCTTCATTGGTGATAACAAATAAAATACTGAGTAAATAATTTTACAAAATCGGAAAGTAGTTGGAGAGAAACATATTACTAATACCAAACTTAAAATAAAAAGGTTTTCAACATGTAATAAATATAAACAATTATATAAGTAATTATAAAATATAATATATTTTCACAGCCGAGAACTTAACAAATAGAAACGATGCCTACTAAAATTCCATTAATTAACAAGTACATGATGTAAGTACCATAAATATGGAGTTCATCTACTTCTGTCATAAATATGGAGATCAACCACCCCTCCAAAACAAAAAAATAAATTTAATACCGCGTTACATACTCCTGACCTTATAATTTATTAACGGGCCAACTACTATCCTTCGTAAAATTATTACATGGTTGGTGAGGTTGGTGAGGTAAGTTAAGACAATGTTCAATGCCTACTTAAAGGCTTTAGCACAACTTATATTCACATATGTTGAACATAATAAAAAAAACAAGGTCAAGCTGCCACACGGAAAGAAGGATATGGGGAAAAGCTATGTTGTTTTCCAAGGTAGGAAACTAGGGGTTTACACTACATGGATTGATACATATGCACAACTATACAAGTTCAACGACACCATTTACGAATCTTTTGACACATTACATGTGTAACGTCCTAATTTCTCAACTCAAGAATAATGTCCGTTGGAAACACTATTCCCGAATTTCTGAAATTATTTCGCGCCATTTCAAGTATCGTTATACAAACACATGCCTAAGCAATCCAACGTTTTCTTAGGCTTCCTCAACATTCAAAACACCAACCTAAAACATTCCATAAAGAAAACAGGGAGGAACCCACACTTGGTGTGTTAAGGTTCATAAAACCTCAACCGGAAATCCGACAGAGTTTCCCCTGAAAACTGGACGTTTTCCCAATTTCCAAATTCACCTAAAAACCAACAAAACACCAGTTTAGTTTATATATTTACATATATTCCATAACTAAATCAATTCCTTATAATCGAATAGTGTGGCCGAACATAGACATCCACGTAATCCTCACAATAACTCAATCCAATAACTGAATTACATACACATCCATTTGCAATCCATAATCAATACATAGCTTGATTAGGCCTAAACAACTAAGGACTAATGGTGGCAAGGGCAGAAAGATCCGCCACAGGACTTCAACTCTTCTTCTGACGCCAAGGAACCTTATCCTACATAACTGAAAGTAATTCTCCACAGCATGGGGTGAGACTACGTCCCAGTGAATGTGATATTAGTGTGTGCAGTGTGGGGGCAAAGGCAACAACCAAGCATACCACATACATGAGAATAAATTACATGAAATGGCATTATGAACTTAGGGCATGACTTCAAAAACATTAAGTATATGCACCTGAAGAATGGGAACTAGAAACATGAGTCAGTCACATAAGTAAACAATGCAGAGTCAGTCCTCAAGTGTTATAACCCGAACACCCACGGGGTCTTTTCACTATTACCTTTTTTGAGCGCTCAGCCATGTGACCAAGGACCGTCGTCCAGGGTCACCCTCATGAAGTTTTATTAATAGACAAGTACAATTCATTTTTAATTGAGGAATCCCATATAACCCTTGGCCTAGAAGTAAATGTGATTGCCTCTCTTACAACATGAATCCAAGGACCGGAGACAAAGTCTCAGAAACGTGAGTCCAGGGATCAACCTCATTAGTTCACATGAGTCCAAGGACCGGAGACAAAGTCTCAAGAACATGAGTCCAAGGACCAAAAGTCTGAGTGTTTAACATGATTAATCTCAACATGAAATCCAGGGACCCGAAATAATTTTTTTTAAAACGTGAAGTCCAGGAATTCAAAGTCATTAAGTTCAACATGAGGTCTAAAAGACCCAAAAATCCTTTTTACAATAAAACATGAGGTCCTAAGACCCAATTTCCTTATTTTCCAAAAACGTTCATAAATGGGCAGGAAAGGTGACAATGATTCTATGAACAAAAGTATATGCATGAATGAACAACATTTCACGATTTCAACATCACAATCATCAACTTCACCAAAAATCTCCAATTTCCGAACTTAGGGTTTGAGCCAAAATCATTCATTCCAGAAATCTAACAATCAACCCTAGGTTTTGCATAAATCTAAACATAATCATCAAGAAAAGAAAGGGAAAGGAATGATAGGGAGCATACATAGGAGAATAATAAAGAGAACAAGAAAGTGAGAACCACACTCACATTGAATAGAGGAGGGTTTGGGGAAGAAGATGAAGAAAAGGGCCATAATCCCTAGCTCCAAGCTTGAAGATGGTGATGGAGAACTCCATCTAAGCCCTCCATAGCTCCCTCTCCACTTCCCTAAGATTTCTCTCACTAAAAACCCTCTCCCTCTCTCTCTAGGAACCCATGGGAACAGAGGAAAATGAAAAGAAGAAGGAGAAGAACGCGTTTTAAAAACGCAGCTGTGCGAGTTGGATAACTCCTGAATCAGACCTCGTATCGACGATCCAACCGTTCAGAAGGAATAATCATTTGTTCCGAACCTCCTGCCAAATTTTGAGCCCGATCCAACGGTGAACGAATCAATAGTGATGATTTTTCAGAAGCTACTCTGTAACAATACGGGAATTGTTTTCTCTCCTTTTCTCTCTCAAAGGGACGGTGTTTCTCTCTCTTTTTCTCTACTCTCTTGCTTCTCTCTCTAACTTAAGAGTCCTCTCCAAGTGGTTAAGTGATATCTCAAGTGGGCTTCTCAATTTTGGGCCTTTTCTCTCATCCTCCTTTCCTAGTTACTTTTATGTAGTTATCCTCTAATTCTACTTTTAACTATGAGATTGATTTTATAAAGAAAAAAAAATATCGGGATGTTACAATGAGGGGTTCTCAACTTGGGCAAACTACTTGAACTTTTGTCATGCATCTGGCCAGACAAAATTTCCTAAGAACGAAACCATACTTTCTTCCTTCGGAGCTAGAATAGAACCTTTTGCTTTCTCATCATCTTCAGGTGTGAAAAAATATTATACCCCACACAAATGGTTCGCATGCATAAACTTTTACTAACAATATTTTACTTGTTTCTGGCAGTATATAATGAATGTGTAGAACAATATTCTGGTGATAGTATTGTCATCAAGTATAACATGGAGCTAATATTATCACAATTATGTCACTCCATGCGTATACCAGAACCTAGTTACACAATGCAAGACACGAAGTTGATAGATGGGCAAAGGTATTACAGATATTATGCATCAGTAATCTGTAACACGATAGGAAGACCACATGTATTTATAGGGAGATATGCACTAACAAAGGAGGCAGCTCGTGAGGATGTTTCCGCCAACCTCATACGTCGAATACTGTCTGGAAATGGAAAATGCATATTGGACTATAATTATCACAATGTGTTGCTGTTAGAGAGGAAAGTAGAAGAGTTAATGGCGCAAAATCTAGAATTAGAAATGTTAACTGCAACATTAGATGAGGAAATCCGGATTATGAAAATATCAAAAGTTTAGGACCTTGGTTTAGATTAAACTCTTCCATTTAATGTAATCTTTGGAATCCAATGAAATCTACTGCTGTTAAGTAAAACGAAAAAAATCTTCCATTTATAATGCTAAAACATTGTTATGGAGTAAAATGAAAGTAATTTTTCTATTATAGAAAAAAAAACCAACATACATATAATATTCCAAAATCCTGTTGTCGTGGATAGTAAATTTTTTTTAAGTCAACCCGTGGATAGTAATTGATAACGACAAAATTCAACAACATTGAGCCAATTTTTTTTTGTCGAAGACATTAAGCAAACTGACATGGGTCGTTCAACATAACAAAAAATGGACTTTGGGCTACAACCCAATATGCAACTTAGTCCAACAAAAAATGCATGCCAAATAAAAACCCAAAAACAAATTCAAACAAAAAACCCAAGTGAAATTAGGTGCACCGATTGAACAAAAAAAAGGTGCATCGTACTGTCACTCTCGACAACGTCTTCCGTTTGGTTCAAGGGCTCCACTGCTTGCTCGAGCACCACCGTTTGAAATGAATCTTTTCCAGACAACAAAAGTTCAAATATAAAGGAAATAAAATCAAAAACTCAAATAGGTACAATAATCACCAATAAAAGGTACAGTAAAGAAATAAGCAAGGAGCATTGAAAACTGCAAATCACCATGTCACCAAATTCATCTCCATCATTACTCTACTTCCTTTCAACTCTGAAAATAAAAAATCGCAATCTAAAGGTCGGAACTATGAAAAATAAAGTACATTTCAACATAAAAAACCTCATTGTCAAGGTTAAATATATCAAACGGACTTTATTAAACATTAACACAATGGAGGGATGACTAACATGATGGACGAAGAAGCGAGGAAGAAAAATTTCAGTGCTAAGATCTCTACCATCAATGGAGGGAACACCATCTGAGCAAAACTCTATTATCAGCGGGGTAAAAGTAGGAAATGCGAAAAAGATAAATATGCCAAATATTTATTGCTTTAATCAGAGACGTCGATTAAAATATATTAAATCAATGGTGCACAATAAATGGTCTATGGTAGAACTGGAAAAAAGTTGTCCATCCTAAAAGGAACCTTCTTTTCAATTGAAGTTGTCTTTCTAATAGATTTGAGAAGAATAGAGATAAGAAGTCATGAATGTTATGATGTCTTGTAATCACCTCTAGCTCATGTTTTCTTTGCATTTCACTAATTTCATTGGAAAACACTTCTTTTAGTCAATAACTTATTCTTGTATTCCAATTTTGGCCAGGATGTGCAAAACATAAGTGCGAGGGAATTTGATAAATACAAATCATACACATTAACCATCTCTCAAATTTAACCTTTTAATACATCTTTTATGCTTAATTAACAAGTCATAAGCATTTTATGTCAATTTAGGTTCATATTGGGCTTAATTACATTTTTCTGCATAATTGAAAAATTACACTATTTTCGTATTTCAAGCATAACGCGAGTTCTAGATATCTAAAAATTATGCACTTTATATTGTAGGAAAGATAAAAGAAAGCCCTACAACTTTGATGCAGAACCCGAAAACTAAATTGGATGTCTAGTGGGTCAAAATGGACTTGGAAGACTGAATAGTCAATACTACATGAAAACCTGACCAACACTCAATGATTGGGCCATACGTTGAGCTAAAAAACTCCTTTGGGCTCAAACCAGCGACATTTTAAAGGTATGACCATGGCTTGATTTGATCTACAAACAACTTCCTTGGATTCTGCCAACAAGATGATGCAATGCACGATGCAAATGGGAGACAAGTTGGTGAATGATAGCTAGAGTGGGTGAATAATTCAAAGTAACTGACAAATGCATTAGGTAATTGATCAAATAAGTACATTTATGGAAAAAACACGCTTAGTCATGGCTGAGTGATCAGTTTTGGAATGACATATTTTCTCTTCCTATAAATAGGAGGGCTTGCTAGGGAGAAGATGATCCAAGTTGTAGTAGAAATTACTAAGAGTTTCACTTACTTTTTTTCATCTTTTTATAAAGTCTTCATGGAAGGCTAAGTTTGTATTCAATTCAAAGAGTCAAGCTAATTTTCATCTTGGTTTTGAGGTTTTATCTTCATTTACATGCTCATTGAATTAAATTTACCTTGCTTTTCTACTCCACTTGCTTCAATTTCATATTTCCTTGATCAAAGCTAGATTGGTTAACATGTTTTGGTTATGAAATTTGTTATTGATGTATGTTGTACTCCTGATTGGTTAATCATCATGAAACAATTAAAAAACTAGAAAATTCAACTAAATTGAACTGAAGGTGTTCATTAAATTATTTACTTCAATTGGGTTCCAATTATAAAATTGATTTGGATCTAACATAAAATTTTGTGGTTATTTGATCTTGTTAATCTTAATCAATTGAATTCTGGAAATTATTTCAGTAATGAATCTGGGGATCATTGTAATAATTCCATATGATCCTAAGTTGATAGATTTAATCCCTTGAATACATGTTATTATTAAAAAATTATTAACCATGGAAATATCCTCTGAATTCCTCGGATTTATATTGTCTTAAACTGATTTAACCTTTCCTTTTAACTTGATCTTTGTTTTCTTCAGTTTATTCCAATCAATCAACCCCCCAAGAAGAATTAATTTGAGTGGATCTTCATGGTTCGACTTGATTTGTACCATTTTACTACAAGTAGTTTGCAGATCGAATAATTATAATTTTATGCAGGTTCGACAATTGTCAAGGACGTCGATCGATAGGTTATGGGTGACAACTTGATTGCTAGGAGGGTTGATGTAGGTGGTCATCTGATCATCCATTCATCACTTAGAGGGTAAATTATTTAATTTATTGAAATTCAAATTTTTCATGTTTATAAAGTTCATTACTCAATGACATATTTAATAGTTGACCATATGTCATTTTGTGTATATTTCTGCTTTGTAGGGCTACATCTTAAGCCATCATGTATGTGATCCAGTTCTAATTTTAACAAACCTTCTTTTCCTAGCAGTAGATTCTGGAGACCACTAGGGACAATTGGCTTAAGGAATTTAAGGTGTTTTTTTAAATTTACTAATATGTTGACTTAAATATCTAAATTGTGCTAAATTGAAAAATGTTTGTCATAATAATTTTCTAAATTAAATTGATAGTGAACAACATTCAATTGTTACTCTGACTTTACAAATTATTGATTCTTAGATCAAATGTTTAAAAGATAAAATTTAGTTGAATTTTCTACCATAAAAGTCAATTATGAAAAGAATTGTGTATAACAACAAATTGGATGTGCTCTAGTTGAGATAGTTAGGTGGTAAGAGTAAGTCCCACCCACATTGGATTGTTAAGGATTATGACACCCTTTTTTCCTAATCTAAGACTAATCGTGTATTTTTGAAAAATCACGGATTCTTTTTAGAAAATTGTCACTGCAAATTTTTAAAATCGTGACCGTCTAACTTACTCTACCATGTGTCACATTTTAAAAAAAGAAATACAAACATACATTGCATAAATAAAAGCATAATTCTAGTAGTCTTGGTTAAAATACAATTATCCATCATAAGCATATAATAATATTACAATATGGAAATAAAAAACAATCTGATTAAACCATCAACTCCATGCCCCATCCCAAAAAACCGACATCAACAATTTTACGCTACCATAACGCTCTAGCGACTCCACCTACACATCCTTGTCATTATCAGAAGCAATGTTCTCCTCTGGGTCCTCATCATTAGTCAACCACCCGTTCTGGCCATTATGACCATGCTGGACGGGATGACCAGTCAGAGGGGCTGGCCAAGTACGACGAGCATACAATCGATGACGGAAATAGTCGTGATCTTCTCCACCTCGGGCTTGACCGTTGGCTCCTCTAGAGGGTTGGGGACACATAAACTATAGTGGGGAAATTTCGGTATGGCGTTGATATCGTTTTCACGGAAAGCAAAGGTGTAGAGATCATGTAGTAATAGTGGGGTCACAATAGTATATCAAGTAGGTGATCCACCCAACGATATCAGGTCCCGGCGGGCTCTAGGATTATGATGAGGATTTCCATGAGTAATAGTGGGGTCACCATAGTATATCAAGTAGGTAATCTACCCCATAAATGTAACCTCGTGGAAATCCTCATCATAATCTTAGAGCCCACTGGGACCCAATATCGTTGTCATTCTGGAGAAGTTTGGCATTGCTCGAGTCCACTAAAATTACAATAATATTCATAAATCATAACATAGGAAAATAAGGAGGTGAGAAAAAATATAATAACTTATATTTCAGAAAAGAAAAGAAAACCTGAGTAACACACACAAGTTAGTAATTTTATAAGGACAATCACAACAACAAGGCATATATTAACAAGTTTATCCATTCCAAAGACTCAATCAATCATATGTAGATGTCAATGTCATGATATGAACTAAACAGATGGATAATACTTAACCTTTTAAATTTCAATGCAATGTATGCAAGCCCACCATCGAATTCGGTGCACTTTGAAGCCTTCAACTTTGATTCCTCATTTGGGAGAAGTGATCAAGAGCACATGTTCTTTCTCAATCCCATCACGATACAATCAACCCTTATAGTTGTAAGAATTGTTGCTAGCATCAACTCGGGTACTAGAATGTTCTCTACTAATCATGATAATAATCAGGGGCTCGTCTGAGATGCCCAGTCCTGTAGAGAGAATATCCTGGATATAGGGGCTCAATATGTGCCATTAGGACCATCTTGACTCAGGACCACCACCCTCAAGGCCTAATTAAACACTTGGTGTTCATCATCGCCTCCCTTTCTTATTTATTTAGGTACCACTTGTAACCTCTCCTCCAACATACGAAAAGCATATGATGCATGTCAAACCAACAGTACACTTATCCAAACCAGTTAAGCTATAATTCTTCTACTGTAAATCAGACAGAGTTTCGTTTGTTTTCACCACATCCACAACTTGACTCAATCCTTTAGGAGAGTGTATATATCCACACCTGACAATCACAACTAGTCAATCACCATCCACATTATTCTCATGACTCATTCTAATAAAATAATATTTAATTTCTATTTTGATGTAATAAGATAAAAACAAACTATTATTTTTATTTCAAACATGTTATACATATTTATTTTCTTAAGTATCAATACTTTATTTAATCCTCATTAATTTCTTAGTATAAATACTTTATTTTATCAAATACTTTTGAAAGAGAGTTCGAAAGAATTAAATTCTCTTTTCCTCTAAATATTAGATATAGATATTCTATGTACATACAAGTTTAGTTTATAAAATAATCTTAGTATAAATTACATTAAACTTTCAAACTTAGGGTATTTAACTTTGAAATTTTATTCCATTCTTCACAAACTATTATTAATTCGGCTTAACTATCAAAATCTCTTATACTTATCATAAAATTCCATTTCTATAAAATATTGATTCATCTAAAAAGAGTATGGTTAATTTTCCCATCTAACAATTCTTTCTTGTATCTTTTGGGTAACAAATCCTATCTTAGGACTTTCTATAAAAACTTCTTAATTGGAAATACATTCTCTAATTACTAAAATCCTCAATTAATTTTTAATCAAAATAGGTAGTGTAACATATTAATTCATTCTAATATAATTTTCCAAAATCACTTTTACACTTGTAGTGTAAAACTTAGCAAAATCTTCCTTTCCTTCTCCTTATGGCCAATTCGGGTGCCTCCTCCATTACACACCATACACTTTTTACACACCATACACTTATCGGGGAGCTAGATAAGTCTCTTGAATGGTTTGGGAAAGCGCCATCAACCCTTCTCAACTCACACTCATGGAGGAGGAAAACAAGCATAATAGCTTTGTATTGAAAATGATGATTAGTGTAACATCTGAAACTTCATAAATTATTTTCATAAGATAAATGGGGTTAGAAAGGTATTTTATAAAAACAAAATAGGAAAATGGGTAAAAAGTAATGAAAGATCCAGGGAATGGAAAACTAGAGTTTCCATTCTCCAAAGGCTCGCTCAAGCGAGAGAATCCTTGCTTGAGCGAGCATATCAGTAAAAACGGGTGTTTTCGCTTCTGGTTTTCTCGCTCAAGCGAGAAGCCTCTTGCTTTAGCGTAATTCAAGGTAAAATTCAGGGTTGCTCTCTAACTCCATCTCGCTCAAGCGCGAACATCCTCTCTTGAGCGAGAATGCGAAAATAGAAAGCACCCAGTGCTCTCGCTCAAGCGAGGAAACCTCGCTTGAGCAAGAATGCGCGATTCTGTTTTTTTTAAATAGATTTCTGGGGCAAGGCCCTCATCCATTGCTCATTTATTCACTTCTAGAGAGAGGATTCTAGAGAGAGAGGTTGCACCCAAGCTTGGAGAAGAAGGAGAATGAGGAAGCTCTTCCACACCCCTCACCACGTCAATTCCTCTTCCTCTTTGAGCTAGCTTTAGGTGAGTATAGCTCACACACTCCACCCCATCTTGTATGAAATATCTTCCATGAACCCCAATCTCTACTTCCCCCTTTTCTTGCTAATAATAGAAATGCTTGTGTATATTTGGTTGTGATTCTTGTTTGTTTTGTTTGAAATTTCTAAGGATTCCCTAGAGTGGTTGAACTTAGGGTGTTGCTCATAGTTCTCTAGTAAGTTCATTTTTCTCATGAGCCATGCTATATTTATATTATATTTGCATAGTGCATCTTGGCCATTGGCCCCAGATAACAAGAAAAAGAATTTGAGCTTCGGCCCCAGTTAATACTTAAGCAAGATTGGACTTCGGTCCCCAGTATTAATGGGCTTCAGTCCCCAGTTAAAATATGGGTTTCGACCCCCAGTTAATTTTGGGTATTAATCCCCAAGGGAGACGTTCCTTGTAGTCTGAGCTCATGTCTAGCCCCAGTTAAGAGATAAGACCCCTCTTCCGGGTAATGCAGGCCATGTATGTTATGAGTTGTTATTGATTCACTGAGACATTAGTCTCACCACATGTTTTGTGGGTATTATTTAGATGCACAGGGTCCTCCTAAAGTCGGCCAGTGAGAGCTTGGGAGCTTGGAAGTCTGCTTTTCCATTTTGATGTAATTAGTGTTTTATGTAGAGATTCACATTACTTGGTTGTATCATTTGGTGAGATATGGCAGTACATGTGTAGCCTTCGAGCCCTTTTATTTTGTTGAGAGTACATGTATAACGATATCCCAACTATGTGGATGTATGACTGATATCATGTTAGGCCACTGATGGCCATATCCATATTTATGTATATTCAGTTCTTGCAATGTACAAGCTTACGTAACGTTGGATTTACTAAGCGTTGTATGTTTTAATGTATGATGATATCATTAATGCGCGAAATAACTTGGTAAAATTGGGGATGTGTCTCCAACGGACCTTATTCATAGGTTCACGAAATTAGGATGTTACATTATGGTATCAAATCAGTTCAATCCAATTAGACTGTGGATAGTTAGAATTTTCTTAAGTTAATTGTAATCTTACACGCATTATTATAAAATGTGGAGACTGATCATCTCAACGTTTTGCTAATGATGTGTATAGGATTATGGCTAGTGGACGACGAGGCCTACCCTGAAGTTCTTCACCTCAAGTGTAAAACCCCGACCCTATAAACGACAGCCCTACAGATGCTCACGGCCTCGAGTGGAGAGCAGGCTGCTACTAATGCGGCTGTTCTTCAAGAGCTTCGTGCGCAACTGAGGGAGACACATCCACGTACCCCCACCGGTTGTGGTCTTGGATCCTTTTGTCCAAGGCCTAGTAGAGTTCCGGAAACACCACTCTCCAGCATTCTCAGGAGCCTATGACCTAAAGCAGCTAACTCATGGCTCAACGCCATGGAGAAAATCTTTGATATCATGGCATGTACGAATGATTTCAAGGTTCGGTTTGCAACGTACATGCCACGGGGAGATGCCAAGGACTGGTGGAAGCGATCCAAGGCCCGTATGGCTTCTCTCAGAACACTGATCACTTGGGTGGGTGTCCAAGCGGTGTTCTTGGAGAAGTACTTCGCAGCTACCTTCCATAGGCAGAAGGAGGTCGAGTTTCTATAGCTAAAGTAGAGGTGTCTATCAATGGGCCAATATGCGGCCATGTTTGAGCGCTAGGTGAAATACTCCATATTTCTCCATACCGTCCGAGGGATTATGCATTCATATGAATATACATTCTTATGTACACATTCTCCATTATCATGTTATGAATCCACTCATGCTTTACAAGAAAAGATTTGGGTCTTGGACCTCATGTTTAAAAGGAAATATTGGGTCTTTAGACCTCATGTATAATAAAAGAGACTTGGGTCTTTGGACCTCATGCTTAAAGAGGAAATTCATGTTATATGTTTTAATCTATCACAGTTAAGGGGTAAGGTCCTTGTGGCCTTCAGCAGTGGCAGTTTTTGTTAGTCTGAGCTCAGTCTAGTCTTCATAGATAAGAAGAAAGACCCCTAGGTTAAACACTTCACAGTTGTCATGTATTTATATATTGGAATTACTCATGATTAACTGTTTATTTGATTGTTGCACTTCATTTCCCTAATATTTCCCCCACACTGCATGCTTTATCACACTCACTAGGACTTTAGTCTCATTATACATTATGGTTCATGTTTAGATTTGTAGGGTCCCAAGCCGGAGGCTTGACTAGATCAAGGGAACCATTTTGGGGCTAGTGTGCCCATTCTCATGTTTTAGATATTATTTTGTATAGGCTTAACTACATTCTTTTGTGATGGGATATCTTGGTACATGTGGAGCCCTAGAGGCCTATTTTATTATGTCAGGATGCATGTATGATTGTATCCCATTAAGCCTATAGATTTATGATGTATTCTGAATTGAGCCTATGTTGGCAATTGAATGAATTTACTTAATGGATGTGTTCATTTTGAGCATGAGTAACTGTTGGATTACCTAAGCTGTTAATGTGTGTTTGTATGTCGATACTTATAATGCGCGAAATAATTTCACGGATTCGGTAATAGTGCTCCCAATAAGCATTATTCTCGAATTAAGAAATTAAGACGTTACATATAGTGTATCAATTTACCAGTTGATGTAAAAAATAAAGTTTAAAGTAATTGTAGTTAAAGGCTTCAATTATTGCAAAAAAAGTGGGGTCTTCATTTGTGAGATCCAAATCACTCAAAATTAAATTTTCACTGTGGTCTCGTAATTTCTTTTACGTTCATTGCGGATGTTGATATTTTGGTGAAGGCATCAGGCATCGGGCCCATTGGTGGCTGTCCAAACTGTGTTATAGGACACAAAGTATTTTACCAAAAACAAAAAATGGCCCAAAAATGAATTTTACAAATAAATTTTTTTTATTAAAATATTCACTGAATTTCTTTTTATATAAAATTCATGAAATTTAAATTCTGGTATCCCAAATGATCCTCCACGTATTATAGGACCCAAAATCGAATTTTACAAATTTATTGGTAAAAAAGTGATTTTTAATTGAATTAACAATATTTCCCATTACAAAATTTACTAAAAATAAGTTTTTTTGTCCAAAGTTCGCTAAGTTTAAATTCTAGACATCCCACACAATTCCCCACGTTATAGGACCCAAAAACTAATTTTTACAATTTTTCTGATACAAGTGATTTTTAATTGAATTAACAACATTTTCCGTTAAAAATCACTAAAAATACATTTTTTGTCCAAAATTCACCAAATTTATATTTCGGGTATCCCAAACCATCTCCCATACCATAGACACCCAAGAAACAAATTATCAAAAATTGGATATTAAGTGATCACATTGTTCCCCAAAGTAGCCAATGTTAATTAGGGTTTATAACCTTACTATTGCCCAAACCACCCTACTTTAAACATGTCAAACTTCCATTGCTCACTAATCCACTCAACCTTCAAAACCGATGTAAAGAACACACCACCACACGACCCAAATTTTTTTTTACAAACTTTTCCGGTGTAAAGGTTATTTTTAATTAAATTAACATATTTGTTTCATTAACAAATCACTAAAACTACATTTTTTTGTCAAAAAACACCAAATTTAAATTTTTGACTTCTTAAATCATCCCCCACAACTTAAAAACCAAAAATAAAATTATAAAAATAGGATATTAAGTTCTCGCACTATTTCCCAAGGTAGCCAATGTTAGAGTTGTAACGTTCTAATTTTGAAAACCAAGGATTAATGCCCGTAAGAAGCACAATCCCGAAATTATGGAATGATTTTTCACGACATTATCAATATCGTCATACAACACAACCAATGCTTAATGTAATTCCAATGTTTACATAAGCTAAATCACAATTCGTACACCCTGAATTACATAATCCAAATGCCACCTAGTGGCTCAAAGTACATAAATACATAAATCTAGTCAAGTTTGACATATAATAGCACATGTATATAAAAAATCTCAACATGAAGCAAAATAAAGGAGGGCAAGTAGGACAACCCACTTGTGAGCTTCCAAGCTCTCCGATCAAGTGTCCTGCTGAGAATCCTGCATGTCTAAAATAGAAATCACAAACATGTGGTGAGACTTACGTCCCAGTGAGTGAAATCATACAAGTGATGTAGGTGTTCAGGAAAATAAAATGTACAACGGAAGACATGCACATCGTTATATAATTATCAATGTATGAAATGTAACAATTAACCTTTGCTGTTTTACCCAGCACCCCTAGGGTCTTTTCACTTAACCACTGGTCAGACCTGAGCTCAGAATTCGTACAAGGAATGTCTCACTTGCGGTCAATCTAGACCTACCATTTACTCGTGTCTTAATTATCAATCAACATTCTATTTTACTCTTACAATAAATTACTCTTAGTCAAAAGACCCATAATTTCCTCTCATACAAGTGTATGCATTTAATTCACAGTGTAAGAGTACTTATAAATCATTTTCGTTTCCTCAAAATTATGCTTAATTAATCCATGAAAAATCCTTTTTTTTCCTTTTTGTTATGAAGACTCATGAAAATTCGTTTTTCATGATAAAGCATGCAAAACGTGATAACAAGCATGAAGCATGTGGAAAAGCATCAATGGTGAAACTAAACATTTTCACGAGAATTAGAGTCTAACCATACAATGCTCATAGAAACCCAAACTTCAAAACCCTAGAGCTAGATCAACTTCAAGGCAATACAAAGTACAAGCAACACACCATCACTAGGGCAAGCCTCAAACATCATCAATCAAGTAAATCACAAGCAAAATAAGAATGAGAAATAGAATAAGGATCATTTAGGGATTCCACAAAAAAAGGAGAGTGAGTGGGTGGATCACACTCACCTATAGAGTAGGAAATGGAGGTCTTGAGGAGGTGAGGTTGAGTTCCTTGGCCTTCCTCTTCCTTCTTCTACCTTGGGTGAGCTTCCTCTCCTCTTCTCTTCTCCTCTCTTCTAGGGCATAAAAAGGTTGTGGGAATGTGTTTTAAAATGAGGGTTAAATGGCTTTAGAAAGCTTTTAAAAATTGGACTCAAGCATTTTCGCTCAAGTGAGAGTATTCTCGCTTGAACGAAAATATCACGGAAACAAAAGTGCGCATTTTTTGCTCAAGCAAAAGGATTTTCGGTTGAGTGAAAATCAGGTGCAAGAAGATCAAACAAAAGGATTTTCACCCTGAACCTCACTATCTTACATCATTATTGGTCATCCAATTCCGATTATTCACAATCCAAAATAAATAATATTCCTAAAATAATTCTATTAAATTACCAACTACATTCATCACAGCTTAAAAGATCAAGTTTTCCCCCGGAACCCTAAGCTCTATGTCTCCAGGTGTAAGTTCTAATTATCTCTTTATATCAAAACCTTGTAACTACAATACGACAGCCTCATCGTGTGCAAGAATCGAAGCCTAAATGATCACAAATCTATTACATTTGACTCATGATCACATCATTACTACAAACTATCGAGTCTGCAAAATATCATTATCGAAATCCACCTATATCTGATGGTAAAACCAACATCTCTTGTGTGTGTGTATGTTAAACCGCTATTTTATATATTTATTTTGGGTATTTAAGTGATTTATTTGACATTTATGGTCATTATTATTATTTGATATCTCACTTATTTTCCTTTATTTTGTCATAGAAATAAAAAGGAGATTTGATTAGCTAGATAAAGGAGAATCTTTAGCAAGTTTTGGCCAAGAAAAGTATATTTGATGAATTAAAAGAAGATTTGGTGAGATAAAGAGAGAATCTTCAGAGATTTGATCAATTAAAAGAGATTGGATCAAATAAAAGGATAATTATTCACAAGATTTGGAAAAGGATTTGATGATGATTTTTATCTATCTAGAGTTGCACTATAAGATTCAAAATTTAGAAAGATAATAAAAGAGGAAATAAAGTTAGAATCAAATTGGGATTCTTGACACTCTTATATAAGGACACCATATAGGAGAATGAGAATTATCCTATCCATCTATCATCTTCCTACTCTATCATCTTCTCAAGGTTCTTCAAGAGCAGTGGCTTTTTACAATAGGATTTGAGGAAACTCTTGGAGTGAAGCAGTTTTGTCAAAGGGGATTTTCTCTTCTAGTATTTCCTAGTAGTTAAGGAATTCTTAGGATTTTTCAGTTTTGGATTTATATTTTATTATGAGTAACTAGTTACCTAGCCAAAGGGCTACGGTGGATCTTAAGTTGTGAACTTGGTTTGAACCTATTTTTTATTGAATCCTAATTAATTGAGATACTTTTAATTTTATTATATTTTTTATTTTTTTATCCTTCAAGATCAATAGTCAAAAGGTCAAACACTATGAGAAAAGGGTTTAACATAAGGACATTGTTCTATTGCTGCAAGACCCAACCTCCTTCTTATGGCTCCACTTTGAGATGACCCGCCAGGCTTGGGACGTTAAACAACCGGTTACAAGAGGCAACCTGGATCGTTAATTTTTTTATTTTTTTTCACTTGACTTATTTTTCATTTATTTTTATTAATTTTATTCTATTTTATTTTTACTTTTGTTTTTCCCTTATGTTCTTAGGAGCTTTGACAGAACTGCTTGTACATTGGATTCCGACGATCATTGTAACGTCCTAATTCCGGAAACCTAGGAATAGTGCCCGTTGGAAGCACCTTCCTAAATTTCTGAAATTATTTTCACGATATTACCGATATCGTAGACATACAACACATATAAAGCTTAAGTAACAAACGTTTACTTAAGTGGAATTTACAAATTTATGCTATACAATAATTGCCATTAACTAGTGACAATTCAACAGAAACAGCCAATACAGTTACTATCATCCTTCCTATACACCAGAATCTAGATATTCTAAAACATATAACTTCTCGAAGGAATCGTCCATTCTAAAACCTCAAGTCTTTCCTTCCAGGCTTCTTGCTAAACATCTTGCAGGTCTAAAATATGCCACAAAACGTGTGATGAGACTAACGTCCCAGTGAGTGTGATCGTGGAAAAGTGTAGGTGTACAGACAATACATATATGCACAGTGGAAATTCATGGATTCAACCCATAACAATTCATACATCAAACTCTACATTCAAATCATAACAATTCATTCATCAAACTTTACATTAAACCTTTTGGTGTATTACCCAACACCAGTGGGGTCTTAGAACTTAAACCTCTAACCTAGACTGAGCTCAATACCATTCAAGGAACGTCTCCCTTGAGGCCAATTTAACATTCTGTCTTAATTAACATTCACATTCAACATTTTTAACCTCTTGGGTACAAGACCCCCCCCCCCCTTTTAACTCTTTGGACCAGAGTCCCACTTGGTTTTTATTATACAGTCATACATTTTCATAAGTTAAATTCATAAAATAGGAGTAACCATAATCAAGCATATCACATAGTTCTACCACATAGGGGTAAAGAATAGAAGGGTTCACAACATTCATTCTTTCCCTCAAACCCTAGCTATCTCAAACCCTACATGTTCCTTCAATCACACAGAAGAGAAATATCTCAAACTCCAAGCATTTCAAGTCCCCACTATGAATACACAACTCCAAAATCCCCAATCTATTATCCTAGGGTTTGGGCCCCAAAGGCCAAACATCAATCAATCCAAACATTCAACCAATCCAAACCTACACATTCCATTTACAAGCATAACAATCAAGAGAGAAAGGGAATAAAGGAAGGGGGATCATGTAAGAGGAACACATACACAAGCATTGAGTGAGGGGAGAACCACAATCACCTCTAATGGAGGAAATCGAGAAGAATAGAGGGATGAGGATGAAGATCCAAGCTCCTTCAACGGTGTGGGTGCCTCCAATTCTTAATTCTTCCTTCAATCTACCCCCTCTCTCTAGTTCCTCTCTATAGAATGAGAGAAATGAAAGGAAATGAGGGCTGGAAGCCCTAGATCTCTGTTTTAAAAACTCAGAACGCGTTTGCTCGCTCAAGTGCGCACCAACGCGCTTGAGAGTGCAAACTCTCTGACTTGGAAGACTAACAGCATGCGCCCGCTTGCTCGAGTGCGCACTAGCGCTTGAGTGCGTAAACATTCTGCCAAACCCCTGAATTCCACTGATATCCTCGCTCGAGCGAGCTATTTCTCGCTTGAGCGAGAATAAGCCTATTTGGATGTACAAATGAGATCGGAATACTATCGTATAGAATATCAAACTGAAGCCTTAGATCTTTGCTTTCTAATGCAAGTGGAATCACATCAATTGGACACCCTTAACTCTAGATATTATCGAATTAATGCACCAAGGTCATTAGGCTTAAAACCCAAAATTAAGCAACAACCTTGGTTGAAGCCTAACCGGGCACACTTTGCATGAACCATGATGTAAATCATCAATTCACTTTAATAAGGCTAAGGTTAAGAGTTCTAAGTGTCCATGGGACTATGCTCCTCTATTCCCTTATTCCTTTACATAAATCACCTTTCTAGCCCGGTTCCTTGAGTCTACGTCTCTCCTCTTCCTTCCCGCCAATTCGTTTGAGCTTAGTTCCTTTCGACTTAATCTAACTCCCTAGTTCCAATGTCTCTACTTCCTTCCTCACCTCTTCCCCATGCTAGCCTTTCTACCACCAGGTGTGACTCCTACTATGCTAACTCTACGGTCATGTTTGGCTTAATACTTAGTTTTTGCTTTCTCGATTCCCTTAAAACTCAACTCTTAATCTATTCCCTAACTCTTGTCTTATTTCACCTCCAAACCCCTAAGTTCTCATTTTACTTCTAACTTCCCTTCTTGCGGTGGGATTCACAGCCTAAGGCTTCTACTGTATTTCTAGATTCAAATTTCTGGGATGTTACAATTCTACCCCATAAAAAAAGTTGTCCTCAAAATTTTAGGTTATCATGTTTTACCTCTTCTCCCGGTCATATTCTCTTTCTTAACAGTGCTGGTACACTATGAAATTCTCCAATCAACACCTGATCATTAATACTCTATTCCCTTCAAGGTGGCTAGGGAAAACTATGGGTCGATTGGGCTTCCTAGCCTTACCTCTTCATCCTTTATTCACCGGTCAAGTCTTGGGTTTCATTATCTCTTTAATCTCCTCTAAGTATAACTTTGATAACTTCACTATTCCACTATCTTCCTTTCACCTCCCTATAAGGCTTGACTACTTCAAACATTCTTTCTACTTGACAGGCCAAAGACACTCCATCAATGGTCCCCACTTAGATGAAAGTTGGGATGCGCTCGGAAGACACGCAGGGTGGCCCCCTCCCAACCATCCTATGGCATAAAACAATCTACCACCTAAAAGGTCGCAACATGAAATGATCTCATAATACTCTGGTTCAAAGTTCCTAACTTGATTCTTAGTTTGCCCACTATATCTGGGATTACCTAGAATTACACAATTGTTAGGGACATTAACTCTAGAGAGTTACAACTCCACCAGAAATTTTGTGTTGTTTTACAACCTGACATTAACTCTAATTCACCCTATGGTTTCCCTGAAACTAATGCTAACAATACACTCACATGTAATCACTTAATCCATGAATCATGAAACTTGCACCATAGAGGTAATCTGTCACTTGAGATGCATCCCAGGGACATATATCCACGTAAGTTACACATGCAACAATCAATGACTTGAAAGACAATGAAACACGGCAGGCAGAATCAAGGGAACACTAACGACCCAACATGCAACACCTCTATCATTAATACAAGTACAATCCCTAAGGGTTATGGAATGACTCTGATAAATACTGCAATGTTTTGTGACCTATTCTCATGAGTTTCCTTCCCGGGTCCATAACACAGGCTACCCCCTTAGAGAATGAGGCTCCCCTAGCTTAACTATGGGCCTCAACCCAATTTCTGAAGGCTCAAGGCTCTAATTTTCTCCTCAGGCTGTCCCACTCAAGATCATGAAACTTGACTCTACTCCCTCCAATATACCCAACTACTTCTAGCCCGAAGCAAGTCAGGGTTCTACATCTCAGCCATTAATAACCCCGCCTAAGTACTAGTCATAGGTAAGAATGAAGTTTTCTTGATTATAGGTGCTTTTCAACTTAGGTCATTGTCTAACATATTCCAATCTGTTCCCTCACTTGCATCATACTTCACTTATGTGAAGCTGAGCCTTGTAACATCCCAAATTTTATTAAATAAAATAAAATTAATAAAATAAGAGAAATAAATAAATAATAATAATATTAGTAAATTTGTATGAATAAGGTTATTTAATAAATAGTAAGAATAATAAAAAGAATAAGTGGGTTGAGAGTGGGCCCAGCCTAATTAAGTATTTATTTAAGGAGGGGTTCTCAGTTCACCCTAATCCTTATTCGTATAATCGTCAGAGAGCGAAATGCTAAGGAGGGGAGAAACTAAGTCTTAAGAGGAGGTTGCTGAGGAGTAATCATCAAGAACCAAGAAAGAATATTCCTTGCTGTTTGATCTTCACTTCAAGGTACGGTGGGGAAGAGGGTGCTGCTTGTATATGCATGTAAGGGTGCTTGGGTAATGATTTAAGAGTAGAAATTCGTATTTATGTATGCTATAACTGAGAATAGATGATATAAACTATGATTTATGGTTGTTTGAATGATTCTTGATGAATCTTGAGTGACTTGAATGATAATAATGAGAATAGTGAAAAGGGGATAATAAGGGTTTGATGATTTGGGGTTTTGATGGGAAACCCATGTAAAACTGTTAAAGATTGATGATTTTGATGAGTTTGATGAATATTGATGATTATGAATGGTGTTTATTGAAAATGATTGATTAAAACGTACGAATAGTCGCGATTGGCGACACTTGCGCTTCAGTAGGCGCTGAGCGCATACTGAAGCGTGTGACCCTTGAACCTGCGCTGCACTCGGGCTGAGCGCGAGTGGAGCGCAGCTTGCTGGCATGCGCGCTGCGGGTGCGCTAAGCGTGGGCTAAGCGCAGCTTGCAGATTGATTTATTTTAAAAGGTGAAATTGTGCAGGATGCTTAATGGTATTGATGGTGTGTGATAATGCTTTATGCTATTTTGGTGTGCATATAGTTGGTAAATATGCAACATGCTTTATGCTATTTTGGTTTGCATATAGTTGGTAAATATGCAATATGCTTTATGCTATTTTGGTGTGCATATAGTTGGTGAATATGCAATATGCTTGATGATATTTTGGTGTGCATATGGTTGGTGAATATGCAATGTGATTGGTGATGATATGGAATAATATGATGATATTAATGATGTTTTGGTGTGCATAATATACAATGTGATTTATGATGATTGGTGAATATGTATGATGATACATGATGATGGTGATTGATGTTATTTATGATGATAATGAGATTGGGTGATATTTATGATGATTTTGATGATGATGATTGGTGAATATGTATGATAATATATGATGACGATGAATGGTGCTAATTATAATGATTAATGATGATGTTGTTGGTGTTGTACCCGAGTCTAACTCGAGGAGGTGAATATGGTACCTGAGTATAACTCGGGGAGGTGATAATGTGATGATAATTTCATTAACCAAATGATGTAAATGATGTTTGAATATATATGATGTTGTACTTGAGGTACACAAACCTAGTGAGAGGCGAGTGTAACTTAGGGAGGTGATTGTACTCGAAGTGCACAATGCCCAGTGAGGGGTAGAGTGTACTCGGGGAGGTGATTGTACTCGAGATGCATAAGCCTAGTGAGAGGCGAGTGTACTCGGGGAGGTGATTGTACTCGAGGTGCACAATGCCCAGTGAGGGGTAGAGTGTACTCGGGGAGGTGATTGTACTCGAGATGCATAAGCCTAGTGAGAGGCGAGTGTACTCGGGGAGGTGATTGTACTTGAGATGCATAAGCCTAGTGAGAGGCGAGTGTAACTCAGGGAGGTGAATATTGTACCTGAGTGTGACTCAGGGAGGTGAGTATTGATTATGTTATTGACTATGGTACCTGAGTATAACTCGGGGAGGTGAGTAATGATTGTGAATATGTTGATAATTGTACCTGAGTATAACTCAGGGAGGTGAATGATGATAATGATGAGTATGATGATATTGATGATAATGATGAGCGTAATGATAATGATGAATATGACGATATTGATAATAATGATGAGTATGATGATAATGATGATAATGATGATTGTATTGATATTGATGATGTTGTGGTGTATATGATGATGGTGACGATGTTTATATTTGATGATAGATTGAGTTATATATGATGATGTTGTTTATATGTGGGTGAGGATAAGGTAGCCTCCTATGTGTATGTATGAGTAGTTTTCTTTTCCTCACTGTATTACTGTGGATATTTTTACAGGTGTTGATGATGAAACGATTGGTGTCGAGTTTGATTAAAGGGAATGTGCTCTGATAGATGTGACATCAGGGTATAATTTGGGGGTCTTTTATCATGATTCTAGTTAGGAAGTTTTTGTAAACCATTTTGGATGCCTTGCACGGTAAGTAGGATGCTTAGTTATTTTTATTTCTTTGGAGATTCCGCTGCATGAGTATTGAATTACATTTGAAGTTTTATTTCGTTTTAATTAAGTTGTGTTTCGAACTAATGAGGTTTTTAATAAGAGAGTTTTGTGAACCTTTTTACCCATCGTGGGACGTTACCTTTTCTATACTTCAATTTATTAAACGTATAAGAGTTTGGGGTAGAAGGGTGTCACAAGCCTCCCATTCCTAGGCCACTAGGGTCACTAAGCAACCCAAGTACTACTGAGCTTAATCCGGGAAAAATAATGGAAAATCTAAGGTAGATTTCAACTTGGTTTCAAACTAAGGAACCATCAAATCAATCAATCAGGTGAGGGGAATACACTAAATAACTTATATCAATACTAGGAGATTAGCTTGTACTTAGGGAGACCAAGACCAAGTGCTAGAATGTTCATTTGATTAAATGAAGCACCGAGGTAACCCATTGTAACACCTCTTGCAAAATGCCGAAGGATTAGTTATAACTATTAAGGGTAGGAACTAAATGTATAAGTATAGGGATTTATGAACTAAGCATGGATTCGAAGAAGGCTTTTCTAATACCAAAGCAGTAGAGACGATGAACCTTGTTCCTTAAGTGCTAATAACTAAGTTAGTAATCATAGAACCTAAAAGAATCGAACATGATAAAAACCTTCAAGGTAAATTTAACCTTCCAAGTTTCCCGATTCACTCCCTATCTTTATATTATTGAATTTACTTTTTAACTCAAGCCAAAATCGACTAAGAGGTTATCATCAGGTAATAATGACCAGTCAAAAACCAAAGATGAATAACACAATTGTATATAAGTAGTTGAACCAATAACAGAAGATTTAAGGTAGAATAAGATGGTTAATGAGTTAAGGTCATTAAGCTTAGATCTTCTCTATTGGTTCATTTTACTCTGAATCCTATCGTGGTCCTTAATAATTTAAAATTTGTGGTCTAAGGTCATCTAATGTAGTCTCCATCCTCCGACCTCAAGGCAAGTCCCTTATGGCTCATGGGTCACCCCAACCACTAATCCTAAACTTCAGGGGTAGGTAATCTTCAAATTCCAAATCAAGGTTCTACATAAATAACAATTCCTCCAACATCACTATACCAAGAGGAAATTGGTAGATAGAAAAACAAAAGATTTACGGCCATAGTTCCACCTACTTCGTTACATTTAAGACTACTCCACTCCAAAGATAAACCAACTCATCCTAGGACCTAGGGCCACTCCCTCCACATCAAGGAGGCTAGTTCCCATAACTTCCCACTTGTTCTATACAATCTACACAAGCACAAAACTCTCAACCCCGCCAAATCCTAAAGTTTCAAGATCATTCAAATCACACTCAAAGGATACATAATAAATCACGCACATACATTGCAATCATGTTGTTTAATCAACAATAGAATACCAATTGTAAAATAGGGGTTTTCGTATTCAATCCATTCCAATGCAAACAACATAAACCAAACCGAAAAACCGAAAACCGAATCAATCCGAAATCCAAAAAACCGAAAACCGTAAAAATCGAAATTATTTTATTGGATTGGATTGGTTTCCGAATCCTATATTGAAGACCGATCCAATCCAATCCATACTGAACTTATATATACATATATTTATAAAATTACTTATACTAATGCACTTTTTATAATTTTATTATCTAATATCATGTTAATATTTCTATAAATATATCACTTTAAAACTAGTTTTAAATTAGTTTTCATGTCTCATGTCATTCTTTTTATGTAATTATATATTTGTTTTAATAAATATATGACTCATGTCATTCTTTTTATATAATTATATCATTTTTTTCTAATATTTATTGTCTCTTTAAAAAACCGAAAATCGATCCGATCCAATCTAATTTAAATTGGATCGGATTTGAAAAAAATATCAAAACCGATCGGATAATGAAATGATAAAATCGCAATGATCGGATCAGATGGTTTTTTGCCTCAAAATCGATCCAAACCGAACCATGAACACCCCTATTGTAAAACTCAAGGTCAAACAACATTAGGATCACTCATCAAGTAGTTCATTTATATAGGTTCCTCAAAAGAGACTTATTTTCGCTGAGCTCTAGCTATGACATTCTATAGGGTACCTTAGGTAAGTGTCTGGTCCTGGGGAATAAGTCTATGAACTCCTTTCTCCTTAACAGGTGGTAGGAACTAACCTTGTTAGGGATACGTCCTAAATCCCTGACAAGGAACTCTATTCAAGTTACTAACTTTAATCCTGCATACAACGCACACAATACAAGGGTGATCAGTCTCTATAAGGTGTACAAGGTACTATAGGATTATAGAAAGTCACGGGCAACTAACCTAACCATAGTCCAATTGGATTGAACTGCTCTGATACCATAGTGTAACGTCCTAATTCCGGAAATCTAGGAATAGTGCCCATTTGAAGCAACTTCCTAAATTTCTGAAATTATTTTCATGACATTACCAATACCGTAGACATACAACACATATAAAGCTTAAGTAACCAATGTTTACTTAAGTGGTAGTTACTAATTTATGATATACAATAATTGCCATTAACTGGCTACATTTCAACAGAAACAGGCAATACAATTACTATCATCCTTGCTATACACCAGAATCTAGCTATTCTAAAACATATAACTTCTCGAAGGAATCGTCCCTTCTTAAACCTCAAGTCTTTCCTTCTAGGCTTTTAGCTGAACATTTTGAAGATCTAAAATATGCCAAAAAACGTGTGGGGAGACTTACGTCCCAGTGAGTGTGATCGTGCAAAAGTGTAGGTGTGCAGACAATACATATATGCACAGCGAAAATTCATGGATTCAACCCATAACAATTCATACATCAAACTCTACATTTAACTCATAACAATTCATTCATCAAACTTTACATTCAACCTTTTGGTGTATCACCCAACACTAGTGGGGTCTTAGCACTTAAACCTCTGACCTAGACTGAGCTCAATACCATTCAAGGAACGTCTCCCTTGAGGCCAATTTAACCTTCTGTTTTAATTAACATTCACATTCAATCATCCTCTTTATATATATATCACTTATAACAATTCACCATTTTCATTTCAATCAACCTCTTGGTGTATTACCCAACACTAGTGGGGTCTTAGCACTTAAACCTCTGACCTAGGCTGAGCTCAATACCATTCAAGGAGCGTCTACCTTTAGGCCAATTTAGCCTTCTGTCTTAATTAACATTCACATTCAACATTTTTAACCTCTTGGGTACAAGACACCCCTTTTTCCTCTTTGGACCGGAGTCCCACTTGGTTTTCATTATACAATCATACATTTTCATAAGTTAAATTCATAAAATAGGAGTAACCATAATCAAGCATATCACATAGTTCTACCACATAGGGGTAAAGAATAAAAGGGTTCACAAAATTCATTCTTTTCCTCAAACCCTAGCTATCTCAACCCCTACATGTTCCTTCAATCACACAGAAGAGAAATATCTCAAACTCCAAGCATTTCAACACCCCATTACCAATACACAACTCCAAAATCCCCAATCTCCTATCCTAGGGTTTGGGCCTCAAAGGCAAAACAACAATCAATCCAAACATTCAACCAATCCAAACCTACACATTTCATTTAAAAGCATAACAATCAATAGAGAAAGGGAATAAAGGAGGGGGATCATGTAAGAGGAACACATACACAAGCATTGGTTGAGGGGAGAACCACAATCACCTCTAATGGAGGAAATAGAGAAGAATGGAGGGATGAGGATTAAGATCCAAGCTCCTTGAACAGTGTGGGTGGCTCCAATCCATGATTCCTCCTTCAATCTACCCCTTCTCTCTAGTTCCTCTCTCTAGAATGAGAGAAATGAGAGGAAATGAGGGTTGGAAGCCCTAGATCTTCGTTTTAAAAACTCAGAACGCGTTTGCTCACTCAAGCGCGCAAACTTTCTGCCAAATCCCTGAATTCCACTGACATCCTCGCTCGAGCGAGCTATTTCTCGCTTGAGCGAGAATAAGCCATTTTGGATGTACAAATGAGATTGGAATACTATCATATAACATATCTAATTGAAGCCCCGGATCTTAGCTTTCTAATGCAAGTGGAATAACATCAATTGGAAAACTACAACTCTAGATATTATTGAATTAATGCACCAAGGTCATTAGGCTTAAAACCCAAAATTAAGCAACAACCTTGGTTGAAGCCTAACGGGGCACACTTTGCA
This sequence comes from Sesbania bispinosa, assembly GCA_026901365.1. NCBI lineage: Eukaryota > Viridiplantae > Streptophyta > Magnoliopsida > Fabales > Fabaceae > Sesbania > Sesbania bispinosa. Next base: position 81,817 of record QLOH01000828.1, read on the forward strand.
TGAACCATGATGTAAATCATCAATTCACTTCAATAAGGCGAAGGTTAAGGGTTCCAAGTGTTGAGTCTCAAAATATTATTAAGTGATTAATAATGTTTTAAGTCTCTTTAACCTGAGTTTTAATGAACAACAAATTTGCTTTAATAGAAAGATACTGCTTATGGGTATTCTTCTGTGTTTCAGCAATTCTGTAAAGGAAGCTGAACATGCTGATAAATATGATCCTACTGAAGCATGTCAACCCTCTGAAGATCCAATTCTCTGAAATAATGGAAGAACTTGCTAAAGGATCAAGACATGCTGAAGATCTCGAACCTTCTCATATTAAGAAACACTAGTCATATTTCTGCATAAAATCAAGTTTCTTTAATTCCTTTGAAGACTCAAGTCTCGTACAACTTTCTGTAATACTATATGCACAATCCTCCTTCTGGAAAGTCAATTTAGAAGCTTTTGTACGTGTTTCAAATCATGTTCACCAAAAAGAAAATTGTCTCTGCAGAAAGTACACTTTATCAGAAAAGTAGAGTCAGCGTTGCTGCTACCTACCTCTGTTGTACCTACTGCTACAAGCTACTTATGCTCAGTCTCACAATGGAAATAAAGCTATCAGACAATGGGACTCTAAGGACCTTTAACTGGTCTACAGATCCCTTCTCCATATATATGGGATTCATACAATGAAGAAAAGAGAGAGACTACGTGAAAATACTTGCTGAAGTGCTGCTCAAATAATTTTCTGAAGTTCATCTCATTTTGCTTCATTTGTACACAAAACTTTTAAATCCATAGTTATACTCAGTTATTTGTACATCTTACCCAGTTTAGGCTTTAAACTTGTGTAGTTTGAAAGCTTAAGCTTTATCTTTTCATACATTGTTTCTGTTTGAGCCTGGAGAGGCTTGATGTTTAAAGAATACTTGGTTTGAGCCTGGAGAGGCTTGTCTGTAAAAGAATACTTTTTGTAAAGAGCCTGAAGTGGCTTGTCTGAAAAAGAATACTTGTAACTGTGATCAGTTAGTGGAAAATCCATTGCTAGTTGGCATTGGGACTGGACGTAGCTCACAGTGGATGTGAGTGAACCAGGATAAATCTCTTGGCTAAGTCTTCTCTACCCTTATCTCTCTATATCTGTTATTTAACTAACAAGAAGGGTTTGGAATATAGTGATTTATACTGTTGAAAAATTATTTTAACCAAATACGCTTTTAAGAAACAGTTTTAATCAACTTTGTTAAACCTGCTGAAATATTTTCAGCAAGTACCATAACTCCAGTTTCAGCAAGTTTGCAAAAACTTTTGTGAAATACTTTGCTTGTTAAAAGGTTTCTGAAAAATCTGTTTGAACATTTAAAACATTATTCAACCCCCCTTCTAGTGTTTCCTGTGGTTTCTACACTAAGTGCCCATGGGACTATGCTCCTCTATTCCCCTGTTCCTTTTCATAAATCACCTTTCTACTTCGGTTCCTTGAGTCTATGCCTCTCCTCTTCCTTCCCGCCAATTCGTTTGAGCTTAGTATCTTTCGTGTTAATCTAATTCCCTAGTTCCAATGTCTCTACTTCCTTCCTCACCTCTTCCCTATGCTAACCTTTCTATCACCGGGTGTGACTCCTACTATGCTAATTCTACAGGCATGTTTGGCTTAATACTTAGTTTTTCCCTTCTCGATTCCCTTAAAACTCCCAACTCTTAATCGATTCGCTAACTCTTGTCTTATTTTCATTTCAAACCCCTAAGTTCTCATTTTACTTCTAACTTCCCTTCTTGCGGTGGGATTCACATCCTAAGACTTCCACGGTATTTCTAGATTCAAATTTCCGGGATGTAACCGTCATAGCTAGGACTTGTCCACCATGCCCTCCAATCAGGGGAGTACATCCTAGTTTTGATTCTGCATTTTCTTTACTATTTTTTCCTTCCTTTATTTAGGTGCATTGGGGACAATGTTGGGCTCTAAGTGTGGGAAGGGGTACCCATTGGGTGCCTAATTTGTGCTCACTAAATGTTGAATTGTAAAATTGCAAGTCCTCATTAATAATTCGGTTCTCATTTTATTTAGGCTTTAAAATACTCATTATTATGGGACCCAATTTTTTTGTTAACAAATGCATTATTAAAAAGAAAAGGGAATAATTAATTGAAAAGGTAAAAATCAACATAAAAGTCCCTATCATTTTATTATGCATTGAATTAGCTTCTAAATTTGAGATTTGTGCCAAAAAGGGGGTTTGAAATAATCTTAATATTATCCCCTCTATTCTTGTATGAGAGATTTTTGTAAGGTCCAAGAATCCCCTTAAGTGGTTTTAATTATGATAACCAATCAAAGCTTACTTGAGATATTCCGAGTATTAAAGGACTAATCATTTCATTTAAGTGTATGTCAAGAAGATACAGACAGGTCTTTACAGAAGATACATTTCAGCCCCAGAAGAAAGAAACAAGTTCTACTTACTTAGGAAGAATGGCTTCAAACTTGTTAAGAATGACAAATCTTTGAATGGAAGCATAAAAATTATTGATAAAATCATAAGAAAATCATTCACAACTTAACAAGGTCTTTAGAAGATGAAAACAGTACCTTCTCAAGAAGAAATCATAACAAAACTACTTTAGAAGGAAGATTCATTTTCAAAGAAGAAAAAGAAGTATTCCCAAGGTTTCCAAGGATCAAGATGTAATAAAGAACTTCACAAAGCTTGAAGATCATCTGCAGGAGGTAGAAGATAATTCTGCAGAAAAACATGATGACGTACTTTTTGCAGAAGAAGCATGAAACAAGTGATTTTTCACTTTCTGAGATTACAACTGAAGCAACTACATATAAAATGTTTTATATCAATCAATTTAAGTATTCAAAGAGGAAACAACAACAGCATTCACAAGCTTCCTGTGACAACAGAAGAAGAAACAGTGGCAGATTGTCTGAAGAAGATACAAAAGTCAGTAACATCTTTTTTTATCCTTCTGAAGACAATGCTTAGGCCAAAAATATTTAAAATAATTCATACTAAGTCAGAAAAACATTGAGGGAGGTCCCCAGATAAAATGTCTGCAAAAGAAACAAGAAAACAGTTCTGCAGAAGATGCATCCTCCAGAAGATGTGACTGGTCAAACATGCCAGTTGTGCAAAGTTGTGATTACTGCAGCTTGAAAGTGAAAGACCCAAAGGCACAGCTGGGTGTTCAAACCTATGTCCAACAGCTAGTTCTCTTTATTCTCTATAAAAGGAGACCTCTCCCTCATTTTGAAATCACCTCATTCCAGAAGAAGCAATAGACTTGCTGAATTTACAACTCACATCTTTTGGGGAATTTCTCTCTCTCTCTTCTTCTTAAGTATCTGATCCGAAAAGTCTTGAAGAGAGATTTGGCTCATCATCTTGCTTCTGCTGTGCTAAGATTGTACTACTTTGAGCCTTATATTTTCTTTACTCTTTCTCATTCATATTGTAAAGTTCCAAAAGGAATTTGCCGGTGCATATTCCTTTTGTGACTAGTAAGGGAAAGTGTTTACAGTGAGGTCTGCTGAGATTTGGTGATCTCAGCTGTTTAATAGAATCTGCAGAAGGTACTTGCAGTATTCTGGGTTACTAGATCTTCTGCAGAAGGTTCTGCAGTAAGTTTCTAGTTTGAAAACTGTGTGAGTAAGGTTGAGATTAGCCTGAAGAGGCTGGTGAAAGAATACTAGTGGTAAGGTTACCCAAGAAATTTGTAATTTGATTTTAGAGTGAGAAAATCCTAGAGGTGTAGGGATTGGACGTAGCCTCAGGTTGGAAGAGGTGAACCAGTATAAAATTCTTGTGTGCCATCTTCTTTACCCTTCTCTCTATTATTTACTGCATGTGCATAAAATTATTTTATCAGATTAATACCTAAGTTTATAACTAAAAGAATTGGTATCTTCTGCATAATTAATCTGAACTAACATCTACCTTTTGGAAGCCTATTTTTCAATACTAAGCCAAGATCACTCTTGAGCAGAAAAAAGTATTGAAAGATATTGCAGAAAATTTTATTCAATCACAATTTAACCCCCTTCTTGTGATTGAAGCCTCAACTTCAATTCTTCTCTTAGATTATGTACTACAGAACTTGACTTGCAACCATTTTGAAACCTATGCATTTAATTATATGCTTGAAAATGATTAAGGCACCTTAGGAAATTATTTTTCCGGCCTTTAGAGATTTGTTTACATCCCTTAGTTGCCCATTTTGAACTTATTTGCTATATGCATTTCTTGGTACCCTTGTAATTTTTTTCCATATGATACTGTTCAGAATGTGAATGGAGCACTTTAGAAAAGGGAACTACTTTGATGAATTAAAAATAAAGAAAGAAGAGTAAGAAGAAAAAAAAAGAGGCCTTCCTCTCTTCGAAAGAACATGAGAAAAAAAAGAAAGAAGGAGCGTAAGAAGAAAAAAAGGGACCTTCCTCTCTTCAAAAGAAAAAAAGGAAGAAAAGAGAAAAATGGGTGAAAGAAAAGAAAACGTAAAGGGATGAATACTTGGAAGGGAAATTAATGTGAATAAATTTGTTTGGGCTCCTTTTAAAGTTTGAAGAGTTAAATGTTTTATTTAATTAAGGAAAATACTAGTATTGAGTTTTCATAGTTTTCTCTCAATGTCTACCTTTGAGTTTTCAGCAACACATATTGTTCCTCCCGTGATTCCACCAGAAAAACCACCGGATTTGCAGCAAGCAAAGATTTCATTTTGGGATAAAGTGTTGGGTAATAAAGCTCCTCCATCATAGCGTCCTAAGGCTGACTTATTGGCACAGAATTTGGTGAGGATAACTCTAGAGGACGGTAACCGTCTTCTTCCAATAGTCAACATAGATGAGGTGTTTGCTGAGTTATGTGAACCATGGTACGACGCTTTGATAATCAAGGTTTTGGGAAAAATGGTTGGCTACAACACAATGCGTGAAAGGCTTCCAAAATTATGGAAACTTTCTGGAGGGATGGAGATTATGGACATTGATAATGGGTTTTTCATGGTTAAATTCGATCATCAAGAAGATAGAGATAAGGTGGTTGATAGAGGACCGTGGATGCTGTTTGACCACTACCTTGCGATTTCTTCATGGTCACCTGACTTTGTCTCATCTGAAGCTAAAGTTCAAAAAACAATGGTATGGGTTCGTATACCTTCCCTTAATTTGGCATGGTATGACGAAAGTTTTTTACTTGCTATGGCTGCAGCCATAGGTCATCCAGTTAGAGTGGATACTAATACATTACAAGTTGCTCGTGGAAGATTTGCTGGTGTTTGTGTCAAAATAGATCTAAATAAACCAGTTGTTGGTAAAATTAAAATTCATGAACACTGGTATAAATTAGAATATGAATGATTATATATTATTTGTTCAAATTGTGGATGATATGTCATCTTTCCAGAGACTGTTCTAATAACATTAGGCGTCCTCATGGTGGAGAACAGTAATCAAAGCAGCAAGCTCCTCCAGACAACGGTGTTCCTTCCAACAACCAGCAGCCACCTAAGCAAAACGGTAATAATGTTATTAATGCCAATTATGCAACTAATGATTCTGATATTAATGCAGGAGAAGAGTGTCATGGTGATTGGTTAACCGTTACAAGGAGAAAACGTTCCAATAATTATGGCAAAAAGAATTCCAATCAAACCGGCAATCAAACTGGCAATCAGAAACGTGATAGCAATTCAAAAAATGCATTCAAAGCATTGGCTAATTCATTGGATCAGGCTAATCACAGTTCCAAACATCAAGCAATCAATAACATGAAAAATCAAGGCAACAATCAATGGGTTCGAAAGAAAAGGCCTCGGGTGGCTCCACCAACTATTGATATTGCTAAATTAGTTGAGAATGCTAACAAAGGCAAGGCTAAATTGAAGGATCATGTCTCGGCTCACACAGCAGAAATATCCCAACAAAAAGAAATATCAAATAATCAAGTCATCAACCCATCATCAGAGGGTGATAAGAGTTTGGAAGTAGCAATTAACCAGCCTCATTTAACAGAAGTTAATCTTCAATTACAAGAATCCCGTTTGGGCATGCTAAATCTGACCAAAACTCCCCAAGAGATTGACGATAAATCTCATAAGGAGAAACCACCAGATGAAGACTACAAACATTTGGAAGAGGATGGTGAGATAGACATGGATGAGAGTTCAGACACTGAGCAAGATGATTGGGATGAGGATGTGGTTCAAGAAACAAATCCCATGCATGACTAATAGCTTATGCAGTATCCTTGTTGTTAATCTAAACTTTTATAATGATGTCTGAATTTTTAGAATTCAAATTGCTAGCTTGGAACATAAGAGGAGCTGGCAATAAAACTGGTCGACGTCATTTGAAAGATATAATAAGCAAATATAGCCCAGATTTAATCTTTTGTATGGAAACCCATATTAATTATGCTAAAACTAATCTTTTCTTGTCTCAATGCAGATATTATCCAATTCATATTATTGAAGCAAATGGTCATTCAGGCGGCTTATGGGCTATGGCTAAAGTTGGTCATAATTATACTATATCTGTTATAGGGACTAGTCCCCATTGTATCACCCTCTGCATTTCTAAAGGTTCTGAAGATTGGGTTTACACTGGCATATATGCAAGTCCTATCCCTACAGTTAGATATGATATTTGGAATTACATTAAAAATCATAGAAATATTATATCTAAACCTTGGCTCATTATAGGGGATTTTAATGAAATTTTGCTACCCTCTGAGCAACATGGTGGTAATTTTAATCAATCTCGTGCTGACAGATTTGAAGAGATGTTTAACTTCTGTAATTTTTTAGATGTTCACACTATTGGCAGCAAGTATACATGGCAAAGAAGGTGTCAAGGAAATAAACTAATATCCAGAAAACTTGATCGGGGTATTGGTGACATAAATTGGCACTTGGCTTTCCAAAATGCATCCATTGAGAATCTCTGCAGGTTGCATTCTGATCACAACCCTATTCTACTAAGATGTAATGGCATTCAACAAACTAGAGGGACTAAACCTTTCCGCTTTGAGGCTGCTTGGATTTCTCATCAAGATTACATGTCTGTAGTAGCTCAAGCTTGGACTAGAGCAGACAACATTATGCAATCTTTGGAAGAGGTAAAAAATGACTCCATTAATTTTAATTCTAATGTTTTCGGACATTTTAAACACAGGAAAAACAAGCTAGAGAGAAGAATACAGGGCATTCAAAAGAAGCTGGAATTAGTTGATATTGCAGCTCTCTCTTACCTTCAAGATGACTTAATTAAAGAATACAACAAAACTCTGGAGCAAGAAGAAATCCATTGGTGGCAGAAGTCAAGAGAAGCGCATGTCAAGTTTGGAGACAGGAATACGAAGTACTTCCACACCAAAACTTTAATTAGAAGGAGAAGGAATAAAATCCAGACTCTTACTCTTCCAAATGGTGAGAGATGTGATGATCCAGATATTCTACAAGATGAAGCTATCAAATTTTATAAAAATTTGTTTTCAGCAAGGAATAGTCAAACACACCAACCACTCATGACAAGTAACTTTCCTACCCTATCTCATAATTGTGTGGAAAATGTTTTACTTCCTATATCTAAAGATGAAATTTTCACGGCTTTAAAATCCATGCATCCTTTAAAGGCCCCTGGAGTTGATGGGTTTCAAGCAATCTTTTTTAAACAATACTGGCATATTGTTGGTGATGACATTTTTAAACTTATACGATATGCCATTAAAAATGCTTCTTTTGACCCTAAACTTGCTGAGACCCTAATTGTGCTAATTCCTAAAGTTGAAAATCCAAATAACTTCAAGGAGTTTAGACCAATTAGTCTATGCAATGTTTTATACAAATTATTGACTAAAGTTATTGTTCAAAGAATCAGACCTTATATCTCTGACATTATAGGACCTCTTCAAAGTGCTTTCATTCCAGGAAGAGGAACTAGTGAGAATGCTATTATCCTTCAAGAGATTTTACACTACATGCACAAATCTAAAAAGAAAAAGGGTGATCTTGTCTTTAAATTGGATTTAGAGAAAGCCTATGACATGGTTGACTGGGATTTTCTAAAAGAAACTCTTTTACTTTTTGGATTTCCCCTAAACCTTGTCAATCTTATAATGTTTTGTGTTACCTCTTCGACCTTATCTCTTCTTTGGACTTGCTCCTTTTTCACCTACTAGAGATCTTAAACAAGGTGATCCTTTATCACCTTACTTGTTTGTGATGGTTATGGAAAGATTAGCTTTAAGTATCAATGAGGCCGTGGACAATGGATCTTGGATTCCAATTAAAATCTCTAAAAATGGTCCTACCATATCCCATTTTTTCTTTGCTGATGACACTCTCTTGTTTATCAAAGGGAAAACTTCTCAAGTTAGAAATATGCAAAATATACTTTCTAAGTTTTCTGATGCCTCGGGTTTAAAAATTAATATGGATAAATCTAGGGTTTTCACTTCTAAGAGAGTTTCTAATCAAAAGAAGGACATATTCACTTCTATTTCGGGGATCCGTTTTACCACAAATTTACAAAAATATTTGGGGTTTATTGTTAAGGCTGGTAGGAGAACCAATGATGACTATAATGATATTTTAGATAACATTAATAGAAAACTTAGCTCTTGGAAGGGAAATTTTTTAAACAGGGCTGGTAAATTAACTTTGGTTAAGTCAGTTCTCACTTCAATTCCTGTTTACAATATGCAAATCCAATGGTTTCCTGAAAATGTTTGTAATAAAATAGATAGCACGGCTAGGAAATTTCTGTGGGGTAATAACCAGGATGGTCATGGATTACACTTAGTAAGTTGGAATAAGGTTACAAACTCCAAACGAAATGGTGGTTTAGCTATCAGGTCAGCAAGAAGTCAGAACATCTCTCTTTTAGGTAAGTTGGTGTGGGACATGATTAATAATAAAGAGAAGCTTTGTGTCAGAATTCTGCAGGACAGGACAATCTATGCTAAAAGCTAAGGAAAAATTGTCTGAAGGATATGAGTTACGTCTTGGTAATGGAATGTTATCCTTCTTTTATGATCCATGGATTGGTATACAAAAAATCTTTGATCTAGTTGATTTTGTTAGCATACAGGACAATTATTGCAAAATTAAGGATGTTTTTCAGAAAGGTCAATGGAGATTTAACAAACTAGCAACAAATATCCCAGAGACTATAAAGAATACAATCATCCGGAAGCATTTTAATTTACATGATGAAGTCAAAGATGCATTTATTTGGAAACATTCAGCTAATGGAATCTACACTGCTCGCTCAGCATACCAGTGGCTTAACAGTAACAACAGATGCAACAAACAGGATAAACAGTGGAGTTGGATTTGGAATCTGAAGATACCTGAGAAATTGAAATTCTTTTTGTGGCAATTGTCTCACAAAGCTTTGCCTGTTAATGACTTCCGTGCGTCAAGGGGATTGACTGATTCAACTTTATGCATATGTTGTGATGAAGGACCTGAAACCTTGATGCACTGCTTCAGAGACTGCAGGTTCGTTAAGGACTTCTTGCAAACACTAGGTGTTCGAACGATCCCTGGAATCAACTTAGAAGATTTCAGTAACTGGATCAGAAGCAATTCAACTAATAATCCCACACATTTCCCAGCTACACTATGGTTTCTTTGGTTAGCACGTAATCAACAAACATTAGGCAATGGAGACAGACCTTCAAATTTGCAGATTCTCAACAATATTCGCAGAATGGGATTAGACATAACCTCTTCTCTTGCGGGTGAAGAAAATGTTGACTCTATTCCCAAATTAGTCGCTTGGATCCCTCCTCCAGACAACTTCATTGCTCTGAATACGGATGGGAGCTCAATGGGTAATCCAGGCAAAGCTGGATTTGGAGGAATTCTCCGAACTTCAACCGGAACTTGGATCAAGGGCTTCCAAGGGAACTTAGGTTTTTCCTATTCGCTTCATGCTGAACTTCAAGGCCTCCACCATGGTCTCCAAGTAGCCTGGACATCAAATTTCAGGAAAATCAAATGTTTTAATGATTCTACCCAGGTTATCAAGCTAATCAACGAGGAAAATGTAACTTACCACAGACATGCATCCATTGTCTTTTCTATCCGAGAGCTCCTAAGCAGGAACTGGGTTGTGGACCTTCAACACATCCTCAGAGAGGGGAACTTCTGCGTCGATCATCTCGCCAAGCAGGGAGCAAACAATTTAGAAGTTCTTCGTATTCTCAATTACCCTCCCCCAGAGCTTTTCGACATTATGTTAGCTGATGCTACAGGGCTGACTTTCACCCGACCTTAGTTTTCCTTGATTTTTTTTTTCTTTCTTCTTTTCTTTTCTTGTTTTCTTTCCTTTTCTGTACCAAAAAAAATGTTTTATTTAATTAGCCATCGGGTGTGTTTGGCAAAATTAGCTGATAAGCTAGCTGGTAGCTGATAAGCTAGTTGCTAGCTGATAAGCTCCTAGCTTATAAGCTCCGACTTGATAAGCTAGCTTATTAAACTAGAAGTGTTTGGTAAAACTAGCTGATAAGCTAGTTGGTAAATGTAAAATGACATAAAAGGACATAACTGCGTACGTTTTATTATATAAATTCTATTTGTGTTTTCTAAATAAAAATATATTATTATGTAATTATATTTTTAGTTTTTTTTAAAAAATAATTAAATTCTTATTAAACCTTTTAATAATAAAATATTTAATTAAAAATTAAAATAAATAGTTTTTTTAATAAAATAAATAGTATAATATAAAAACAATTTCATAAAATAATGAAAAGAAAATAGTAATTTAATTAATTCATAATTTTTTAAATTACTTATTATATAGGTAATAATAGGTAAAAAGAAATTGAAAGGTTTTTATTATTAAAATGAAAATAGATAAAAAAAATTAAAAATAATAAATAAAATGTATTAAAATATAAGGGATAGTGATGGAAGAAAATTAAATAAGCTACAAGCTAGAAGCTAGGTGAAGTAGCTTGTAGCTTATAAGCTAGAAGCTCCTAAAATAAGCTACTTTAAAGTACCTTACCAAACACTTTTGTGTTGGTAAAACTAGCTTATAAGCTAGTCAAATAAGCTAATAGCTAGCTTATTGGCCTTGCCAAACACACTCATTGTTTATCTTTTTCTTGGTTACCCATTCTATTATGTTTTTGCCATGGCCACGTTACAACCATAAAAGACCTTTTGATTATTGCATGCATTAAATGTTGGTTGAGATGTGGTTAATAATCAAATCTATGATAGTATACTTTCTTTGGAGAAGCTGTGTGAATTTTTCCCACACCCTTAAACACTTTTGAGAGTGGTAGAAGAGCGTCCTTGTTTGATGCATAATTTAATTTTAGGGATTCAAAAGCTTCTGATTGGGCTAACATTTAATTGTTCCTTTAGCATTGGAAATTGTGCATTTATTGCAAGTTATTTCATAATGGGTTCCTTGACTATGTGTTTTTATTGCCCATTACTTAAGTTTTAGTGTGGATTATTGCTTGAGAATAAGCAATTCTTAAGTGTGGGGAGGTTAATAGACCGCTATTTTATATATTTATTTTGGGTATTTAAATGAGTTATTTGACATTTATGGTCATTATTATTATTTGATATCTCACTTATTTTCCTTTATTTTGTCACGTAAATAAAAAGGAGATTTGATTAGATAAGGGAGAATCTTTAGCGAGACTTGGCCATTGGGTATTGATAGTATTAGAATAAGTGATTGGTAATTGGCTTGACATAATTTATAAGGGAAATTGGGAGAAAATCTAGTTAGCACTTAAGTGAAACCAAATGCTCTTGGCACTTCCATAACTTAATCCTAATTGTAATTGTTTGCTGCCTTGTTTAACTTTCTTTCTCTCTTTCCTCATTTAATTATTATTTTCCTCAATCAACAAATCAAACCATAATTTTTATCTCTTATCTCATTATTAAAGATTTAATTTAATTTAATATTGTTAATTAATCTTTGTGGGACGATACTTGGGATTTTAAATACTCCATTTTACTCTAATCGACGGGTACACTTGCCCGTAGGTAAAACTCACAACAAGTTTTTGGCGCCATTGCAGGAGATTATTTTAACAATATTAGAAAAGATTGAATCCTATTTAATTGAGATACTTTTTATTTTATTTTATTTTTTATTTTTTATCCTTCAAGGTTAATAGTCAAAAGGTCAAACACTATGAGAAAGGGGTTTAACATAAGGACAGTGTTCTATTGCTGCAAGACCCAACAACTCCTTCTTATGGCTCCACTTTGAGATGACACGCCAGGCTCGGGACGTTAAACAAGCGCTTACAGGAGGCAACCTGGATCCTTTATTTTTTTTATTTTTTTCACTTGACTTATTTTTCTTTTATTGTTATTAATTTTATTCTATTTTATTTTTACTTTTGTTTTTTCGCTTATGTTCTTAAGAGCTTTGACAAAATTGCTTGTACTTTGGATTCCAACAGTCATAGCTAGGACTTGTCCACCATGCCTTCCAATTAGGGGAAGGGGCACCCATTGGATACCTAATTTGTGCTCATTGAATGTTGAATTGTAAATTGCAAGTCCTCATTAATAATATGGTGCTCATTTTATTTAGGCTTTGAAAATGGAGGTCTTGAGGAGGTGAGGTTGAGTTCCTTGGCCTTTCTCCTCCTTCTTCTACCTTGGGTGAGCTTCCTCTCCTCTCCTCTTCTCTTCTCCTCTCTGCTAGGGCATAAAAGGGTTGTGGGAATGTGTTTTAAAATGAGGGCTAAATGCCTTTAGAAAGCTTTTAAAAACTGGATTCATACATTTTCGCTCAAGCGAGAGTATTCTCGCTTGAGCGAAAATATCACAGAGACAAAAGTGTGCATTTTCTCTTAAGCCAAAATCAAGCAGAAGTGAACCCCTGTTTCATCCAAAAATTCGCTTCATGCGAAATTTCTTTCACTTGAGCGAGTTTATCAGAACTTTTTCTATAAAATTTTACTTTCATTTTGCTTAAGCGAAAATATTTTTTGCTTGAGTGAAAATTTTCAAAAATATCACTACAGTGTGAGTTGCATATCTCACAACTTAGATTTCGTATTAATGATCCGGCCATTCAAAATGAAGGACCAGATGTCTTGAAGCTATTATCAAATTTTTAGCCCGATCTGATGGCGAACGAATCCACAGTTGCGAAGCAACGGTGGCAGCTTTGTGTGTGAGCGAAAATAACTTTCTCTCTCAAATTGTTTATCTCTAAAAATAAATTATCTTACCTTATAACTCATTATTTAACTCTCTATAACTCATTATTTAACCTATTTCTAACATTAGTATTATTACTCTTGTAATAACTTTATTTTTGTTTACAATTACTGTCATCAAAATACATTATAAGTATTTTAATTATAAATTCAAGCTAGATTCTCGAATTTTGGGATGTTACAAGAGTTATGGTTTCTAATCTTACTATTGCTCGAACCACTCGACCTTGACATGTCAAACTTATAATGTTCACCAATCCACTCAACCTTCATATCCAATGTAAGACACACACCATAGGACCCAAAAATAATTTTTGCAAACTTTTCCATTGTAAAGGTTATTTTTAATTGAATTAATAACGTTTTTTCATTAAAAATCACTAAAACTACATTTTTGTCCAAAAATCACAAAATTTAAATTTTGGGCATCCAAAATCATCCCCCACACCCCAAACACCCAAAAATAAAATTATAAAAAATTGGATATTGAGTGCTCACACTGTTTTTCAAGGTAGTCAATAATGTTAGAGTTGGGGATTTTAACCTTACTATTGCCCAAGCCACTCGACCTCAAACATGTCAAACTTATAGTGTTTACCAATTCACTCAACCTTCATATCCAATGTAAGACACACACCATAGGAACCAAAAATGATTTTTGCAAAAATTTCCGTGAAATGTGAACTTTAATTTAATTAACAATATTTTTTCATTAAAAAATTACTAAAATTAATTTTTTTAAACATTCACCAATTTTAAATTTCGGACATCCCACGTAATCCTCATGTATTATAGGACCCCAAAACTGATTTTACAAAGTTTTTTTGGTACAAAAGTGTTTTTTAATTTAATTAACAATATTTTTCATTAATAAATTCCCTAAAAGTTCATTTTTTGTCCAAAACTCACCAAATTAAAATTATGGTAAACGCACATCATTACCCACGTATTATAAGACCAAAATAATTTTTGTAAAATTTTCTAGTATAAAAGTGTTTTTTAATTGAATTAACAATGGTTTCCATTAAAATATTCACTATAATTATATTTTTTTGTCCAAAAATTACCAAACTTAGATTTTGGACATCCCACACCCACATAGGAGAGCCAAATGCACTATAATTACATTTTTTAATTCTTTATATTTGTTTGGTTCAAATGTAATTTTTATTTGATATAACAATATTTTTTTACTAAAATAATAACTAAAATTATTTAATTTTTCAAAAATTGACTAAATTGTGCAGTTTTTCAAAATCATGCACAAATTTCATTGCATTGCAACTTAATAAATCTTAGTCATTTGACACTACATGAATCAGACCTTTCATTATTGAATAAAAAAGTATAATATAAATAATAAAAATTAAATTAAATACTGTAGAAACCACAGGAAACACTATGAGGGGGTTGAATAGTGTTTTAATTGTTTAAACAGGTTTTCTTGGAAACCTTTTCACAAACAAAGTTTTTACAAAAGTTATAAGCAACTTTCTGAAAATGGAGTATGTACTTGCTGAAAATCTTTTCAGCAAGTTCACCAAAATTGATTTCTTAAACTGTTTTGAAACGTATTTTTGAAAGCTTATGTTTAAACAGTTTAATTCACTAATATCCTAACCCTTCTTGTTAGATAAAATAGCAGTTAATAAGAGATAAGGGTTGAGAAGACTTTAACTTCAGATTTTCCTGAATCACTGAGTTCTTCAGAACAACACTTTAACTTTAGATTTTGTTAGCTTCTTAATACTCCCCCTTTTGTCATCAATCAAAAGGGTAAACAAAGCAGACTGAAGAAGTGTATATGCTATTAAAAGAATAGATTTAGGAGAACACTTGTGCAGATCAACACTTTTTATAAGAACAATTCAGTAAGTTTAATTTTCAGAAAGTGTCAGAATGTGCAATTTTTCTCTGATAAATTTGAATCTATGTTCAACGAGAGGTCTAGTAAATATATTAGCCCATTGGTGCTCTGTGTCAATGAACTGTATATCAATAATCCCTTTCTGAACATAGTCTCTTATAAAATGATGTTTTATTTCAATATGTTTTGCTCTTGAATGCTGAATTGGATTCTTAGAAAGGTTTATTGCACTGGTGTTATCATAGAAGACAGGAATAGACTTAACAGAAATATCAAAGTCTTCTAGTTGATACTTTACCCAAAGCAGTTGTGAACAACAACATGCAACAACTATATATTCAGCTTCAGCATTTGAGAGAGCTATTGTGCTTTGCCTTTTGCTTGCCCAACTGATCATATTTCCTCCAATGAAGTGGCAGCCTCCACTTTTTGACTTTCTCTCAACTCTATCTCCAGCAAAATCAGCATCATAGTAACCTACTAACCTGCAATTCTTGCTCTTCTTATAGCACAGACCAAGATTAGTAGTACCTTTCAAATATCTGAAAATTCTCTTTACAGCCTTGTAATGAGTTACTCTTGGATCAAATTGGAATCTTGCACACAGGCACACACTGAACATAATGTCAGGTCTACTTGCTATAAGATACAACAGAGATCTAATCATGCCTCTGTACGTGGTTGGGTCAACATATTCTTCCCTTTCATCTTTGCTTAAAATAGCAGAGGGATGCATTGGAGTTGTCATAGGCTTGTAATCATTCATATTGAACATTTTAAGCATTTCCTTAGTATATTTTTCTTGATGGATCCATATACAGTCAGAATCTTGCTTAATTTGAAATCCCAAGAAAAAATTTAGTTCTCCCATCAAACTCATTTCAAATTCAGATTGCATAAGCTTAGAAAACTCAGTGCATGGGGAGGGATTTGTTGATCCAAAAATAATGTCATCAACATATATCCGGACTAGAATCAGGTCTTTGTTAGACATTTTTCTAAAAAGAGTTGTGTCAACTTTTCCTCTTTCAAAACCATTTTTAAGTAAAAAGTTGCTCAATCTGTCATACCAAGCTCTAGGGGCTTGTTTCAGACCATACAGAGCCTTTTTCAGTTTAAAAACATGCTCAGGAAAAGTCAGATTTTCAAAACCAGGGGGTTGTCTAACAAATACCTCTTCCTCAATGAATCCATTTAGGAAGGCACTCTTTACATCCATTTGATATAGTTTGATGTCATTATTGGCTTCATAGGAAAGTAAAATCCTAATGGCTTCAAGCCTTGTTACTGGAGCAAAAGTTTCATTGAAGTCAATACCTTTTTGTTAATTGTAGCCTTATGCTACTAATATGGCCTTGTTTCTGACTACTTGACCATCTTTAGAGAGTTTGTTTCTAAACACCAATTTGGTTCCTATAATAGTTTTCCCATGGGGTTTAGGAACAAGAGTCCAGACATCACTCCTGCCAAATTGAGTAAGCTTTTCTTGCATGGCTAGGATCCACCCTTCATCATGCAGAGCTTCCTCAATATTCTTTGGCTCAATTTCAGAAAGAAATGCATGATTATTGACTTCTCTAAGTCTTGATCTTGTTCTTACTCCTTATGAAGTATCACCAATGATTTGCTTTCGAGAATGATGAGTTATGTATCTCCACTCATGTCTTCGAGGGAATACATGTTCATTCTGAGACTCAACATTAACCCTGTGAAGAGAATCAGTTTCAGCAGGTTGACTGGAAGTCTGTTCAGCAGGTACTTCAGAGAGTCCTTCAGCAGGTGCTTCATTCTTGACCTCTGGAGTCTCTAAAGTAGGGTTCAGCTCCATACCTGCAAAATCCTCTTCTAGATCTGATAGTTACCTATTAGTCTTTTTAGTATCATTAAATCTAACATAAATAGTTTCTTCAACAGATAAGGTTCTAGATATAAACTCTATATGCCTTAGAGGTTTCTGAATAACCAATGAAGAACCCTTTGTCAGATTTAGCATCAAATTTTCCAAATTCATCTTTGGTGTTAAGTATAAAACACTCAGCCAAAAATGTGAAAATAAGAGATATTGAGTTTTCTCCCCTTCCACAGTTCATATGGAGTCTTTTTTAGAATTGGTCTTACCAAAATTCTATTTTGGATATAGCAAGCTATGTGAACAGCTTCTGCCCAGAATAACCTTGGAAGGTTGCTTGAAATGAGCATGGTTCTACCCATCTCCTGCCAGCTTCTTTTCTTTCTCTCAACAACCCCATTTTGTTTAGGTGTTCTAGCCACTGAGAAATTGTGAGAGATTTCATTCTCATCACAGAACATGCTAAAGCTTGAGTTTTCAAACTCACCTCCATGAACACTTTTGATAGCAGATATGCAAAATCCATTTTCATTTTGCACCCTTTTACAGAATTTTATGAAATTTTCAAAAGTCTCATCCTTTCTTTTGAGAAATATCACCCATCAAAATCTAGAATAGTCATCAACAATGACCAAACCATACTTTTCACCAGCAAGACTTTCTGTTCTTGTAGGACCAAACAAATCTATGTGAAGTAATTCCAAAGGTCTTGAGGTAGAAACAACATTTATACTCTTAAAAGAGCTTCTTGTTTGTTTACCTTTAAGACAATTTTAACACAGAATATCAAATTTGAAAGAAAGCTTGGGTAATCCTCTTACAAGATTGTCTTTTGTAAGCTTTGAGATCAATCTCAAGCTGACATGCCCAAGTTTCTGATGCCAAATCTGTTTTTCATCTTTTACAGAAATA
Source organism: Sesbania bispinosa (assembly GCA_026901365.1). Taxonomy (NCBI): domain Eukaryota; kingdom Viridiplantae; phylum Streptophyta; class Magnoliopsida; order Fabales; family Fabaceae; genus Sesbania; species Sesbania bispinosa. The sequence continues at coordinate 99,665 of QLOH01000828.1, forward strand.
AGAAAGGTCACATTTTGATATGCAAGGTTCTCAAGATCAATCTTATACACATTGTTGTGTCTCTTGGCTGTAAAAACAATTTGATCAGAGGAGTCTCTGACTACACAGCCATCCTTTGTGAAGGAAACAACAAAACCACTGTCACACAATTGGCTTATGCTCACCAGGTTATATTGAAGCCCTTCAACAAAGAGAACATTATGAATCACAGAGAGGGGGAAATACCTACTGAACCGATACCTGAGATTTTACCTTTCTGGTCTCCTCCAAAGGTGACCACCCCACCATCCTTAGGTCTAAGGTTTTGGAACAAAGACCTTTCTCTTGTCATGTGTCGCGAGCAACCGATGTCTAGGTACCATTTGTGGTGTTTCCTTTGTCCTGTTAAACACATTTGCAACAGGAATAATCAAAGATTTAGGGGCCGTTCGGGGTGGTTGCGAGTTTTCAGTTTTTGGTTTTTAAAAATTTTTAATGAAGTTTTTACAACTCAAAACCAAAAAATGAAAACTTGTTTTGGTGGTTTTCAAAACATACATTTTGAAAACCACAAAAAGTGGTTTTCAATTTTTGGTTTTGAGTTGTAAAAACTTGAATGAAAATTTTTAAAAACTGAAAACTCGCAACCACCCCGAACGGCCCCTTAGGTAACCATATCCTTTTGGGTCCTTTCTTGTTAGTGGCGGGATTACCTTTCCTTTTATGTTTGCATTGAGACACATTATGTCCAGGCTTTCCACAGTAAGGCATCCCCTACCTTTCTTAGCATTTTCAGCACGTTTAACTTTCACATCATGCAGATGAGCATTTTTTGAGTACCCAATACCACTATTGTCTTTGGAGTTTTTCTGGACACCCAACATTCTGTTAAGGTTCTAGGTTCCATTTACAAAAGCAGCTAGGTCCTTTGTGAGTTCATCAACTTGTTTTTTAAGGCTTTCATTTTCATTTATTAAACTTGCTGAATCACAAGACTCAGAACTAAGGAGTTTTTCCTTAAGTAAAAGATTCTCTGTTTCAAGAGCTTCATTTTTTTTTGCAACTTCAGTGTAGGCTCTTTACAGATCTTTATAATCTTGAAAAAGTTCCTTAGAACTCTCCAACAAATCATCATACATATCTTGGAGGGTTTGAGGGATTACCTCAGACTCAAAGCTTTCTGAAGAGGGCAGACTGGCCATCAGACAAAGGTTGGCCTCTTCAGCAGATTCATCTTCCTCCTCAGATGTTGAGTCATCTAAGTCTTCCCATGTGGCCATTAGACCTTTCTTCTTTCTTGGAAACTTATTCTTACTGAATGGGGATTTCTTCACCTTGGGACATTCAGACTTCATATGTCCAGGCTGTCTGCACTCATAACAAATAATTTTATCAGCAGAAAAAGAATCTTTACTTGATTTACCTAATTTATGGTCAGATGATGATTGCTTTCTGAACTTTCCCTTTTTCTGAAGCAGTCTCTTGATCTTCTTGCTCAACAGAGCCAGATCATCATCATCATCTGAGCTACCTTCTGAATCTTCAGAACCTTCTGAAGACTCCTCAGCTTTCATGGCCTTTTGTGCTCCAGACCTTGGCAGTTTGGACTTGGCATTCAGGGCAAGTGACTTCTTTTTGGGAGCATCTTCACCAAGTTCCAACTCTTGGACTTTGAGGGATCCCAAGAGTTCCTCCATTCTTAAAGTATTGAGGTCTTTTACCTCTTGAATGGCTGTCACTTTGGGCCTCCAAATCTTTGGTAGACTGATGGGTTTCTGGCAAGCGAACCACAAATCCAGCAGTATAATAGTAAGAAAGAGTATCGTATCCACAGGGAACGGTTATTTATGTAGACCGAAATCGTATTTATCAAGAGAAAGCACAGTTTAGAGAGTACGATTGCAGAATGGTAAAATGAGTAGATAATTAATTGGAATTAGAAAGGTAGAGTTAGAGACACTTTACTTGGATCAGGATTGGATTTCATCTCATCACACCCATTGTGCATATAAAGACTACTTATTATTTTGCTATACTCTATAAAATATGTATACAAATTTTATTGCTAAAGCCCCTACCCAGCGACCTTAACACTCAAGGATAAATTGTGCGGGCTCTCCCAGGCGACAGATTTATCTCGGCTTATTTTGCTCTCTTTTGTTCAGTTTGTAAGAGTTAGACGATAAACGAGGCCTATTGGTAGATGCATCCTTCGCTCCAGTACTGCCACTACCTTATGCTCATTAGAATAAGCCCATGTTCGAACTCCTGGAATTACAACCCCCTAACTCTTTGCTATCAGCTATCAAGTCCTGTTTGGCAACTGCTCCTTCACTTAGAGTACTCACACTACCCCTCACTCATTAGAAACAGTCCCTTTCAGCCGTCAGTAATAACCGAGTAATCTTATTCAATCAGAGGTTGAGTTTCCTATGTCTAGGCTCCCCCAAACTCAATCCTAGCCGTGACGTTAATTACAAACTAGCCTATAACTCCAGACGCAAGCGTGGGAATTAGGAATAAGCATAGAATAAGACTACCACCATTATAGATAGGGACCTTATTGAAATAATGATATAGCATTTATATACACTCAAGGATAGAATCGATTACATCCAATCCTACTGGAGATTTAACTACATGAAGTAGCCATACAAACCATTGAAGACGTTGTCACCATCTTCAATCCTCGTGAAGCGCTCCTCCTCTCCTACTCTAAACTTAGCTCTGGTACATAATCAATGAATTACAATGACTATCTACTGACTAACCAACTAACTCTCTCACTCCTTGGACTGACGCAAGAGGTTCCTATTTATAGATTAGGAAAGACAAAGCAAATTTGGAAAGAGATCCTCTTAAAAACGGCAACAGGGACGCAATCTGCGTGTTCTGCACTTCAAGCTGCGCTACAGCGCAGGTTCCAGAGAGTTGCGCTTCACCTGCGCTATAGCGCGGGGTGAAGCGCAGCTAGCGTCCTGCAGCTTCAACTTTCCTCTTTTATTTGTTGATCTCTCCCCGAGACTGGTTTTCACGCGTTTGCCTTTCCTTGTTTCCCCTTATTTTCTGATATCTTTATATTTATTGTGCAATCCTTGTTTATTTAGGAAGCTTGTCTGCAATATCTTTGATTGATTGGCTCTGATCTCCTCATTAATGATTCAAATCTTCTTCACATCTTTAATTAATTGTCTTCAATCAATCTACAATCTTGCATAAATCCTCCTCATTTAATGCCATTTAATCTCTGAATTAAATCTTTGCAATAATCCTGCAAAAATCAGCAATAAATATATTAAAATAGCATCAAATTCAAAACTAGGATTAATAAATACAAATTAGTAAATATTAAATAAAAAGGAATAAAAATGGGGTAAAATTATCATTTTATCCTTGATAAGTGAAATAAAATATATACTAATCTATCAACTAGTTTTCACTTATCAAATTCCCCCCAACTTGAATTCTTGCTTGTCCTCAAGCAAGAGACCTCTTTGCAATCACAATCAATTCTAACCCCTAGTGTATTTTTACAAAAACAAAACTAATTCAAGGTAATTACCCCTCAACTCCTTCCTAAGCAGAAGTCACTTCCCAAACATAAGAAAAAAATCAGAATCAAGAGATATTACCAATCAGCAGTTAGGATAGAAATACAACATCAATTAAACTTTCTCAATAATAGCAATTAAAGCAGTAAGTGATAAACCAAGGAAATCTCTCATTCTCACGGGTAAGTGTTTCCCTCAATCATTTTCACCTACTGTTGAACAACTAGAATTGATAGTCGTTTCCAAGGTCTGAACCTGCAAGCAGTTAGTATGGATCAAAAGGTCTTTCTTTAGGTTGTAATGAGGCTCGACTATCAAGAAATCATGGTTTTTCTGGATATTCAAGGAACACTTTGAATAGAGAGCATTTTGTGGTTGTGCTTTGGAACTTATCCCAATTCACCTGATGATTCTTGAATGGTCACCCTTTTTCAGCTTTGGCCTCTTTTTTGAAGAATTTTCTCCCCCCAACTTATTTATTTTCCACACTTTGTGCAGATTTTTTTTTCATATATATACATAACATAAAGAACTTATTTTTGGTGGGGGAGAATCTTTCCTTTATGATTCTTTGTGCCTTCTCTTGGATTCCTTGTGACCAACCTCTTTGTCAATTGCTTGTCCCATTTTGTTGTAGTGCACCTTGCTCTCTATCCCAAGTGTTAAGGGACATGGTATGATCATTGATCATTGATAATGATAATTGCTGGGGTGCATCAAAAGAAACATTAAAGGCTCAAATGGGCAATCAATAATTGGAAATATTAATGCATGGTTGACTATTTGGTACTAAGCAGAATATTAAAATCACAAAATTGTGCCTTTGTCACTTCCATACCTTCTACAAACAAGACAAGTTTCAGAAACTCAAGCAATAACAGTTGACAAGCAGCGGTGAAAAGCTCTCAATATAAGTGTTTAAGTGTTTAGGGCTCTCAGCTCACCGGTTGGGCTAACATTTCCTTGCTAAAGCACTTAATGGTTTTAATTAACTATCCTGATAGGTTCTCTTGAGAAGTACCCTAATCCTAACTGATTATGGAATTAATCACAAGACCCTATCATCTTTCCTAGAATGGTTAGTTAAACTACTTATTTACAGAGAAAAAGGAAATAATTACCTTGATTCCTAATTTCCTAAGGTCCTAAAAATTCTAAAAATTTAAGAAAAATTGAAAATACGAAACAAAAATCCTAATTAACTAGAAAATATCTATAAAATAATAGAAAATAAAAGAAAAACTAAAAGAAAGAAAAACACCAGTATCAATCTTCATCCTCTGTATATTGTGAGTCTTTGTCTTGCTGCTGCTCCATCCCCCTCTGGGAAAATAGGCCTGTCCTCAGGCCACTGCAAGAATATCCGGAATCTTCAAGCAGCAAGCCCGGGTATGGGTCTAATACTCCTGATTAGTTTGGGGTCAACTAGTCTTTATACTTTGCAGCAGTCTGTGCAATTCATGAAGAAAATGGAAGCCTGCCAATAACATGCATAAATAATTATTCTCTTCACAACAAAACTTCATTGCAATTGGTAATGCTTTCCTAAAAACAGAACATACTCAATTGTTTTGCAAGCATTCAATCAATCCATGGAAAGTGAAAGTTAAAATTTTTTGAAAGAAACAAAACATAACACTTTCAAATTTAATAACTCACAAAACAAAGAACATTCCAATCAAGCAAATTGTTCTTCATGTTCCACACAGCCAAAATCACATTTAAGATAACAATAATCAATAATATTCACAATCCTAAGGTTGCTACCCTAAAGTGTAAATCATAGAGATAGAGTAAATGAAGATTTCAATTGGTAAAAATAAAATAAAAAAAATATAACTGAAAGTTTCAAAATTGATGGAAGTTTGTGAGTGAAAGAGTGAAAAGAAGAGCTTTAGGAAGTAGTATATGAGAAAGATTTTTAAAATTTCGTATCCTGCGTTTCACCCTGCGCTACAGCGCAAGTGAAGCGCAGAATACAGTAACTAAAATTGCATTTCTGCGCTTTACCTGCGCTACAGCGCAGGTTGAAGCGCAGAAAATAGAATGCAATTTTGCAATTTTCAGTCACGTTTTCTGCTACTTCCTATTTTTTTAAAAAAAAATTATTTTCCACAAACTTATTCCAATAAATTTTGAAAATTTCCTAATTTCTAAAAAAAATGAAAAAACCTAATTAAAAAAATAAAACAAAACTAAAAACTTTAAAAATCTATGAGTTGCCTCCCAGAAAGCTCTTGTTTAACGTCTGATAGCTCGACGCCTGTTCTCTCAAGGTGACTGAAACTGAAATATTTTGATGAGCTTGTGAGCTGCACCCTTCCTTTCTTTGGCCCTTAAACCTCCCCATAATCTTGCCTTGGAGCAACCTATAGTGTGAATAGACGTTAACCATTGTAGCTTCTTTCTGGAATTAGACCATGCCTCTGACTCCCTTGGCTTGATCCTTCTTTTCTTTATTACCTTGCTCTCATGTGCATGAGTCTTCTTTTCCAGAAGCTTAGATGATTCAGAGTTGATTGCTCTCAATTTCTTTGCTTCGGGGGGTTCTTTGATATGGAACACACCTGACCACTTCTTCAATATGGCTCTAGGCTCAGTAGCTGATCCTCTTGGCTCAATTCTTCCTTTCTTTGCTCTCGTTAGGTCAGTGTATTCGCAGGCCTTTCTTTTGTGAGATATGGAAGGTTTATCACTTGCACCATGCCTTTCTTGATCTTCCTTTAAAGGACTGGTTGGATAAGGCAAGGTCTCTGTTCTTAAAATCATTTTCCTTCCTTCCTCGGGCTTTGATTCACCATCTCTCTGTTCACCATCACATGTTGTATTTTCTTTCTCCCTTTCACAGTCAGTCTCAAGCACCATCTTTTCTATTTCATCCTCTCCATCTCCTTCTTCTACTTTGTTGCACCTTCTTGTGCTTCTTCAGATCTATCCTCTTCATCAGCCAAAACATCATTGATTTCCTCCCCTATTGATTTAACAATTATGGTGGGACAAAATTCTACGGAGTTGGGTTGAGCATTTGCTGAGCTCTGTTCTGACTGTTGGTTGGCCATTGCTTCTGCTATCTCTTCAATTGTTGCATCAGGAGACTCTCTCTTCTTGTTGAGCAGTTCCAACATGAGTTGCTCCATGGACTCCAACGTTGGGATGTTGAATTGCACTATTTTATTATCTTCTATGAAGGCTGTAAATATCAGGTTCCTATCTTTCATGGAGGGATTCTTTGGGTATGGTAATTCCCTGTCTTGCAGTGTATGTGTGAACTCTTCTTTTTCTTCTTCTTTATTTTCTTTAGCAACTTCCTCTGATTTCTCTTCTTCAATTTCTCTTTCTTGTATTGCTTCCGTTTCCTCTTCTTGAATGTCCGGATAAGAGCAGTGACCATTGAGATGGTTACCTCCACAAAAGTCACAAATTAATTGTGGAGACTGGTCAGGATAAGAGTAAACTGGTTGCAGTGGCTGAGAAAGTCTATCTAGTTGTTGTTGGAGTGCTTCTAATGACTGCTTCAAACTCTTATTTTCTTCCCTGAGTTCATCTTTGAGAATTTGCTTATGGGATGAAATAGCATCTTGTTGCCACCCAAATTTTGATTCTGGTAACTTCCCCAATCCCGTGAAAGATTGTTAGAATAATTACTGTAATTAGAGAAGTTACCTTGAATCGGTGAATGGAACGAAGGAATGTCTGCCTTGGCTTGATTGCAACATGGCCTGCAAAAGAATCTCCTTAAAAAATTTTCTTCTACCATGTTCCAATCGGTCAGACTTTGGCTGGGGTGTGACCTTAACCAATCTTGTGCTTTTCCTGTAAGAGAAAAAGGAAATAACATAAGTATACAACCTCTTTGTCCTCTTCATCAAATCCCATCAGTTCAATTAATTCATATAATGCATAAAGATGAGTATTTGGATTTTCATGTTCTAAGCCTGAGAACTGACAACTTTCAACAAGTTCAATGTGTGATGCTTTGAACTCCACATCCTTTGCAGTACTTGGAATGGCAATACTTGAGCGATAACTTAGCCCTTGAGACATAACATAATCTCCCAAGAATCTTTTTGGTGAATTTTGCCATTCAGAAGCCATGTGACATTTACTTCACTTGAGGTGGTTGAACAGAGAGTGTTGAAATTGTCTCCTTGAGCTTGCCTCTTCTTCTTCTTGGGTGATCAGAGAGTCTGAGCTATTTGAAATTGTCCCCTTGAGCTCTACCCCTGTTTCTGTTACCTGTCCTCTCAAATGTTAGCTCAGGAGAGTGGAACAAAAATTATTATCTTCTTTTTTTTTTAAAAAAAATAAATTAAATATATAAAATATTTTTTTTAAAAAAAATAATAATAATTTTTTTAAAAAAAGATAATAATTAAAATAAAAATTAAAATAAAATATTTTTCTTTTCTTCTTGACATCTCCCTTGTCTCCTTTCCTTGTTTCTACTTTTGTTCTTCCTTGATGCCCTTCCTATTTCTTCTTCAATTTGTAGTTGATTTGGGGATACCCGGCTTCTCAAAAGCATAAACACAAAACTTGAAACAGGGTAAGTGTTGAAGATATTTTTAATTTTTTTTAATAAAAGAAAACAATAAAATTCCTAAAAATATAAATCCTAAAAAAAAAGAAAAAAAATAAATAAATAATTAAGTAAAATAAATCTTGATAAATAAACCTCAGGGTTCTACACAAATTAGAACCGTTCCCCGGCAAGGGCGCCAAAAATACTTGATGGGTTTCTGGCAAGCGAACCACAAATCCAGCAGTATAATAGTAAAAAAGAGTATCGTATCCACAGGTAACAGTTATTTATGTAGACTGAAATCGTATTTATCAAGAGAAAGCACAGTTTAGAGAGTATGATTGCAGAATGGTAAAAAGAGTAGATAATTAATTGGAATTAGAAAGGTAGAGTTAGAGACACTTTACTTGGATCAGGATTGGATTTCATCTCATCACACCCATTGTGCATATAAAGACTACTTATTATTTTGGTATACTCTATAAAATATGTAGACAAACTTTATTGCTAAAGCCCCTACCCAGCGACCTTAACACTCAAGGATAAATTGTGCGGGCTCTCCCAGGCGACAGATTTATGTCGGCTTATTTTGCTCTCTTTTGTTCATTTTGTAAGAGTTAGACGATAAACGAGGCCTATTGGTAGATGCATCCTTCGCTCCAGTACTGTCACTACCTTATGCTCATTAGAATAAGCCCATGTTCGAACTCCTGGAATTACAACCCCCTAACTCTTTGCTATCAGCTATCAAGTCCTGTTTGGCAACTGCTCCTTCACTTAGAGTACTCACACTACCCCTCACTCATTAGAAACAGTCCCTTTCAGCCGTCAGTAATAACCGAGTAATCTTATTCAATCAGAGGTTGAGTTTCCTATGTCTAGGCTCCCCCAAACTCAATCCTAGCCGTGACGTTAATTACAAACTAGCCTATAACTCCAGACGCAAGCGTGGGAATTAGGAATAAGCACAGAATAAGACTACCACCATTATAGATAGGGACCTTATTGAAATAATGATATAGCATTTATATACACTCAAGGATAGAATCGATTACAACCAATCCTACTGGAGATTTAACTACATGAAGTAGCCATACAAACCATTGAAGACGCTATCACCATCTTCAATCCTCGTGAAGCGCTCCTCCTCTCCTACTCTAAACCTAGCTCTAGTACATAATCAATGAATTACAATGACTATCTACTGACTAACCAACTAACTCTCTCACTCCTTGGACTGACGCAAGAGGTTCCTATTTATAGATTAGGAAAGACAAAGCAAATTTGGAAAGAGATCCTCTTAAAAACGGCAACAGGGACGCAATCTGCGTGTTCTGCGCTTGAAGCTGTGCTACAGCGCAGGTTGTAGCGCAGGTTCCAGAGAGTTGCGCTTCACCTGCGCTATAGCGCGGGGTGAAGCGCAGCTAGCGTCCTGCAGCTTCAACTTTCCTCTTTTATTTGTTGATCTCTCCCCGAGACTGGTTTTCACGCGTTTGTCTTTCCTTGTTTTCCCTTATTTTCTGATATCTTTATATTTATTGTGCAATCCTTGTTTATTTGGGAAGCTTTTCTGCAATATCGTTGATTGATTGGCTCTGATCTCCTCATTAATGATTCAAATCTTCTTCAAATCTTTAATTAATTGTCTTCAATCAATCTACAATCTTGCATAAATCCTCCTCATTTAATGTCATTTAATCTCTGAATTAAATCTTTGCAATAATCCTGCAAAAATCAGCAATAAATCTATTAAAATAGCATCAAATTCAAAACTAGGATTAATAAATACAAATTAGTAAATATTAAATAAAAAGGGATAAAAATGGGGTAAAATTATCATTTTATCCTTGATAAGTGAAATAAAATATATACTAATTTATCAACTATTTTTCACTTATCATAGACTCCTAAGGATTTTGCGATTATTGTCGCCTGAATCATAGGTTCTTCCAAGGGATTTGAGTCTATTTGTGATGGTCTGAAATCTTCCAAACATATGATCAATAGATTCAGATTCATGCATTTTGAACATCTCATACTGATGAACAAGCATGCTGATTTTGGATTGCTTTACATTGTCCGTCCCTTCATGGGCAACAACTAATGTATCCTAGATTTCTTTGGCAGAAGAACAGCCATGCACCTTCTCATATTCTGCCTTACTCAATGAGCAGACAAGATAGAGTTTTGCTTTGGCGTTTAGTTGTACACGCGCCTTCTGATCACCGGACCATTCTGACTTAGGAATGGGCACACCATTGTTGGCAGGAACATAATCACCATTTGTGACTACATCCCAGAGATCTATGTTGCTTCTCTCAATGAACAGCTTCATATGGTCTCTCCAATAATGGTAGTCTGATCCATTGAAAGCTGGGGGCCTTGAGACTGAAGCACCTTCAACAATGTAGTGTGGGTTGCTTGTTGAGGTTTCCATCTGGATCTTCTTCCCTCCGCACTTGTTAGATGCTTAAACCCGAGGTTGAGCTCTGATACCAACACTAGAAACCACAGGAAACACTAGAAGGGGGGTTGAATAGTGTTTTAATTGTTTAAACAGATTTTCTTGGAAACCTTTTCACAAAAGTTATAAGCAACTTTCTGAAACTGGAGTATGTACTTGTTGAAAATCTTTTTAACTACTTCACCAAAACTGATTTCTTAAATTGTTTTGAAATGTATTTTTGAAAGCTTATGTTTAAACAGTTTAATTCACTAATATCCTAACCCTTCTTGTTAGATAAAATATCCGTTATTAAGAGATAAGGGTTGAGAAGAATTAGCCAAGAATTTATCCCGGTTCACCCACCAACACAGTGAGCTACATTCAGTCCCAGCGCAAACACGCAACTGGATTTTCCACTATATGATCAAATACTATATTTTTTGACCCCAGCCTCTTCAGGCTAAAACCCAAGTATTGTTTGAACACGCAGCCTCTCCAGGCTATGAAACCCAAATATTCTTGGACATAACCTCTCCAGGCTAAAACAGAAAATTGTTTAAAGGATGAAGTTTAAACTCACAAACTACACAAGTTCTGAGCCTAAACAGGGTAAGGTGTACAGATAATTGAGTTATACTCAGGATAAGGAAGATTGTGTACAAATAAAGTGAAATGAATACAAAGAATAAAATGAGCAGCACTTCGGCAAGTTTTTCACGTAGTCTTCTTTCTCTAATGGGTTGCGTAACTCTTCATATATATAGAGCAGAGGATCTGTAGACCGGTTAGAAATCTTCAAAATTTTGTTGTCTAATAGCTTATATCTGTTGAGAGACAAAGCAGAGGTAGCTTGTAGCGGTAGGCACAACAGAGGTAGGTGGCAGCAGCGTTGACTCTACTTTTCTGAAAAAGTGTACTTTTTGTAGAGAGACTTTCCCTTTTGGTGAACATGATTTGAAACACGTACAAAGGCTTCTGACTTGACTTTCCAGAAGGAGGATTGATCAGATATACGAGACTTGATCTTTCAAAGGTATCAAAGAAACTAGACTTTGTGTAGAAATCTGATGCTTCGTTTCTTGATATCAGAAGGTTGAAAACTTTAGCAGGCTCTTGATCCTTCAGTAAGTTCATCTCTTCAGAAGGTTGTATTACTTCGGAGGGTTGGACCTTCAGAGAGTTGTCTTGCTTCAGGAAGTTGTTCACTAGGTTTACTGCACCACAGAGAAATGTACCTTTCAGTAGAATCTACCTTTTGATACAAATTTGTTGTTCATTAAAACTTCAGGTAATAGAGACTTAAAACATTATTAATCACTCAATAATATTTTGAGACTCAACAAATACAAGTTCAAATTGATCGATGCATAGCAAACAAGGCCCAATCACCAATGCATAACACAATAAAAATTGCATCAATTCGACCAAAAAATAAATTCAATAAAAAATCGCATAAGTTCAAATACTTTAAATAATATCGGTCACATAGAAATATCCCTAACATGTTTAAAAACAAGGAAGGATCTAATGGAAATTTTGAATTTACCGATTCAGCAGGTATCAAGTATTCAATCTGGACCCTTGAATACTTTAATAATATATTAAATGGCTACAAAGTTATGAGGTGCCAGTATAACACCTGTGAGGTGCTTGACATTAGACGTTTCCAAGATTCATATAAAGATAATATTATTTGAGAAGAAGTCTTTATTCCAAGACTATCACTAACTCCATCTATTAAAAGGATACTATTGAGTTAAATTTTAATGTAGATTAACTTTCTCCTATAGTTGTTTCATTGACCATTTATATTTTAGCGTAAATTAATTATTTCTTATTGTTGTTTAATTTGTAATGACAATAAGTATAAATCACAAGTCAGACTATTAAATTACAAGTTAAGAATACATGAAAAGTCCTAATAATTAATTTATAAAATAAAACCAAATCACACGGAAATGCAAGTTTTAGAAGAAAACTTACTTAAAATTTAAATATAGGATAAAACTAAATCACACGTGATAAAAATTATATAAAAATAATTAATATTTAAATTACTATATTGATGATGTTAAAATAAAATATAAATATTAAAATTTATGTTGATTATATCTATATGAAATTTTCTTCTTCTTATTATTAAAATTATAATAAAAAAATAAATCACATGGGATTGAATATTTTACAAGAAAACTCATGAATATCTAGATTAAAAGTACACTTTAATTGAATTTATTTAAAAAAAATATTAATTGATTGTAAATATTTTACTGTTATTTCGTTATTTTTATATATAAAAATATTAAAAAAATTATTTAATAAAAATAATAATATTTTAAAATTGAATTATGTTTTTATCGATAAAAATTATCTTTAACAATTTCCTTATAATATTTGTTTATACAAGGTAGTAAATATTTATATTAAATTTATTGATATTTAATTGTTTATTTAATATATAGATTACAAGAGGTAAATATAATCAAAGTGCGATGAAAAATTTATAGAAATGTATATTTAATTTTTATATTTAAATTATAGGAGTAAATACTTATACACATAGAAATAAATTTTTTGAAGGAAATCATTTTAATATATTGATAAAAAAGTACAAATATATAGAGTTATAATAATTTAAGAGTAAAAATATAGCACATGGGGATGATATTTCTACATAAAAACAATTATACTCAACTTATCATAGTTCATATAAATGTCTTTATTTTGGAAACAAGATTCTTATAAAAAAACAATATTTTTGGAAGACATTTCTTTATTCCAATATCATCGCTAATTGAATTTATTAAAAGAATACTATTTAGTTAAATTTCGATGTATATTAACTGTCTCCTATCATTATTTCATTTATCATTTAAATTTTGATGTAAATTAATTATTTTCTATTGTTGTTTTATTTATAATGACAATAAGTAAAAATCACAAGTCAAACACAAAGAAATAAAATAACAATAGGAAATAATTAATTTACATTAAATAAGAATATAAGAATATAAGAAAAATTCTAATAATAATTAATTTAATTAGGGGATAAAACAAAATCACACGGAAATGCAATTTTTACAACAAAACTTATTGATAATTTAATTAGAGGGTCAAAATAAATCACATATGATAAAATAATTCAAATAAAAAATAAATATTTAAATCACTGATGTTTAAATAAAATATCCACATTAAAATTTGTATTGATTATATCTATATGAAGATTTATTATTATCATCATCATCAACACCAATATCATCATCATTATTATTATTATATAAGAATAAATCACACGGTATCATAAATATCTAAATTAAAAGTAAACTTTAATTTTTTTTTAAATATAAATTTGAGTTGTTGTAAATATTTTACTTTTGTTTTGTTATTTTTAGTTGTAAAAAAATTAAAAAACTAATTAATAAAAATGAATAAATTATTAAAACTGAATTTTATCGATGAATTTACTTTTTAACCTTGCTTGTAATATTTATTTATACATAACATGGAAGTAAATTTTTATGTTAAATTTATTAATAATTAGTTGTTAGTTTAATATATAGATTACAAGCGGTAAATATAATTTATATGGGGATGAAATATTTATAGAAAATGTATATTCCATGTTATATTTAAATTAAAGGGGTGAGTGGTTATAATAGGTAGAAATAAATTTGTTTGAAGGAAATTATGTTAATATCTTGATCATAAATACCATCACTAATTTCATCTATTAAAAGGATATTGTTAAAATTTCAATGTACATTAATTGTCTCCTATTGTTGTTTTATTGACCATTTAAATTCTGGCATAAATTAATTGTTTCTTAGCCTTCCAAGTTGAAAGCAAAGACTATCAACTAGGAAGGCTAAGACCCTATCCTTTGCTGGGAGACTAACATTATCACATTAAGTTCTGAATGCAATTCCATCATACCTAATGCAATTAGCACATCTACCTGCCTCAATCTGTGAGGATCTTGACAAGCTCTGTTGCAATTTTCTTTGGGGTGACACGGAGAAACTGCAGAAAGATTAACCTAGTTGGCTAGGATAGGATCTGCACTCCTAAACAAATGAGGGGTCTAGGTTTGAGAAAAAGTAGAGAAGTAAATAAAGCGTATATGATAAAACTGTGTTGGGGTTTAATTCAAAATCCCCAAGATCTTTGGGTTCAGGTTGTCAAAGCATAATATAAATGTGGCACACAATGATCCCTACAGTAAAAAAAGACAGTTACTGCTTCAAATATGTGGCATGGAGTTTGTGAAGTATGGTGATTGAAAGTCACTTTCCAAATGACCCCCTGTCATGATTCTCAAAAAGATTAAGGAAATAAATTTATCACCTCTTGCTAGGCAGTTGTCACTTTCCAAATGTTAGATAGAAAGTCAGAATCAAGTGATATTTCCAAAACTCAAGCAAAACAGGATAAAAATACATTCAAACTTTTTCAGAAATAGCAACCAAAACAATAAGTGAAGAAAAAAATCAAGGAATCCTCTCATGCTCACGGGTAAGTGTTTCCCTCAATTTCTCACCGCAGTTGAACAACTAAGATTGATAGTCGTTTCTGGTCATTAGACATGCACATGGTTAACATGGATCAAAAGGTCTTTCTTTGGTTGTAATGAGGCTGGGCTATCAAGAATTCATGGTTTTTCTGGATATGCAAAGAAACACTAGAATAGAGAGCAATTTTGAATTTTCTTTGTTCTTTGAGCATTCTCTCAATTCTCCATTGCATTCTTGACTTGCATTTGTTCAGTTGGCCTCTTCTCTTGTTTGATGATTCACTCCCCCCAACTTATTTACTTTTATTCACTTTTTCTTTTTGATTTTTGGGGGAGTGATTTTCTTTTGCTTTCTTGTGCCTGCTCTTTGTAATTCTTTAAGTGAATTAATTCACTTTTCAAGTCACCAACCAATCTTCCCATTTTATCCAATTTCACCTTTGCTCTCTATCCCAAGTGTGTAAGGACATGATATAAACATTCAATTTTGGCTAAGGTGCATAAGAAAAGAAACATTAAAGCTCAAATGGGTTACCAAAAAAAATTGGAAAAAATTTTCATGGGTTGGCCTTTTGGCACTGAGCAAATAGTTAAATCACAAAATTTTGCCTTTATCATTTCCATATTTTCCAAGTGCAGAATAAAATCCAAAAACTCAAGCAATAACAGTTGACATGCAGCGATGAAAACTCTCATATCAGTGTTTGGTCTCACAACTCACCGGCTTTTTGGTTTATTTTCCTTGATGAAATCACTTATTGAAATTAATTAACTATTCTGATATATCTTCCTGCACAATATCCTAATCCTAGCTGATTATGGATTTAATAAAAAATCCTATTTCTTTCCTAATTTAGTTAGTTAAACTGCCTAGCTTGGAGATTTTAAAATTAAATCCTTAAATCTCTTTTTCCTAAAGTCCTAATAAAAAATAAGAATAAAACAAAAATCCTAATTAACTAAAAAAATAAAAGAATGAAAAGAAAGAAAAACTTCCCAAAAAATAAAAGAATGAATAGAAAGAAAAACACCAGTATCAATCTTCATCCTCTGTATCCTGTAAGTCCTCATCCTGCTCTCTAGCTGTTGTTGTTCCACCTCCCCCTGGATGAATAGGCATGTCCCTAGGCCACTGCTAGAATATCCGGAACTCTTCAAACAGCATGCCTGGGTATGGGTCTGATAACTCCTGATTGGTTTGAGGTCAACTGGTCTTTTCAACACAAAGTTGCACGATTTATGAGCTTTATACTATGCAGTAGCCTGTGCACTTTTGAATCTCATGGGATCCTAATGGGGTTCATCTCTGACCCTTTTCCCCATACCTTTTCTTCGTGAGCTAGATCCACGAGAAAGGCTAGCAATGTATTTAATCCCAAGCATCTGAAAAGTCAAATAACAATAGTTAGTTGCTAAAAACACATTTATTTCAATGATGCCTTATTACAAACACTAATTTATGAAGAACATGGAAGCCTATCATTAACCAATTTGCATGCATAATTCATAATCAATCTCTTCAAATACTTGGTATGGCTTCCTAAAAACATACCCATTTGTTTTGCAAGCATTCAATCAATCCATGGAAAGTGAAAGTTTAAAATTTTGCAATAAACAGAGCATAACACTTTCAAATTCAATATCTCACAAAACAAAGAGCATTCCAATAGAAAACTTTTTCTTCATATTCCTCACAGCCAAAATCACATTCAAGATAGAAATTATCAACAGTATACACATTCACAATCCTAAGGTTGCTATCCTAAAGTTTAAATCATAGAAATAGAGTAAATGAAGATTTCAATTGGTGAAAAATTAAAGAAAACCTATCTGAAACTTGAAAGTTTCAAAGTTGATGGAGGTTTGTGAGTGGAAAAAGTGAAAAGAAGAGCTTAGGAAGTAGAGAAACGGTACAGGAGAAAATAGTTAATTTTGAATTTCGTTCCGCTGCGCTTCACCTGCGAGCGCAGGTGAAGCGCAGAAAACAGTGACTAAAATTGCATTTCTGCGCTTTACCCTGCGCTCAGCGCAGGTGAAGCGCAGAAAACAGTGACTAAAATTTCATTTCTGCGCTTACATGCGCTCAGTGCAGGTGAAGCGCAGAAAACAGAATGAAATTTTACAATTTTAAGTCAAGTTTTCTGCTACTTCCAACTGTTTAAAATTTAATTTTCCACAAACTCATTCCAATCAATTTGAAAATTTCTAAATCCTAAAAAATGAAAAATCCTAATTAACAAACAAAAACAAAAGAAAACAAAACAATTAAAAACTTAAAAAAAATCTCTGGGTTGCCTCCCAGGAAACGCTTGTTTAACGTATTATAGCT
This sequence comes from Sesbania bispinosa, assembly GCA_026901365.1. Lineage (NCBI taxonomy): Eukaryota > Viridiplantae > Streptophyta > Magnoliopsida > Fabales > Fabaceae > Sesbania > Sesbania bispinosa. The sequence continues at coordinate 117,005 of QLOH01000828.1, forward strand.
CGACGCCTGTTCTCTCAAGGTGGTAGAAACTGGAATCCTTTAGCCAACCTCTGTGTTGTACCCTTGACTTCTTTTGGCAGTGAGCCTACCCATATTCTTGCCTCGGACCAATTGTGAATGAAACTTGAATCTAACCATTTGGTTTTGTGTCTGGAGTTAGACAATGTTGCTGACTCCTTTGGCCTGACTTTTCTCTTCTTTGGAGTCTTTTGGTGAGTTGCCCGGGTCCTCTCCTCCTGAAGTTTGTGAATTTCACAGTTGTCAGCTCTTACTCTTCTTGCTTCACACGGGTCCTTGGTATGAAATATACTTGACCACTTTTTCCTGAATCTGACTTTAGGCCTTGAATTTAATTTGTTGGCCTGATTTTTCCGCTTTTTGTTGTGATCAGGTAAATATATTCACATGTTTTTCTCTTGTGGAGGTTGGAAGGTTTAATATCTGCACACTGTCTTTCATTATCTTCCTTTGCAGGATATGACAAGTGCTTCAATCTTGAGACTACGTCCTCTTCTTTCTCTTCTTCTACTTTTACCTCACCTTCTTCCTCTTCTTCAGCTTCCCCCTCTTCATCAACCAGATTGTCATTAGTTCCTTCCCCTATCAGTTGACCACTATTGGTGAGGATATCATCACACAGTTCCTCAGGGTTGGAGTGTGCATTTGTTGAGATTTGTTCCGACTGTGGTTAACTATTATTTCTGCTATTTGCTCTATTGTTTCATCCGTAAACTTTCTCTTCTTGATGAGGAGTTCCATCATGAATTTGGTATATGTAGGCATTTCTCCATGGCCTCCATCAATGGGATGTTGATTTTCAACCTTTTCATAATATCCATAAACCTGACAAATTGCCTGTCTATGTGTTTCTTAGAGGGATTCTTTGGATATGGTAAGTCCCTAACTTGAAGTACCTGTAATTCTCCCCACTCCTTCTTTTTGATCTCAATTTCCTTCTCTTTCTCTTTCTTTCAGGTTCTCCTTCTTCTTCCTTTGTTCTTCTTCTCTTTCTATTTCCTTGCCACTTCTGGTGGATATTGACTCGCAATACTCCTTTGTGCAGCAAATTGCTTCCTTATTTGCTCCACTTGAGTTGCCAGTTTTTTGAATGACATCTCTATGGTTTCTTGACTGGCATTCATATCCTGTATGAATCTATCGAGCTTCTCTTCAATTCTGGAATTAACACCAGGCAATGAAGGCTTGTTGGCTTGACTTTGACTGTGGTTGTTGAAGGATTCATTATATTTTCCTTGGCTTTCTTAGAATTTGACTTGTCCCACTTGTATTTCTGGATAGGAACAATGGCCATTGGGATTATTGCCTTTACATAAATCACAGATCAATTTTGGAGCTGGTTCTGGAGTGGATTGCTCTACTTGCTGTTGTTGGATAAGTGCTTCATTTTCTGGTTTAGTTTCTCTAATTGTTGCTTGATGGACATATCCTCCTTCAGCTCGAGCAACTCCTCTTTCTGAACAGGTTGATCCCAGAATTAATCTTGTTGATTGTTCTGAGCAAAATTGTTAATGATTGTGAGTGCTCGCTCTACATCCACTGATAAGATAGTTCCTCCTATTGCAGCATCTATGAAGGATTTGGAATTTGGCTTGAATCCATTGCAGAAAATGTTGAGTTGAGTAACGTCATCATAGCCATGATTAGGACATTTGCGCAACAGAGTTTTGTATCTTGCCCAAGCTTCACACATTGGTTCATTTTGTGACACCCTTCTACCCCAATCTCTTATACATTCAGTAATTTGAAATATTTAGGAAAAGTTACGGACCACATCGGGTAAAAAGGTTCACATCTCTTTCTAGCAAAACGTCAATCGATTCAAAATCAGCTCAATTAAAATAAAAATTAAAGTCAACGGTTTTCAGAATAATTAGAACCTCAAAATCTCAATGTCAACATCAAAATATCCTTATTGGCCATGTAAGACACTTAAAATAATTTTCAAATCTCCTCTTAATAACATAAAAATAAAACCCCTATTACTAAGCCCTGATGTCACAAGTATCAGAGCGACACCCCTTCAACTCAATACTCGGCACCTGACATGCCATCTTCACTACTTGTAAATCAACCACAGAGAACACGGTGAGGAAAAGAACACCAACTTATACATGCACGCAGAAGGCTACCCTATCCTCACCACACATAGTTATAATCATCATCAAACCAAATCATAATCACATTATCTCAACACTCTTATTATCAAATATATTATCTCATCACAAGTTTATAAGTCACACTTCACAAATCATCAAGAAAACACATTCTCTACACTCAACATTTAATGCTCATATCATCATATCACATTTCATTTCCATCATAAAACACAATGTAGGTTCATTCTATGATCATGCACACCAAAACTCATCCCAAGGATCATGACTCGGAACTCCGCACAATGGGCGCACCTCATCAATCTCCCTAGTTGTTACCAATGATGGCCCTACCGTTAACGCCCTCTCTTGGCCGATAGGTTGCAACCCCCTCAATGGGCCCGTGCAAAGACATCGGACCCTAGGTTGCACCCCCTCAATGGGCCCTGCAAATATATTTGCCCCTAGGCTGCACCCCCTCAATGGGCTCATGCATCGAATGTCTCATCATGGTCTCTGCACCCCCTCTATGGGCCCGTGTAGTTCACTTCCTGAGTTGCACCCCCTCAATGGGCCCGTGCATCTCAGTTACCACACCTCATATGCTCAATGCATCATCATCGTACATACCAAACCTCATAATGCTCAATGCATCATCATCATCATCATACATCTCATACCTCATATACTCAATGCATCATCATCATACATAACACACCTCATATGTTCATTACATCATCATCATACATCACAATATCATAAACATCTAGCATCACATGGGATATTCATATCAGCATATTCATACCACAATCAATGCACTTTAAACATCTAATTAAATCTCTCAATTCCACAAACGATTTGTATAAACAACATCAACAGACAAAAGAATCTAATCATCACATAAACAACACTCTCATACACAATTGGACCTGGTAATCGATTACCACACAGCTGTAATCGATTATCAGCAACTCTGGGACACAAAATTCACTCTGGTAATCGACTGCAAGCCTCCTGTAATCGATTACCATCCAATCACCTCTCTGGTAATCGATTACCACACAGTTGTAATCGATTACCAGTTTGTCAACTCTCTGGTAATCGATTATAGGCTCCCTGTAATCGATTACCTGCTAGCCAACTCTCTGGTAATCGATTACAGTCCCCCTGTAATCGATTACCAGCAAGCCAAATTCACTCCACGCTTCCCAGAAATCCCTGTAATCGATTACCCGCGACACCAGACGATACTTCTTGCGATTTTACCCCTTTTAAAACCCTTTTATTCAACCTCTAATCAATCCTCATTGTTAATAACGTCATCATACACGTTTATAACCGAACAAAATCAACAAAAACACCAATCTTTACAACAATTTTCACAGTTATTCCATTATGATCACCAATCGCTAAACCCTTATTTACCCATTTCGCTATTCTCGCTACCTCCTTCAATTCAATCAAGATTCATCAAGATTACACATTTAAGCATCAAAGCAACAGATTTTCATCACATAACACGTAATACACATATCAAATTCGAATTTAAAATCTTATAGGGTCTTATGGTTGCCCTCACTACCCAAGCACTACTCCACATACACATACAGCAACACCCTTTCCCCCACCGTACCTTGAAGGTGAAGGTCGAACAACAACGATTGACTCTTTCTTGATGATCACTCTGCAGGCAACCTCCTCTTGAGATGTCGTTTCTCCCCTCCTTATGGTTTCACTCTCTGACGATTTGAAAAAATAAGGATAGGGTGAACTGGTAAACCCCTCCTTACTTAAATGCTTAACTAGGTTGGGCCCACTCTCAACCCACTCATCCTCTTTTAATTAGAAATAACATTATTAATAAAAATACTAATATTACTAATACTATTATTTATTTACTTCTCTTATTTTATTAATTTATTTTATTTAATAAAATTTGGGATGTTACACACATTTACCTCCTTGCCGGAATGTGGAAATATCTGTTTGGCTTGAATGTACCGGGGGGCATGGGGAAAAAAATCTCTTTAGAAATTTTCTATTCTACACATTCCATGTATTCAGCTTTGGTTGGGGATGTGATTTTAGCCATTCCTTTGCTTTACCTGTAAGAGAAAAAGGAAACAAACGTAAGTGTGCAGCCTCTTTATCTTTTTCTTCAAATCCCATAGTTTCAATCAGTTCATAAAAAATTGAGAGATGATTGTTTGGATCTTCGCTATCTAATCCTGCGAACTGATGAACACCGATGAGTTGGAGATGTGATGCTTTAATTCCACGACCTTTGCTATAATTGGGAGAGCAATACTTGAATGATAACGTGGCCCTTGATGCATGATATAATCTCCCAAAATTCTTTCTGGCTGTTTGTCTCCATATTTTTGGTTTCTTCACACCTAACCTTTCACAAACTCAAACGAGAAAACTTTGAAAAAGGTAAGTGTGGAAGAGAATTTTAATAAAAAGAAAAAAAAAGAAAAAAATTCCTAAAAAATTAAAAATTAAAAATTAAAAAAAATAAAATAAAAATCCAAAGTCCTAAGATAGTTAGACCTCCCAAGTCTATACGAATTGATACACCGTTTCCCGGCAACGGCGCCAAAAATACTTGATGGAATTCTGGCAAGCGTACCAAACTTTCAGCAGTATAATAGTAAGTATGAGTTTATCGTATCCACAAAGAACGGTTCGCTTCGTATTACTCGTGATCAGATTTCAAGTAGAAATAGTATTTTGAGAGTTTGTAGTGAAGAAAGTAATTCGCATAGAAGAAAGAGACGATTGAGAGAGATAAAATACTTACTTGGATTAGGATTGAACTTCGTATCATCGCACCCCTATGCATGTGAATCTCAAATATTATTATGAATATATCTTTATAATATCCTAGCCAAACTATTATTGCTTTTACTCCGAGTACCAGCAGTAAACTACTCAAAGATAATTCATGCGGGTTCTCCCATGCGACAAATTACCCCGGCTTGATTGCTCTACCTTTCCGTTTGTTTAATACTATCAATTCGCCCTATAGACCTATAGTGCCAGCTATGAAGAGATTGTCTAATCTTCTTCAATGTTCACTTCTCCTATAACCCTATAGTACTACTATGAGCACTTTTACCAATCAGAATTTGAGTTTCCTAAGTATTGGCTCCCCCAAACTCGCTGTTAATTTTATAGAAACTCTGTCACCTGAATCCTAAATTAACCTATAACTCCGACACCAAAGCGGAAGCTACGCCTTAAGCAAAGTCTAAAAGTACTGATATTATAAAATAGGGATTCATAAATAGTAAAGAGAATTCACATACATTTGGGGATGAATCAACTATATTCAATCCTATTGAGACGTTTAGCTACGCATGGTAGCCATTACAACCCAATGGAGAAGTTGTCACCTTGCTCATCCTAGTTTCTCTGCCTTTGTCGTCTCTCTAATCTCCTTCTTAAATGCTCCTTTGCTACCTCCTTGGGGTCCCGGGGACCTCCTTTGATCTTTGCAAAGGTCTTATTTATAGATAAAGGAAAGCTACCTGAAATCTGGGAGAATCTATTTTGAAAACAGATCTAAAAACAAATCTGCGCAGCTGCGCTTCACCTGACGCTCACGCAAGTGAAGCGCAGGTTACAGAATGATGCACTCCAATCTGTGACCAAATAACATTTGATCATGCATCCCTTCCTCTCTATCATTGATTTCCCAATCTGAAGAAAATTGTTCTCCGGTTGCTTCAACACCAATAATCTCCTTCAGAACTTTGAAGTCTACCTTGATAGGCATACTCATTCAGAAGTGTTTAAACCACATGTCTCTTCAAGAACACTTTTGATTGTTCCAAAATCCAGAACACTTTGTTCGTGCCAGGGAGAAGATGCCTTTTCAAGATAGGGAATCCCAGCCAGTAGCTTCGAAAAACTCAGAAATATTTAGTTCCCCTTTGTCAAAGTCACTTAGTTTTACCCCTCTTGTGGGAATAATCATTTCATCATACTTGCATGGACTTTGAACACATGAGATTACTGATCTTGATGCCATTGAAATAAGTTTTGAGGATTTGGAAAGAGATGAACTGTGTGGTTCTTCTAATGATCTTCCAATCCTTAAATAGGCAGTCAAGCATCACTTCAATCCATGAGAAGAGCGGTTTCATGCACTAAGCAGTTATGGAGAGGTGTGCATCGTGCCAATTATGAGTAACTGGTTGATGATTCAATGATTCAAATTGTGCCGTTTAACATACATCAATTAAAACAAATAATACCTACGACTCTTCATTTACTTAAATAAAAAGACACAAATATATTCATGCAGATAATATTCTATTAAACAAGCGCGACTGTTCAACCTATTTTAAACAGACAAAGAAAACATGCAACAAGTATATACACAGAACAGATTATAAACATCAGGCAATATACATATATACCACTTAGCATGCAATAATTTTTTTCACACAACTATATATATATATACATACAAGAATTAATGATTTCAATCAAACAAATCATGCAACACATTTTTATACCATATTTACCAAAAAATTCCAATAAAACAAAACACACGACAGTTAAGTAACTGTATTTAAATTTAAATTTAGATAGGAAAGGTGTTTCCCGTTTGTGATCTAGAGATAGATACACTTTCCTTTTCCAGTTACGTCCTGCGGTTCAGTTCCATGAATAATGAGTTTTGGAAATAATAATTTTCCTATTCTCATTGTCATTCTTCAGAGTTGCTTCAGCTTGTGAGATTTTCATCTTCTGAGGATCTACTCCTTCTGCATTTGTTAGATGCTCAACCCGAGGCGAGCTCTGATACCACTTGTTAGAACCACAGGCAACACTAGAAGGGGGTTGAATAGTGTTTTAATCTTTTTAAGCTATTTTGGAAATCTTTGATTAAATCAATCACGTAGGGTGATCAATGTGCAAAACGAATCTTAAGATCAGAGTTACTTTGAAAACTTGCGGAACATATGAAAGATAAAGATAGAAAATCTTTCTCTTAAACTTAAGATTGTTTTGATTGAAAAGCTTCTCTAAGTATCTTCTGAAGATTATTACCAGAGTACCTTTAGAACTGTTTCTGAAATACTTCAGATGATCAGAGATCATCTGTTTCTAACTTCTGAACTGAGCTCCTTTTGAACTCACGTAAATGTAAAGACTGTAAATAAAAGAGATTAAGGGATGAGAAAACTTAGGCACAAAATTTATCCTGTTCACACACCAACCCGTGAGCTACATCAAGTTCCAGAGGCAAACCACCACTGGATTTTCCACAAGTACCGTCTCTTCAGACAAACACGAGTACAGTCTCTCCAGACAAAACGAGTACAGTCTCTCCAGACATCAACATCCAGGATCACACCGACCCTGAACACACTAGGTCACACCGACCCAGCAAACAAGGTCACCAAGACCTTCTCAACACCTACATGTGTCTTCCAGGCCCCTCAGACCCAACACATGCATGTGTCACACTAGGTCACCAAGACCCATCCAGGATCATACACAGATCCTACCAAGTATTCTTTCTTCCACCAAGCCTCTCCAGGCTCTCAGACACTTATCCAAGTGTAGAGTATTTTACTACTCAACCTAAGCTAGAAGTTCGCTAGAACCTCTCAACTCAGATTCTTCTTGTACATAGGGATTACTGAGTACACACTCAGGATACAACATTACAAGCTAAGTACAAGGATAGACAATGATACAAGTGTTTGAAATTAAGTACAATCCCTGTCTTTTCTATGAGGAATACCATCTCTGGAGTAGGATAACTAAGATATGAATTTAAGCTCCAGCCTCATTCTCCAACCATTGGTTTCCATGGGCTACATTCTCACCCGTATCATTGGAACACCAAGGTATGTTCAGGCTTCAAACCATTCCAGGTTTGATAGTCAGTTTGCTCAGCATGGTTGTCTTCAGACCAACAACCAACTTGATTGATCTAACAGATCAACTGACAAACATGACTAACTGACCAACAGTCAGTAGCCTGATTGATCTAACCGACCAACATCTTCAAATTCAATCTTGGGGCTATTTATATGTTCTGCTTGAATATAGCTGTTAAGATGATTCATAATACCGTTGAGTTGATGATGATGTGGCTCATATAGCTGTTGTGTAATAACTCCTCAAACGATTGCTTCTTCATAAGCGAATAGGTGTTCAGACGATCCCGTTCTGACAATTGTTATGTGCTTCTTTATTAGAGATATTCTGATATGTTTATGCTTGCTCTCTCTCTTGATCTGCTTTTGCTTTCTTCTTCTTTCTTCTGCTTGCATCTGATTACTTCTGCTTTCTTGCAGCTGATTACTTCTGCTTTCTTCAGCTTTCTTCTTATTTTCTTCGAGTGTATATGAGGAAATATCCGTTGGATTTGTCCATTTGCATATTCGCGTACTCCTTTTTCCACATGCTTCCTGACACCATTTCTTTCTTCTCTTTGAGTGAGGTGTCTAGTCCAAAAGCTGTTGTTGCGTTTCTTCTTTGGATAAAGATATATGATATTATAGCATTTAATCATATAATCTTTTTCTTCTGTGTTGAGAGATGTTTTATGCATTCAGAGAGTTGATATGTTTGATGATTATCTCTTCAATCTTCACATATACTCTGATATTGTTAGTTCATCAGCTTCAACAAGTGCTCATAATTGTTTCAAGCTTATTTCAATTCTCCAGCTTGAAATGCTTTCAATTCTTTGATATCAGCTTCATTCTTCTTCTTCTTCTTATGAGATATGCCTTTGATCTTCAGATGATTGCAACTTCATTCTTCTTGTATCTTCTTCTTCTTCTGATGATAAAGATGTTGAATTATATGTATTTTATTCAAACATCTTTCTTGTTGCTTTACTTGGTCTTCTGTCCCGTTCTGATCGATGGCAGAACTGGTACAGTAGGTCTGCGCACGCAGATACCTTTGTTGCAGGAGCGGCAACATTGCGAAAGTCTTTGCAGTGTTTCCTTATTTGTGCAAGACTTTGGTCGAGGTCGAAAAGCATGTCTGACTTTTGTATATAATCCATCTGATGGAGTGAGCCATACTCTTTGTAACGTCTCCAAGAGATTATTTCTGGATTCTGATACGTTCAGTCTTCAGATACATAAACTTTCATATTGTGTTTATTTCTTCAGATGATAGCTGTTCTTCAGATAGTGCGTCTTCAGATGATAGCTAAACTTCCATTGTTGTCTTCAAGTCTTCAGATGGTCTTCAGATCTTCCGAGTCTTCAAAGTCTTCAATTCTTCAGATGATAGCTGTTCTTATTTCTTGACTGTTCTTCAGATAGTCTTTAGATCTTCCTAATCTTCAGAGTCTTCAGTTCTTCAGACGAAGTCTGTCTTCAGTTGATTGCTTCTTCAATTGCTTCAACCTTGTTGAGAATTACTCTTCTTCAGATTCTGCACTTCGTTCTTCTGATTCTGATCTTCTGATTCGATCTTCTGATTTTGATTCTTCTTGATTCTGATACTGTTCTTCTTCTGTTGTGATCTTCTACTCTTCTTCTTCAGATAAATATTCTAACCTGAAACACAATCAACAAAAAATACCTTTCTCAGTAGAACCTGTTTACTTAATCTTATAAGGTTCTTATATAAACTTATTTGTCCTTAATATAATCTTATTTGTTAATCATTAAAACTTAAGGATGTTAAGTCTTATAGTCATGTTTAAATACTTAAACTGATTTATAGACTTCACAATCTCCCCCTTTTTAATGATGACAAATAAGTTATATATTACTGACAAAATGTATATAGAAAAGAGAAACGAGAGATGATAAACAAATTAATTAATTGTATTACTCCCCTATCTATATTACTCCCCCTGAGACAGGCATAGATATTTTTTAATTATCTTCTGAACCAATTAAATCTTTTATATACCATTTGTTAATTAAATCTTTTAGATACCAATTGTTAGATATTACTTTTTCTGATTAAATCTTTTAGATACCAAATGTTAATCTTTACTCTTAATCTTTTAGATACTAATTGTTACTATGTTACTCTTATAGGTTAAATCTTTCAGATACCTATGTTATGAGAACCTAAACTCTGTTATTACCTTATTTTACTTATTGTTATTCTTATCAGATGTTATGACTTTAGTTTGTTATCTTCTGAGTTTCCTTACTATATTTTATATTTCTTTCCTATTTATGTTTCTTCCTATATTTCTCCCCTTTTGTTACATTCTTTTTAGCATTTTGTTAGTTTATATTTCTCCCCCTTTTGTCATTGATTAAAAAGGTTTGGTGATTAGTTTTTCCCTCTTTTGATTTTAAAAGCTTGTTATAAAAAAATGAGACCTAAAGAATAAGAGATCAGAGACAGACAAGATGGAGACCGAAGGGAAAACAAACATGTTCACTATATCCAAAGAGGACAGAGCAGAAGAATATCAAACGTTAAAGACAAAAAGAAGAGGCACACAAGCAAATATGAGATGTTTTGTCAAGGATTTAAAGGATCGGCTTCTCTTCACTTGACTCTTTAAATTCCCATATCACCTGTCAGTTTGAACACAGTCCTCCTTATCTTCTTTAACTTTTGACGACGTTGAGTGTTCTCCATCCTTAGTCTTTGGATCTCAGGAATGTCATCGGTTTCCTCCATGTTCCGATGATTAACCTTAAGAAGACCAGGATTTCTATGGTTGTACAGATGGTCAATGACGCACATTGTTTACCATAAGAATCTTCATGATCACAGTATGTGAGGCAGGATAGTAGAGTCTCCCAGTTTTCTTCTAGCCATATCAAATAGAATGATCCACGGAAGATTTAATTTTCTTTTGTAGAAGATTGATAACACAGATCTCTCCAGCTAGAGTTATGGTTATCCTTAATACTTGGGATCAACACATATTTCAGAATGCTGAAGAGAACTTTGGGAATAACCTTCATTCCTCGCCTACTGAAGATCAGATGGTTAAACTCTCCTTCACAATCATACAGGTCTTTCCAGCCTGTTGAGAACATTCCCCTTCTGCTTTTACTCCTAGAGCTTTTCAAGGATATCAGTAGTCACAACTACCTTTTGATCCATCACATGGGATTCAGACATGTCTCTTCTTCTGAGTTTCTAGGGTTAAAGTGTTCCAGAATTGGTACACACTTTCTTCATGCCACTGACTATCAATGGCATTCAAAGAAGGGTAACCCATCCGGCGGCTTTGAAGAAGGCAGTTATATTAAAACCATCGTTAGTGAGACTCTGAAAATCTACGTCTGGGTTTTGAAAGATAGAGATAGAGGAAGACATTTGAGGGATGGAAGAGAAAGAAAAAAAACTTTTGGAGGTTTCTTGGAGAGATATGGGGGTTTGGATGAGGAGAACTAATATTCTAATTACGTATATATATATATATAGACATAAGACCACTTAAAGATTTAATGATGACCCTGACAGCGCCTCCTTAGGGAAGTGTGCGTTGATTGACGGATAAAGAGAAAAGTCGCGTCCTTTAATTACCCAAGACATTAGACGCTACAGATTCAAAAGATCCCTTTTTGAAAAGAAGTGTCTTTTCAAAAAGATTTCATAATTAAATCATATGAAAATTTAAAATAAGTAGAGGAAAGATGTTTACCAATTTTATCATTTTTGATTGAAGAAATGCATTTCCATTCTGCATACTTTTTCTCCTTCTGAGTTCTCTTGAAGTCTTCGCGCTCTAGAGAATCTTTGAACAATCATCTTAACCTATCCTCAAGGATGAGTTAGGCTAGATCTATAGAGTGTTAATCATCTGAACATTGTTTGACCCATAATTTCAGTGAGTTCATTTCAAAACTTTTTGAACATGGTTCAGACAATGGAAGTGTTATCACACTATCCATCCTCTTAGATGATGTTACTTCCTATCAGAAGCTATTTCCTTGTGATGATCTTCTTAGAAAACTTTTCTTAAAAAACCTGTTTTCCTGAAACACAAACTAAGAATACCTTTTTTGTAGCACCTGATTATAGTTTGTTAATTAATAAATTAAGTATTTTAAATTACAGATAACATTTTATCAAATTTAGAAATTATCTTATTAAGATGGTTAATTTTAATTCTCTTATTAGGTTAATTAAGTTTATCTTTTACGAAATCAATTTGTTAATTTGTTAGAGATAGAATTGAGTTGCTAATATAACTAAACATGCACAGATATAAACACATACAGATAGAACACATAGAAGCAAATAGAACACATTGAAATAATCAGAAAACTTAAGAATCATTAATTTTAATATAGAAGACATAGATACAAAGACTCAGAAACAAAACACAAGTGTATCATTGATAATCAACAGGTTTGTTCTCATTGGCATTGACTTTCTCCTTTCTGCCTTCAGCATTTGCAATTCTCTTCGATAAAATCTGAGTGTTTCTTCTAATTGTCCAATTCGTTCGTTCGTTCAACCTCTTTATATTACATCTTCTGAATATTTCTCTTAAATTTCCATGAACACTTAGAGAATCAGATGACTTCCATTTTGCTTTGAGTTGACGACGGAGAGTTATGGACTTCAGTTTTCTCTGCTGATATTCCCTTGATATATTTTTTCAGAGTGAGGAAGGTGAGGACTCCTGGTCAAAGAATCTTTCAATAGGAAATCCTTTGTATTGTAGGATTTTCATAATCAGTGTGGTATGGGGAAAAGTCCTTGACTTCTTCTAATTTTCTTCTCATCATATGATAGGGAGGATGATTCTTCTGGAAGATTTAGTCTCTTTCTTTGGAGGAGATGAATCAGCACAAATCTTTCTATATCTGAGATGATGACTGTATCCTTCCTTTTAGGGAGAATACAACAATTAATAATTGCCAGCAGAATTCTGGGAATTTCCAGTAGATTTGAACACACTGGTTGTTTCAAGATTCTTCTGCGACCAAATAACATTTGATCATGCATCTCTTTCTCTCTATCATTGATTTCCCAATCTGAAGAAATTGTTCTCTCCGGTTGCTTCAACACCAATAATCTCCTTCAAACTTTGAAGTCCACCTTGATAGGCATACCCATTACAGAAGTGTTTTAAACCGCATGTCTCTTCAAAGAACACTTTTGAATTGTTCCAGAAATCCAGAACACTCTGTGTCGTGCCAGGGAGAAGATGCCTTTTCAAGATAGGGAATCCAGCCAGTAGCTTCGAAAAACTCAGAAATATTTAGTTCCCCTTTGTCAAAGTCACTTAGTTTTACCCCTCTTGTGGGAATAATCCTTTCATCATACTTGCATGGACTTTGAACACATGAGATTACTGATCTTGATGCCATTGAAATAAGTTTCGAGGATTTGGAAAGAGATGAACTGTGTGGTTCTTCTTATGATCTTCCAATCCTTAAATAGGCAGTCAAGCATCACTTCAATCCATGAGGAGAGCGGTTTCATGCACTAAGCAGTTATGGAGAGGTGTGCATCATGCCAATTATGAGTAACCGGTTTGATGATTCAATGATTCAAATCGTGTCGTTTCACATACATCAATTAAAACAAATAATACCTACGACTCTTCATTTACTTAAATAAAAGGCACAAATATATTCATACAGATAATATTCTATTAAACATGCGCGTCTGTTCAACTTATTTTAAACGACAAAGAAAACATGCAACAAGTATATACACAGAACAAATTATAAACATCAGGCAATATACATATATAACACTTAGCATGCAATAATTTTTTTTCACACAACTATATATATACATACATACAAGAATTAATGATTTCAATCAAACAAATCATGCAACACATTTTTAGTACCATATTTACCAAACAATTTCAATAAAACAAAACACAACGACAGTTAAGTAACTGTATTTAAATTTAAATTTAAATTTAGATAGGAAAGGTGTTACCCGTTTGTGATCTAGAGATAGATACACTTTCCTTTTCCAGTTACGATCCTGCGGTTCAGTCCATGAATAATGAGTTTTGGAAAAAATAATTTTCCTATTCTCATTGTCATTCTTCAGAGTTGGTTCAGCTTGTGAGATTTCCATCTTCTGAGGATCTACTCCTTCTACATTTGTTAGATGCTCAACCCGAAGGCGAGCTCTGATACCACTTGTTAGAATCACACAGGCAACACTAGAAGGGGGGTTGAATAGTGTTTTAAATCTTTTTTAAGCTATTTTGGAAATCTTTGATTAAATCAATCACGTAGGGTGATCAATGTGCAAATGAATCTTAAGATCAGAGTTACTTTTAAAAACTTGCGGAACATATGAAAGATAAAGATAGAAAATCTTTCTCTTAAACTTAAGATTGTTTTGATTGAAAGCTTCTCTAAGTATCTTCTGAAGATTATTACCAAGAGTACCTTTAGAACTGTTTCTGAAATACTTCAGATGATCAGAGATCATCTGTTCTAACTTCTGAACTGAGCTCCTTTTGAACTCACCTCAGACAGTTTATTTCAGAGGTTCTTCAACATACATTCTTTGTAATGCTTCAAACGATATAAGAGATGTTTATGTTATGTTTGTTTGAAAACTTGTTTTATTGAAATCGTTGTGTTAAGATTATTATGAGAAATACTTTTCAATCCCCAACGTAAATGTAAAGACTGTAAATAAAAGAGATTAAGGGATGAGAAAACTTAGGCACGAAATTTATCTTGGGTTCACCCACCAACCCGTGAGCTACATCCAGTCCCAGAGGCAAACCACCACTGGATTTTCCACAAGTACCGTCTCTTCAGACAAACACGAGTACAGTCTCTCCATACATCAACATCCAGGATCACACTGACCTGAACACACTAGGTCACACCGACCCAGCAAACAAGGTCACCAAGACCTTCTCAACACCTACAATGTGTCTTCCAGGCCCCTCAGACCCAACACATGCATGTGTCACACTAGGTCACCAAGACCCAGCCAGGATCATACACAGATCCTACCAAGTATTCTTTCTTCCACCAAGCCTCTCCAGGCTCTCAGACACTTATCCAAGTGTAGAGTATTTTACTACTCAACCTAAGCTAGAAGTTCGCTAGAACCTCTCAACTCAGATTCTTCTTTACATAGGGATTACTGAGTACACACTCAGGATACCGACATTACAAGCTAAGTACAAGGATAGACAACGATACAAGTGGTTTGAAATTAAGTACAATCCCTGTCTTTTGTATAAAAATACATCCTCTGAGAGTAGGCTAACTAAGATATGAATTTAAGCTCCAGCCTCATTCTCCAACCATTGGTTTCCATGGGCTACATTCTCACCCGTATCATTGGAACACCAAGGTATGTTCAGGGCTTCAAACCATTCCAAGTTTGATAGTCAGTTTGCTCAGCATTGGTTGTCTTCAGACCAACAACCAACTTGATTGATCTTAACAGATCAACTTGACAAACATGGACTAACTGACCAACAGGTCAGTAGCTTGATTGATCGAAACCGACCAACATCTTCAAATTCAATCTTGGGGCTATTTATATGTTCTGCTTGAATATAGTCGTTGAAGATGATTCATAATACCGTTGAGTTGATGATGATGGGGCTCATATAGTCGTGTGTAATAGCTCCTCAAACGGTTGCTCATTCATAAGCGAATAGGTGTTCATACGATCCCGTTCTGACACTTGTTATGTGCTTCTTTATTAGAGATATTCTGATATGTTTATGCTTGCTCTCTCTCTTGATATGCTTTTGCTTTCTTCTGCTTTCTTCTGCTTGCATCTGATTACTTCTGCTTTCTTGCATCTGATTACTTCTTCTTTCTTGCATCTGATTACTTCTGCTTTCTTCAGCTTTCTTCTGATTTCTTTGGAGTGTATATGAGGAAATATCCGTTGGATTTGTCCCTTTGCATATTCTGCGTATACTCCTTTTTCAACATGCTTCCTGACACCATTTCTTCTTTCCTCTTTGAGTGAGGTGTCTAGTCCAAAAGTTATTGTTGCCGTTCTTCTTTCTTCTTTGGATAAAGATATATGATATTATAGGCATTTAATCATATAATCTTTTCTTCTGTGTTGAGAGCTGTTTTTATGCATTCAGAGAGTTGATATGTTTGGAATGATTGATCTCTTCAATCTTCACATATACTCTGATAATTGTTAGTTCATCAGCTTCAACAAGTGCTCATAATTGTTTCCAAGCTTATTTCAATTCTCCAGCTTGAAATGCTTTCATTCGTTGATATCATTATGAGATTCGGCCTTCTGATCGTCAGATGATTGCAACTCTCCATTCTTCTTGTATCTTCCTTCTTCTTCTGATATGAATAAAGATGTTGAATTATATGTATTTTATTCAAACATCTTTCTTGTTGCCTTTACTTGGTCTTCTGTCCCGTTCTGATCGATGCAGACACTGGTACAGTAGGTCTGCGCACGCAGATACCTTTTGTTGCAGGAGCGGCAGCATTGCAGAAGTCTCTGCAGTGTTTCCTTATTTGTGCAAGACTTTGGTCGATGGTCGAAAAGCATGTCTGACTTTTGTATATAATCCATCTGATGGAGTGAGCCATACTCTTTGTAACGTCTCCAAGAGATTATTTCTGGAATTCTGATACGTTCAGTCTTCAGATACATAAACTGCTTCATATTGTCTTCATTTCTTCAGATGATAGCTGTTCTTCAGATAGTTGCGTCTTCAGATGATAGCTAAACTTCCATTGTTGTCTTCAAGTCTTCAGATGGTCTTCAGATCTTCCGAGTCTTCAAAGTCTTCAATTCTTCAGATGATAGTTGTTCTTATTTCTTGACTGTTCTTCAGATAGTCTTCAGATCTTCCTAATCTTCAGAGTCTTCAGTCTTCAGACGAAGTCTGTCTTCAGTTGATTGCTTCTTCAATTGCTTCAACCTTGTTGAGAATTACTCTTCTTCAGATTCTGCACTTCGTTCTTCTGATTCTGATCTTCTGATTCCGATCTTCTGATTTTGATTTTTCTTGATTCTGATACTGTTCTTCTTCTATTGTGATCTTCTACTCTCTTCTTCAGATAAATATTCTAACCTGAAACACAAATCAACAAACAAATACCTTTCTCAGTAGAACCTGTTTACTTAATCTTATAAGGTCTTATATAAACCTTATTTGTCCTTAATATAAACTTATTTGTTAATCATTAAAACTTAAGGATGTTAAGTCTTATAGTCATGTTTAAATACTTAAACTGATTTATAGACTTCACACTTCCACCAAGATCAACTACCTTAAATCCCTTAGGGTAGTTCCAGATACTGCTCAGTGCATTTGATAGGGTGTTTACGTGGACAACATTTTCCGTGAAGAGTCTCCCAATAATACTATTTTTGCAATCGTTAAGGTCGTCTTTGATATCATCCTCGTCAAAGACTATAAGGTTTGTCGCCATCTTCTATGGAATGGACAACGACTAAGTTAAAAAAGAAATTCAGTGCACGTGGGAACGCTGCATCCGCAGGAGGGAATCTGCATGTGGCGAAGGAAGCACGATGACCGGAGAGAGGGAGGCACTACATGTAGCCGGCCTAGGTCAAAACCCTAGGGGAGCCACGAGAGGATCTCAAGAATTGATTAATCACCTTACTTCCAAAAATAATATGAATTTAATAACTAGTCATTATCAGTTTAGAATACTTTTATACAATCCTTAAGTAATGTGTTGATACATAGGATATTATATGTATTAATTGATGTAAAAATATATAATTAGATTATAGTATAAAACTTTTTTATATTAAGAGTGTATAATAATTAAATTCAAATAATATATTTGAAAAATATTATAAAAATTGTAAATATATAAAATAAAAAAACTACAAATTGTCTTAGATTCTATTCTATTCTACTAGCGGAAAGATAGGTATGGAGTGCCTATCTATCTGCCATTTTTTTGGGAAAAAAATGTAAAATTTGTTTATTTATATTTTTAAATAATTCAAATTCAAATACTTTTTAAAATTTGGATGATATACTGAATTCTTGTTTTTTTAATGATAACTTTCTTAACACTAATACTTATTTTTATAATTCAAAATTCAAATCCTGATTGATAATATTTTTTCCCATTCTAATTTTAATCCCTTTTCTTAATTTAAATTTAAAATATTATTCTTATCATTTAATTCATGAGTTTTTATAGTAATTTTGAAAGGTATAGATTAATAATTCAAATTCAAATCCTTCTTTAAATTTGGTTGATATACTGAATTCTGTTTTTTTTTAACGATAACTTTTTTAACACTAATCATTTTTTTTTTCAATTCAAATTCAAATCCCGACTGATTCTTTTTTTTCCTATTCTAATTTCAATCTCTATTTCTTAATTTAATTTTAAAATATTATCCTTATCATTTAAGTCGTTAATTTTTAAAATAATTTTAAAATAAGTTAGGGGTATAATTGGAAATAATGTGTGGACACTAAAAAGAGGCTTCACTTTTATAGATTAGTATATTATTTTTATCTTTGAAGTCATGAATTTTTAAAATAATTTTAAAATAAATTAGGGGTATAAATTGTTAACATGAAAAGAGACCCATCTTTATAGATTAGTATACTATAGATTATGCATTTGTGCATTTTCCACTCTGTATCTATTTAGTGGAACCCAAATTCAATTAGTCCTAGTTGCAATTTGCAACTACAGCAACATGACAAGTTGTATAGACAAGTCAAAAACACAAGACAATACAGACAAAAGCAGGAAAGAAAAGGGTAAATACAGCGTAGACCAAGTCAAATCACAAACAACACATTCAATCACAGGCACACCCCAACACTTTTCAACCCACACTTTGCTACGCTCACCCACCTGTCATTCGCTGCTCCTCTCGCCTACCCCTCACCCGCACGTCACTTTACCATTCCCTCCATCACCGCCCCTTCCCCCTTTTCTCTCACTCGTTAACTTTCTCTCTGTAAAACACTCTTTCTCTCTCTCCCATCCTCCTCCTCATCCTTCTTCTTCTCTGTTTTTAATCCTCTATCTATCTCTCTCTTATGAACCCTAAGTTACAGAGCCGTTAAGCTATGTCGTTGAGGAAGGTCTTTCGCTCTCGTAAATTCTCCAGATCCTTCAAGGAAGTCCAGGCCCTTGACACCGCCGACGACGGCAACCGCCTCGACGCCGCCGGCGACGAAGGCAATGCGTGGTCCAACTTGCTGCCGGAACTTCTCGGGGAGATTATTCGCCGGGTCGACACCGCCGAGGACCAGTGGCCCCACCGCCAAAACGTCGTCTCTTGCGCCTGCGTTTGCAAGCGATGGAGGGACATGACCCGCGAGATCGTAAGGTCTCCTTCTCACAAGGGCAAAATCACTTTCCCTTCTTGCCTTAAACAGGTGCTGCTTCAAAAAATTGACCCTTATTTTTAATTTTATTGTTTTTTTTTTCTGAATCGCCTTTTTGATTATGCTTGTAGCCTGAATGATATACACCCCAGAAAAAGTTGAAGACTTTGTGGCCTTGTTTTAACTTTTTTTTTGGGTGTTTTGTCGGTCATTATTGGGGTACTCGTTTGTGGAATTGAGATTTTGGTTGCTTAATTGAATGGTTTATGGTTCAATTAGTTTGGATAGTAAATGGCTTTATTGGTAAGTGATGAATTACGTTTTGTTGTGAGGATCGGCAGTGATTTGGGATCTTTGCATGAGCGATGGCGGCGATTGGGTGGTTTCTTGAATTCAGATTGTAGTCCTATTGCTGCTTTGGAAACTGCAATAGTTAAATTGAAATTGAGGTTAAAGAGTGAATCCGGTGATTGGGGCTTCTGGGCAAGTGGGTGTTGTTGGTTTATTGCAGTTTATCTGTGTGTGAAATGGAGAAGTTGGAAGAATTGGAATACTGATCCCTTTTATGAGGGTGTTATTCAGATGCCTAATAGTCGTCGTGTTTGCAGTGCACATACTAGTGGATGGAGTTTCATCTAACTTTTAGCAGATAAAGATTACTCGTTTGCATAATTTATTTTAGCTCTATTACCACTGTCTAACTCTTGCTTGATTAAATGTTTATATCTGCGCAATGCTTTACGCAATAAAGGATATTAATTTACTTTGAGGGATGTTTACTTTTCTTCTGATGATTTCGTTGTAATCTAATATTTGGTACCATTGATGGCTATTAATTGTAAAATTTGTATCGAATAAGACATATTGATTAGGAGGCTTAGAGTTTGACAATCTTGTTATGATTTCATGACTTCCAGCCAGGACCACGTGACCAACCCCACCAATGTCTTATAAAGCGGAACAAGAAGACCTCAACATTTTACCTCTATCTTGCCCTTACACCATGTAAGTAAGTATTGTATTGGTAAAAGGCTTTTTTTGCTTGTTCTAGAGATGGATGAAAAGAGATTATGGCCAGAGTTAAATCATCTCCTGTGCTCTACCTGTGGGGTAGTATGCTAACAATATACAGTCCAATGATGTGTGTGTATAGACTAGAGCTGAGCACCATCTTCTCAAGCGTATAACTCAGGCCTTTCTTGTTTGACTGGACAGGCTTTACTTTAACGCATAAAAAACCACAAAAGTTTGAAGGGAATTGTAGTTTGTCAACATCTAAAGTGACTTTTATCTAAATTTATAAATGTAAACGGAAAGAATTTGTCAAACTACATGATTCTTGCCACTCGGTTGACCAGACCAAGTCCAACTTGACTTGCTTCAGTCAACTTCTAGAACCTTATTCATCTCAACTAGTTTGATTTCCCAAAATAAGAAAAAAGCAACAAAAATTGAGTTGAAGTCTTTCAATAATGTCATGTTTATGAACAATAATCAGAAGTGTTTTTCAGAGATAGAAGTGGAACTGTGGAAGGATCTATGAGTTGTGTGCTTGTGGAAGTGTAATGTGGGAAATATGCATTAATTTATTTCTTTCCAATATATTGAAAGAAGGACTTCATTAACATGTAAGATGGTGATTTCATGGTATTGGTAGGCTAACGAAACCTGATAAAAAGTCTTACTTGGTGGAGTTTCATTTCTCAGGAAGGGACTAGTACTAATAGAAAAATAGAAGTTGTTTAATACATATTCTGATATTTTGGGAGTTAGGTTCTTTTGCATTAAAGCATGATGTCCATAGTTTCTTAGTTCTATCACCTTGGTCTTGTAGCATCTTAAATTCCTTTGAGGTTGTAAAGAGTTTGTTGGTTTTGCTTCTGAGAAAGAACTTCAAACAATTCTTATTAGGTTAATCTGGTAAATAACTCATTTGGGTAGTAATTTTTAGGTCTTGAAATTTCTTTTCTGTTTGATTTATATGCTACATTGCTTAATGCTTATGTAGACCTTTGGTTCAAATGTCTTTAGGATATTGTTGGTTGTGATACAGGTTAGCTATTTGTGTTGAATCCCTTTCACTTTGCCTGTACATTGTACAATGGATACTCCTTTCTCGGAGCAGTCATGTTGCCATATAATTCGAATTTTTGACCAATTCTTGGTAGCAACATTTGCTTAAAAAATGTTTGGTGGAGGTGAAATTTTGAATCTTTAATTGGTAGAAGGAGCTGTGAGACTTTTAAAATACTAGCAAAATCAGAATATTATGAGGTGTTGTAATAAATCAATGTAATTTGTATAGTAGTTGAATGATGATTGTCTAAGGCTTATTTTTCTTGATACTTTAATGAAATATAATCTTGATGATAATGTGCAACTTATGATTACACTTTTATATTTTCTCTGATGTAATGGAAATTTATGCCTCTTTTTCCCCCTGTTTCCTTCCCATCCATCACCAGCATTCACAGACAAAGGGAAGTTTCTGTTAGCAGCTAGGAGATATAGGTGTGGTACCCATACTGAGTATATAATATCACTTGATGCTGATGACTTATCCCAAGGAAGCAATGCGTATGTTGGAAAGTTGAGGTAAAGCTTTATTACCACAGAAAGTAAAATTGCCCCCTTTTAGAACAATGTTAAAAGTTTGTGTGTTTCTTCTTCCTTTTCTTTTCTTTGTTGAATCCTGAGATCTAGTATCCATAAACTATGAAAGCACGAACACAAACATGGACATCAGACACAAAATGAAGATTTACACACTGACATGGATAATGTCTAAAATATAAGACATCAGGACACTAGTGTGGCGCATGTTTGTGTGCATGTGTAGAAGGTTTTTAGTTTAGAACATAAGAGGAGTTAATCTTGATCATCCATGTTTGGTTGCATGGTCAAGATTATCTGCTCTCACCCCACATGTTTTTCACTTGACATGCCCCTTACACACACACACATATGGGGTACAAGCATGAACAAAGGAAGGAGAAATAATCCCAAATGAGGTGTGTTGGGGACCTTTCTTAACATTCTTCAGGTTATAACATTTTATTTTAAGTTGACTTTTTTGAAAGTTATTTAAAAACAATAAAATTCTTTTATAAGAGTCATGTCCTTCCAGTGTCAAGCCTTATCTTGTGTCAGCTAACTGTCCAAGAAATGTCTAGTGCCTGTCTAAGACGATTAGAAATGATTATTTAATAGGACACTTGATAAGGAGTGTCTGACACGTGTTGTATGAGTGTCATACTATTGTTGGCATCAGAAATGTGTCCAGCATTCTGAAACCTCATGAAGAGAAGTGTCCGTGCTTCATATTTCGTAATATGACCACTCTTCAGTCTTCACCTTTATTACAAATGGTTTTTGTTTTCAAAATGCTTTAGCTTAGTTCTACATTAACCTTTTAAACTAGACCTTTTATTTTCTCTTGTAGCCTTGGTGAGAATTAGAACTCTGTTTCAGCTCAACCACGAAATTTATGTGCTTCCTCCCAAACTCTTCAATCAAAAAGGAGAAAGAATAAGAGTTTTACCTATAAACATTAAAAATAAAAATAAATGAAGGCCACTGCTCTAAATCACGCCTTTGCTTGAGGCTAAAAGGGAAATAGTTCTATTTGCTTGTGCTCAACAGTTATTCATTACCATCCATTGCAGAAAAAAGTTGTAAAAAACAGGTCGTCTGTAGTGTTGTTTTTAAGTCAAAACTGCCCCAGAAAAGGTCTAGGAGCAAAGTTGATTCACTTGATTGGTTTTAAAAAATCAAAACCATTGCAAATGTTCTTAATTTGCATTTTTTCTTTTATATGAAACTAAAGTGAATGTCCTCTATTTGCATCCAAAGCTGAATAATATGATTGAAATCCTAATAATTTAAAGTTTTTAAACCCTCATAGTCTCATCTATACAAAAACTCTTGATGTCAATGTTGGTCAAGCATTTTGCTGCCTGTATTAACACTTATGCTGAATCTAAAATCTGTTCATAGCTTGGAGTTTGCCTCATCTAATTAGTTTCTCCCTTTGGGGAAAAACTATTTTATTGAATGTATTGTCAATCTGTTGCTCCTTGTCTTAAGTATTGACCTCTTGCTGAAATCTCTTCACAGCTCGGATTTTCTTGGCACCAACTTCACAATTTATGACAGCCAGCCGCCCCATAGCGGTGCCAAACCATCAAGTGGCAGGGCCAGCCGTCGTTTTGCCAGCAAGCAGATAAGCCCTCAAGTTCCTGCAGGTAACTTTGAGGTGGGGCAGGTCTCCTACAAGTTCAACCTTTTGAAATCAAGAGGTCCAAGGAGGATGGTTTGCTCACTGAAGTGTCCTGTGACTCCTGTCTCATCAACGGGTGCAAGTTCAGATAGCATGTCTCCAGATGGCCATAAAATGGATGATAAAGAACATGCTACTTCTGGCTACACAATCTTGAAGAATAAAGCTCCAAGATGGCATGAGCATTTGCAGTGCTGGTGCTTGAATTTCCATGGTCGTGTGACAGTGGCATCAGTGAAGAACTTTCAGCTGGTTGCTACTGTGGATCAAAGCCAACCAGGAGGGAAAGGAGATGAGGAAACAGTTCTTCTCCAATTTGGTAAAGTAGCAGATGATACTTTTACCATGGATTATAGGCAACCCTTATCTGCTTTCCAGGCGTTTGCCATTTGCTTAACTAGCTTTGGCACTAAACTGGCTTGTGAGTAATATAATTTTGGTGCCATTATGCTTATTTATTCTGTGGATGTTTTAAGTGAATAGTTATTTAATTTTTTTATTCGGTCTACAATTTGATTGCAGGAAGCTTGTTGTAAATGTTATATGTTATATTATTAATAGGACATGACATCTTCCATATCAAATATATTGGTCTCTTCCTGCAGTTGATCCGTTTAATTTTTATTCTCATTAGTATATGCATAATAGTATGTTCAAGCTCGGTTTCTTGGGATTAGCTAGAAACTCACCTATTTAGTTTCTGATTCTACTTTCCTTTTTAACATTACCTTTAAGCTAAAGAACTTCCGTAATACCCTGAATGCAATATGTCTGGTAATTTCTCTAGTGATCCAAATTCGGTAGTCCTGCAATATCCTTTTCTGTGGATATTGAAGTGGTGTCCTTAAAGGTGGGTCATGAACTGGAGGAATAAGTGTCTGAACTTGACATGAATTAAATATGACCAAAGATGAAGACAATATTGAAGACCCTGTTAAGAGACGGGATTCATTATCATTAAGGATGGGCTTCGATAGAATTCATAGAAAAACCAAATTAACAAAAAGAAAGAAAAAGGTAGCTTATCAATATTTAATTTTAATTTTGGAAGATAATCGTGACCCAGATGCAATACACGTTGTTTTGATCATTAAGCACATATTTTTTCTTGGTTCTGTCTGGTGCCTTCTCTGATGTGGGTTGTTCTGGACCACCAGAAAAGGTGGAATTGTGCGTAACATATCATGTGGTTGGCTTGTAATGGTGAAGAAATATTTACATTAAAAACTCTACTAACTTGTGTAGGTTAAACTAATAACAGTACATATATCATTACTTTATGATAAATAATTATAAATATTTGTATCAATCAATTAATAATGTATCTGTAATGAGTAAGTTATACAAAAAATTGTCGTGAAGTTGAAGCTGAAGGTGCACCAGATGCTTACGGATGACAATTGATAAAGGGGTTAGTTGCGATATAAATTATGCATGAATCGTCGATATCCTGTTTATTCTGTTCTGATAACCTTCTTTGTCGGTTGGGACCATTCCCTTGCTTAAGGGAAAAGGGACTGAAAATTCAGGTCCCACCATTTAAATTTGAAGGTGGTTCCATTGATGAAGCTAAGCCATTTAGCAAAATATCTAGCAAACGAGAGGTACGAAATGACATCTACAAGCAGATATTTCGTTGGATTCTGTCTTAGCCATTCGCAGATTTTCTTGCAATGGCAATTTTTCTTTTGTTCTAAATTGCAATGGCAACTGTACCACCACGGTTGGGGACCTTATTTTACAGCTGACAATTAGGGCTGGTCGGCTCGGCACAATAGTGGGTTTTTGCGAGCTGAACTAAAACGTTCGGAAGTTATTTGAGTTTCTAAAATACAGACTCGAGCTTTATATTTTTTCGAGTAACTTGATTTTTTTACGGGTAGCGAGTTTTATTGGACCAAATTAAATAGTTTGAGAGATATTCAAATTTCTAAAATAAAGACCCGAGCCCTATGTTTTTGTGGGCTTTTATGGACTACCCTAATCAAATTAGCACATGTTACCGGCTCTATTTTATTTTATTAGGTAGTTTATCTTTTTTCTTTAATATTATTGTCATATAACATTTCAAGACACTTTTTTATAAGATAAATTTAACTTATTTACACATAAAATTTATTAGTAAACAAAAATAAGATTAAATTATGATTGATTTCTTTTTTTTAAAAAAATTGAATGAAACATATTCAATTATGTTAAGTGTTATATATATATATAGTGATAGTTTAATAATCACTTCAAAGGAGCTAAATAAAAGTTCAAATGCGATTTTTTTATTGGACATACTATGTTTTAAACTAAACAAGATACTGAAGATATTGCATTTAAACTTGAGATCAGATGATGATTAGGGTTCAGACTTTCAATTTGCGTCAAATTATAACTTAATTGATTATCTTTAGTTTATACATGTGCATATTTTCCTTGAAATATTAAGTTATTCTTTTGTAAAACAATTAAATTCAATTCAATGTTTGAATGACTAGCTTCATTGGTTAATACACAATATAATCTATGAAACATTAATCACAATCCATCATTTTTTAAAATAAAAAAAAACTAATTTGCACTTTTTTATTTACAAAGACAATTCTATTACAAGACAGTCACGACTCAAGCAACAGTTATATGAGTCAAATGGAGCAATTTTACAATACTTTATCAAATTAATGTATACTACTAACACATAATACTCGCTTAAAATACATGTTCATGGTACATAAAATTGAAAATTATAAGAAATCATTAAAGAAAATAAACCCCCATCTCTATGGTGGTCAACCTTCTCACTGAAACCAAACTGTTGGCAACTAACCCTATGTTTGTTACGCATGAGATGTGAGAGAGAGATGCGAGAGAGAGATCCAAGAGAGAGAGAGCAAAGGCACCGCGTTTGGTTCAACAGGGGGAGAGAGATCGGACAGAGTTAAAGGTGGGGCCCACATAAAATTTATTCTCCCCAATGTGGGAGAGAGATTGGGATGAGAATGGGCTTTTTATATAAAAAGTCTGTTTTGCCCCTTCTTTAATAGATGTTTTTTTATTTAAAGGATAGTTTAGTCTTTTAGCATTTTTACACACTTCTCTCTCTCATTTCTCCACAACCAAACAACTATCATAATTAATTTCTCTTCTATCTCTCTCCTATTTCTCTAATTCCAAACAATATCTATTTCTACTTTATTTCTCTACTATTTCTCTCTTCCCTATCTCTCTCTTTCCTATTTCTCTTTTCTCTATTCTCTTCTTACACCAAACAAAGGGTAAGTGAAAATTAAGTTTTTCCCTACTTTTTCCTTCACTTCCTATTTTTTGTCGAGCTAACCCGCTCTTGGCAACATTGCAAATATGCAATGAAAAATGTCATCATACATTACAGGGAGATAATCTTAGCTGTGTTAAATCAGTCAAATAATGGACGATGATGCCGACATGACCTAGAGGTGTGGAGGAGGAGGAGGCTGATGGGGAAAAGGTTACAATGTTAAAAAAGTTAATAGATGGAGAATGTATAGGGAAAATAGAGGAGATGAAGAAGGTGGCTAGGAAATGAGAGGGAAGTGGCGGGTGGGAATGAAGGAAACTGAGGAAAGGGTCGGGTGGAAAATCTCTCATTAGGATATGTTTGTGAGTAAGTTTTTGGAGGGGAAAGAGGGAATGAGAGAGATTATTGAAAGTTCTTCCCTCCCTTGGATTTGTGAGTATAGTTTTTTTACATGGTTTATAGAGTTTTTTCTCTTCCTTCCTTCTAGGGCTGCACACGGGTTGGGTTGGATTGGATTTGCACTACTTTGCACCCAACCCGATTAACTATGATCGGATTGAGTTTGGTTGGTTTTACCATTTTTTTGCTATGGACCCAACCAAAACCGATCAAGGTCGGGTTGGGTGATTGGCTCATGATAATTAAAAAAATACAAAAAAAAACAAATTTATAGAAATTGGTTATTTTTTTATCACTATTTAGGCTTCATAAATTATATAAACTTGTTATTCCATGATTTTGACACTTTGACCATATAACTATTTCAATAATTTTATAAATTAAACTAGAAAAATTATTACATACATTTTCCACACACAATTTAATTCAAATAGTTAGCATAATGCAGTAAAGAGATGTCTCGAATAGGATATTCCGCAACCATAAAAATCTCTATCTCATAAATTAACTAATTAATGTTCTATCATGGCACCAATTTTTAATTAAATTTTATTTTACTATTACTAAATTTAAATTATTAATAATATAATAGTTTTTATATAGGAGGTTGGGTTGGGTACGTCGAGTTGTACTTACCTAAACCCGCTACCCAACCCAAACAGACCCGATGACCCAAACCAAACCCACCAAATAATGATTGAATTGGGTTGGGTTGATCGGGTTGGTTGGGTCGGTGAGACCCATGAGCAACCCTACTTCCTTCCCTTCCCTTTCCCCTTCAACTCCTCAATCCTCCAAACTCTCGAACACATCTCAAGGAAAGGGATAATTTACCAAAAGTGGGTAGAAAACCCCACACATGAGGAACTGAGTTTTTCTACATACACCCAACTAAACCCTCACTAACTTGTGGATCAATCAGACAAGCTAAGTCCAAACAATCCAAATAAATGACTACTGGACTAAACCCGTTAAGTATATCCCTATTTTGACCAGGAAAAAAAAAGTACATCTCTATGGATAGAGAATAATGGTTTGGCCCAAGTTTTTCTTTCTTTAATCACATGATTTATTTCGACAAAAAATTGATTTTTTTATTTTATTTTATTTTCTTGCCATAATTGATCCGAAAAAAATATATCATAAATTAAACCTATAAATTCATCTTTGAAAACTTCAGCAATATATAAGATTAGTTCCTAAAATTGTAAAAATTAAAAACCATCAAATATATGTATGTGTTTGGTAGGCGGTGCGATGTGAAAATACCACATCCCTAGGTCCGTTTTTAAGAAATAACACATTGTTGTTTTTGAAATACCAATGGGGGCTGGTTCAAGTGATACATGTTTATTTCTCCTTAAGTAAGGTCTCGGGTTCGAGTCCTGTGGATGGAAAAAATTCCCGCTGGGAGTGCTAGCCCCACCATGATGTGGATGTTCGCGCTCGAATAGAATTGCCTCCCGTGGAGGATACCATGTGGTTAAACCAAAAACATTGTTGTTTTTGAAAAACGTAATTGATAAGTCGCAAATCCATATCCGGAAAGGTTACCCAAACACACACTAAGTCATTTACTTTTAAGACGGTAAACAACGTAAACCCTAAAATAGATTATTAATATACTCAATATTTATGATTTTTTTAGGATTAGAGTGGAGATTTCAGATTAATAGAGATTAGAGATTAATGCATCTCTATTATTTTATATTGTGCAACATATATTTTCATATACTTAATATATTTAAATATATATTTTAAAATATCATCTATTTAAAAAATAAATAAATGAATTAAAATATAAAGTATATGTTGGATTTAAAATGAGTAATTTAAATTTGATAAATAAATATTACAGTATTGATGACATCTGTCAGTGGACTTCTGAGCTGGCAACTGGGAGTTGGGGAGCTAATGGCAAGTTGGACCTGTTGGGGGATGCTTGGACCTGAGTTAAGCCTTGGTCAACCATGTTGGGTCAACCCTCTCATGGTCAACCTTTGACTTTGACCAATTGACCCAAGTAACATGAAGACTCCACTTAATTAGGAACTTAATTAGAGTTATAATTGTAATTAGGACTTATTTGTAATTTTCTTAATCCTCCTCCTAATGAGGGGCACTATTTTAAGTGGATTATTGGTTAGGAGGTTGCCTTGCTATAAGGCTTAGGAGTCATGGGTTCAAGACTCAATTAGGATAGTTTTTCACTTATCTTCTATTTTTTCTTCCCACCTAGCCACCTCCTTTTCCTATAAATAGGAGGTCACCCCCCCTTGTATTACAACTTTGATGAATTAGTAAAGGCATTATGCCCATTTTTCTCCTCAAGTGTGAGTTGAGAGTAGGCTTGGTGGTTCTTGCTTAAACCAACTTGAGACTTATCTGGTTCTCCTGAATCAGTGGCGTCTATCAATTGGACTTATCTGTTGTGGGTGG
Source organism: Sesbania bispinosa (assembly GCA_026901365.1). Classification (NCBI taxonomy): domain Eukaryota; kingdom Viridiplantae; phylum Streptophyta; class Magnoliopsida; order Fabales; family Fabaceae; genus Sesbania; species Sesbania bispinosa. The sequence goes on from QLOH01000828.1 coordinate 146,752, forward strand.
ATTCCTACTTCAGTGGCGTCCCCAACCATCTTTTTCTCTTCCACTTTTTCTTTCATTTTCTCTCCTTTTCTCTCATTTTCTTGCGTGAATTAGCTGCTACCCAACCACTAATTTTCACATTTTAATTGCTCTTAATTGATTTTAACCGGTTGTTTTTGCTCAATTCTAGATCCACAACTGTCCTGCTATCAATTGGTCATCAGAGCTTTGTTGAATTGAGAAATTTGGAGTTGAATTGGGGCTGTTTTGGGCGCTGCACTTGGCTGTCCTAGGTGCAGAATTTTCATTCATTTTAGTGTAATTTCATCCCTCTTTTTCAATTGTAATTGGACTTGGACTGATTCCCGGGCCCGAGGTGCCTTTCTGCTGTTGTCAGCATTGTTTGTTGCTTGTTGATCGCTTGAATTCTTGCTAGTATGAGGCTGTTTTTGGGCCGCTGATCCCACCCCTTAGGTGTTTGATTAATTGCCTATTCTAATTGCTCATACTTGTTCTTGAGTGATCTTGCAATTAACTGCTATAAACTGCTTGTTTGTTGGTGAAGTGTGGTAAGATGAGGCATTGTTGTCTTCATTTTTCCAAGATCGTTCACCTACATTTCTCCCCTTCACCATTACTTGTTCATCTCTTTACTTTCCGTTTTTTAATTTTCCGCCATTTAAATTCCGCTTCTCCCCATCCTTTTAATTTCTGCTTCCCCCTTTACATTCTACCATTTACATTTTTGTCCTCCCCATCCTTTTAATTTTTGCTTCCCCCTTTACATTCTGCCATTTACATTTTTGTCCATCCCATCCTTTTAATTTCCGCCCATCCCCTTTACATTTCAGTCATTTACATTTCTGCTCTCCCCATCCTTTAATTTCTGCCATCCCCTCTAGTTTCTGCCATTTACATTCTGCCATTTACATTTATGTCCTCCCCATCCTTTTAATTTCAGTTTCCCCCTTTACTTTCTTGTCATTTAATTTTGCGCAATTTTTCTTCTTATTTTTACCATTTTTGCGCATTTCTTGGGTGTTGTGTTGTTCAATTTTCTACTCCTATTATGTCTGTCTGTTTGACATTCTGATTGCAAATTTGGACTGAGCGCTATCTCTACCTTGGACTTTCTCTGATTGATTGTGCAAAAAACGCTCACCTATAGGCTCTTTTTGGTTCATAGTATTGGAAGAAGATCAGCAAATTCTAATTGTTGATTTTCCTTCAAATTTTAATTCCAATCTTAAAATTGAACCAAACGCGTTTCTGTGACTGTACCGCTTTTGTATAATCAACAAGAAAGTGCTAAACAATTTTTTTGGCCATTTTTGAAATCAGGTTGCCATCACGTTTTCACAGTTTTTAGATTTCAGTTTATTCATTATTTTTGCTTTTCTGGTACCACTTGGACCAGTTTACTGTCATAAAATTTCAAAAAAATTACAGTATTTACAGTTTATTTCTTTTCATTGTGTACAAATTTCTGTAATTTTCCGTTGGGGAAAAGGACAAAAAAAGAAAGAAAAAGGCAAGAATAATACAAAAAGTACGTACGTGCCAAAAATACAAAAAAATGTGTAAAAAGCAAAAAAGGGTGCAAAGTTAACTACAAGGAGAAAAAGTCAAAAGGACACCCAAAAGTCAAAAAAATTAAAAAAAATCAGAAAAATAGAAAAATAAAAACAAAGAGATATCCCAACAATACAGTGACAGTTTTACTGTAATTTTCTTTTTCATTTCCCTGTATACCGTAATTGAGTTGTATTTGTTGTTTTTTCCAAAAACGATAATTTTGGAAACTCTTTTAAAAAATAACCAAAAACAATTCTCTTTGCAATTTCTTTCCGTCTTGTCTTGTTTGCTTTCCACTCTTGTGTATAAGCGTTTTTGAGTGCTTGCTTTTCTTGTTTGTCATATCAATGCACATGTTTTGTCTTAGGATTTTTCAATCTTCTTTAAGTAGGGATTTTCTTTGTTAGTGCGCTTCTATTTGGGAAGGGTTAAGACTTAGTCTCACCGTTGGTCTTTGCAAGATCTAACCAAACCTCAATCGAGTAGAAGAGGCAAGAGAGTCTCATTATAGAAAAAAACCAAAAGAGTGACATACACGAGTGATTACATTCCATTGAGTGTAGACACTTAGTGAGTGGTGAGGTGATGGGTTTCCTGGCAAGTTTACCAGTAGTCCAGTAGTTTTAGAGTAAGTAAGATATCGTATCCACAGGGAGCGGTTGTAATTTATATATTGATAGTGATTGTACTTCCAATACACACGGTTTTCAAAAGAGTTTGATTGTAAGCAATAAAATAATAGAATAAAATAAAACAAAGATAACGTGAGGAGAATAGTGGTTTGGACTAGGATTTGACTTCGTTTCATCTCCCCCCTTGTGTACATGAATCTTTTCCCTTATTTACGATCGTACTTGTAATAACCTTAGCATTGTTTATTTACAATAATTATAAGGCATGCCTGATAATTATCGTACCCGCAAATTCCCCTATAACATCATAAATAAACGCCAAAAGTTATTCTCTACAGGCATTCAAAGTGGCATTTGGCGACCCCGAACATTCCCCGTATTTTGCAATCAGCGCTATCGATTTAGCCATACTTTCATATAAGGCACCTATGGAGGGGTGTGTCACTCACTGAACCTCCAATCGTTAGAATACAATCCTTATACTACGATATGACTAAACCGAGTATCTTTAGCAATCCGAGAATAAGCTTCATGAACAGCTCCATGCTCACCTATTTGCATCCAGAGCACTAGCCTACCACCCCAGCGCACGCGCGGAGGTGACGCATTACAAACAACATAAAGATACCGATAAATTACAAGCATAGAATCATAAATAAAAAGGAAAAGAATTCTTATACACAAGGGGATTGAATCTACTACATCAAATCCTACTGGAGAGTTTAGCTACAAATAGTAGCCATTACAAACCACTGAGAAATCTTTCACCCTTTCTCAATCCTATACTACTCTCTCTATGTGTATCAGTGTCTTGGGTCCCTAGGACCTGCTTTGTGACCTTTGCAAAAGGTTCTATTTATAGACATGGAAAACCTTGAAGAGACCAGGTTGTGATGTCACTGGTGAGTGTTTAATCCAATCAGAGGCTGCCTTTTCATTAATTGACGTCACTGTTGTGAAGCTTGACCAATCAGGAGCTTCCCTTTCATTAATTGACGTCCACATGCGCGCGACTCTGGTTACGACTCCACGTGCGCTTAGCGCGTGTGGAGCGTGGAATGCGCTGTTGTTTTTCCTTGATTTGTGGATCTAACCTCTTGATCTCCTTCTGATCTTATTTGGTTTTTCCTTTATCCCTTTATCCGAATTATTTTGTATTTATCTGCTTTGTATTTGAATTGGAGAGATTCTTTGCAGGATTCTCTGATTATCCTTTATTTATTTGAATTTGAATCTGCAACCTCCTCCATTTTGATGCTATTTTCACTCTTGTCCCAAATCTGGTGTAAATCTGCATAAAATAACAGATTTCTATTTAAAATAGCATCATATTCAAATTACATCAAATAAATACAATTATTATAATTATTAACAAAAAGGGATATTTTGGGGCATAAATTACTATTTAATCCTTGATAAGAGTAATAAAAACTATATGAAATTAACGCTAATTTTACACTTATCATGAGGTCCTTTAAAATCTTTCAAATAAACCCAATTTAAGATGTCATATAGAATATGGAGGAAGGAGCTAGATAAAGATAAAAGAGAATTTAGAAGAGAAAAAGAAGTGAGAAGACACTCTTCTCATGATAAAGTTGATGAAAGGTATAGGCAAGAAAGGAGAAAAATAATTAGATATCATTTTGAAGATAAGGAAAGGAGTTATGATAACTCTAATCATGAAAGAAGAAAATATGAGGAAGAAGGAAAGTTTAGAAGATATGATGAAGCGAGGGAAGAAAGACAAAGGTATAAAGAAAGAGAACATAAAAAAAGGATCAATATAGGGATAATAAAAGAGAAAATAGGAAAAGTACAAAGGATTCTTTTGAAGATAGAATTGGAAGAGAGTTAGAAAATTTTCTAATGAAATTGAAGATAAATTTTCAAAATTCTTTTCAAAATTCTTAATTGAGATGGAAGAGAGAAGAAAATTAGAAAAGAAGGAACAATTAGAAAAGAAGAAAAGCTTAAGAGAGAAAAAGAATAGGAGATAAAAAGAGTTCAAATGGAAGAAAAGAAAGACAAAGAGAACTTAGGGAAGCAACCAATTCCATGAATCAACAAGTAAATGCTAACCCTTTGTGTGAAGACATGAATAGGTTGATGGAAAATACTTCTAGTGTTGCAAAGAGTACAATTCAAGTTGTTGAAAGGGGGTTTCCTAAACTTACCTTCTTTATGCATGAAATGCCTCTTTCTATGCACAATTTAATGTCACAAAGCATTACATGTTTGAAAGAAATAAACAATGTAGATAATGCTTTGAAACCTATTGCATGTTTAGAAAAATCAACTAAGAGTACCATGAAACTTACTAGAGATGCATGTTTAGTCAATTCCTTTGATCAATTTAGATTGCATGATAGGAATGATAACAAAGTTGGATTGAATATGCATGCACCTTTGGTTTGTGTTTATAAGTTGAATACACATTTTGGGCCTCAAATAATTGTTTCATATAAAGATGTGTATTATACTCTTGAACTAGTAAAAGAAAATGATAAAAATTGGGATAAGGCTATCACATGTTAAAACATTTGCATGACACCTAAATCACATGATGGTATGACTCAAGTTTTGCTTACTCAAAGTGATTCCTTAATTGTTTTGCCTTGTTTGCAAAGAAATGACACTTTTGATTTGAGTAAGGCACCAACATGCTTGAGTAAGTTCATTAGGATAAATTGTGACTCATGGCATGAACATATGTAATATTCTTTTGACCATCATATTCAAGATGCATGTGTTATATTCAATACAAATGTTGGGATGTTATTGAAAAATATTAAGACATTTATGCCACATAGTTTCACTTGTGCATTTATTTGGGAACACAGTGTAGAATATTTTGATGAATATCGCACATTGAAACACATTTTGTACTTGTGTGGAGTTTATTTCCTAAGCCTTCTCCATGACCACTTACTTCTCTTACTTGCAAGGGAGGGCTTCAAAAGATTAGTCTTTGATCCAGGATCTAAATCCACAAAGTACATGGACAAGACGTGATAGCAGGATAGTTGTAGGATCTAGAATTGAGCAAAAACAACCGATTAGAATCAAAATATAGCAAGTAAATTGCGATTTATAGGTGCTGGGAAGCAGTCTATAATGCGCAAGAAAACACAAGAAAATGAGAGAAAATGAAAGAAAAAGTGGAGAGGAAGAAATGGAGAGTACGCCACTGAAGCAAGAATCCACCCACAACAGATAAGTCCAATGCCAGATGCCACTAATTCAGGAGAATTAGATAAGTCTTAGTATGGTTTGAGCAACAATCACCAAGCCTCACTCAACTCACCAAGGGAGGAGAAATTTGGGCATAATACCTTTACTAAAATCATGAATCTGTAATACAAAGGGGGAGCCTCCCTATTTATAGAGTTAGGGGGCAGCCACATGGGAAAAGAAAATGAAGGATGAGTAAAATTCTATCCTATGTGGGAATTGAACCCAAGACTCTTAAGCCTTTTAGCAAGGCAATCTACTAACCATTAAACCTATACAATTAGCGCCCAACTAGGATGAATTAAAAGGAAAATACAAAAATAAAAGAAAATACAAGAGAGTCCTAATTAAGGGTGGTCCATAGGACAAGGGTCCTATCCAGGGTCAAGGTGTCCTTCTGTAGGGTAATGACCCTTATTTTGTAGGGTAGTGACCTTTATTTGTAGGACACTAATTTCTCCAACTCTTCCTTGCTCAAAACTCAGGCTTGAAGTTGGTGCATATCCTCCAGTGTAGGTCTTGCAGGTCCAAGCTTCTAGCAGAGTGCTATCATTCCCTGCCCCTTGAAAAGGATTTGACCTCAAATCTGAAAATTCAGAAAGAAGCCATAAGAATAATGAACTGGGTAGAAGAAGGAGATGGATGAAAAAATTTAGGGAGTAAGAAGATACTTCCCTTAGCCCTTGGAGAGTAGAGTTAGAGGTCCATAAGTTGAACATATTCCTTGAGCCTAGACAACAATAAGATCCATGAGTATTATTCCCAAGCAAGCTAAGTGAAGATTCATAACAAAAATACTTGGGAATCATAAAGATGGGTAGAATCACAACATAAGAAATGAACAAGTGGTAATATAGATAAGGGTTATGAAACTCCCTCAATGAAGATTGAACCATCTTGTCCATGTAATTTGTAGAACGAGATCCTGGGTCAAAGACCATTCTTTTGAAGCCTTTCCTATCAAGTAATTGAAACGGGTAATTATAAGGAAGACTTAAGAAGTGGTCATCACAACAAGAAATTTTTATTTCATCAAAATATTCCACAATATGCTTCCAAATGAATGCACATGTGAAACTATGTGGCATAAACCTAGTAATATGTTTCCATGTCATCCCAACATGCCCTATGATACAATCACATGCACCTTGTTTGTAATTGTTTAGAAGCATATTGCATATGATCATGCCATGAATTATTTTTACAAGTTATTTTAAGAGGCATATCAAGATGAATGTACTTACTCAAATAGAAAGATGATAACACCTTAAAAGTATCATGATATTGCATGCAAGGTGAAACAATTAAGGATCCATATTGAGCAAGCATATGAGGTATATCATCATGTGATGCATTGACATACAAGTATTTTTACATGTGATAACCTTATCCATATTTCTATCCTTTTTCAAAACTAGTTTAAGAGCATCATACACATCTTTATGAGATAAAGAGATTAATATAGAATGTGCATGCAAGTCAAGTATACAAACCAATTGTTTTTGCGCATCCTATCTATCATGCAAGGCATGTAAGTCAACATGTCTAAATGGATTGGGTAAACATGCATTTTCAAAAGGTTTTAAGGATCTCTCAAACTGAATTGGCTTTTCTATACATGCAATTCATTTCAAAGCATTATCAAAATTGTTAAATTCCTTTGGACATGTAATGCTTTGTGGCATATAATTGTGCATAGAAGAAGGTATATCATGCATAAAGAAAGTTAATTTAGGAAACTCCCTTTCAATAGCTTGAGTCTTCTCGCATGTACCATTAAGCTTAATTGCCAACAACCTATCCATGTTTTCATTAAAAGGGTTAGCATTCAATTGTTTACAAGATAAGGTAGGTTGCTTTCCCACATACACTTTTTCTCTTTTTATTTTATTTTCTTCCAAAATTTTCCTAGTTTCTTCTTCATTTTCCTCTATTTGTTTAGAGTTTTCTTCTCTCTCTTTTTATATTAACCTCTTAAGTTGGATTTGATCTTCCCTAACTTCACTTGAGGTCATAGGCATGAGTGTGAATTTTATTCCTTGGTGGCGGAACCTATAGGTATTGGCAAACCCATCATATTTTACCCTTCTCTCATATTGCCATGGTCTTCCTAAAACGATGTGAGAGGCTTCTAAGGGTATAACATCAAGGTTACTTCATCTTGGTAATCCCCAATTTTGAACCTTAAGCTCACTTGTCTATCCACCATAAATTCTTCCTCGTCACTCACCCATTGAAGTGTATAAGGTTCTGATGTGGGGTAGTAGGTAAGTTTAGCTTGTTAACTAACCTAAGGCTAGCTAAGTTGCTACTACTTCCTCCATCTATGATCACTAAACAAACCTTATCTTCAATATGGCACCTAGTGTGGAATAGGTTCTCTCTTTGGCTCTCTTCTTCACCCAAAGGTGTTTCTAAGGCTTTCCTAAACAACATGGTTGCCATTTCCCCTTGCCTCCTTCCTTCCATTCTCCTAATTTTGATTTTAGTTTTTAAGTTTTGTGGACCTTTCCTCTCAACTAAGTGTTTACACTCAATGGAATGTTAACACTCGTGTATGTCACTCTTTTTTGGTTTTTTCTATAATGAGTCTCTCTTGCCTCTTCTACTCGGTTGGAGGTTGGTTAGATCTTGCAAAGACCAACGTGAGACTAAGTCTTAACCCTTACCCAAAATAGAAGCGCACTAACAAAGAAAATACCTACTGAAAGAAGATTGGAAAATCCTAAGACAAGACAAGGAGTTGATATGACAAGCAAGAAAAGCTGGAACTCAAACAAGCTTATACACAAGAACAGACAGCAAACAATACAAGACGGAAGAAATTGCAAAGAGAATTGTTTTGGTGATTTTTGAAAAAGAGTTGCCAAAATTGTCGTTTTTAGGAAAAACAGAAATACAACTCAAATACGGTATACAGGGAAATGAAAAGAAAATTACAGTAAAACTGACACTATATTGTTGGGATATCTCTTTGTTTTTGTTTTCTATTTTTCTGAATTTTTTTTTGAATTTTTTACTCTTTTTGGGTGTCTTTTGACTTTTTCTTCCTTATTGTTGACTTTTGCACCCTTTTTTTGCTTTTTGCACCTTTTTTTGTATTTTTGGCACGTACGTACTTTTTGTATTTTCTTGCCTTTTCTTTCTTTTTTCTTGTCTTTTTCCTCAACAGAAAATTACAGAAATTTGTACACAATGAAAAGAAAATAAACTGTAACTACTGTAATATTTTTGGAACTTTTTGACAGTAAATTGGTCCAAGTGGTACCAGAAAAGCAAAATAATGAATAAACTGATTTCTAAAAATTGTGAAAACGTAATGGCAACTTGATTTAAAAAATGGCCAAAAAATTTGCTTAGCACTTCCTTGTTGATTAAAATTTGAAGGAAAATCAACAATTAGAATTTGTTGATCTTCTTCCAATACTATGAACCAAAAGAAAGCCTATAGGTGAGCGTTTTGCACAATCAAACAGAGAAAGTCCAAGGTAGAGATAGCAGTCAATCCAAATTTGCAATTAGAATGCCAAACAGACAGACATAACAGGAGTAGAAAATTGAACAAAACAAGAGCCCAAAAATGCGCATAAAATGGCAAGATAAGAAGGAAATTGCGCAAAATTAAATGGCATGAAATTACAGGGGAAAACTGAAATTAAAAGGATGGGGAGGGCAGAAATGTAAATGGCAGAATGTAAAGAGGAGAGCAGAAATTAAAAGGATGGGGAGAAGCGGAAATTAAATGGAGGAAAATTAAAAGCGGAAAGTAAAGAGATGAATATGGGGGATGAACAATTAATGGTGAAGGGGAGAAAATGTAGGTGAACGATCTTTAGAAAAATGAAGACAACAATGCCTCCTCTTACCACACTTCACCAACAAACAAGCAATTATATTAATTAATTTGCAAGAATCACTCAAGAACAAGTATGAGCAATTAGATAGGCATTTTATCAAACACCTATGGGGTGGGAATTAGCGGCCCAAAAACCCCTCTAACTCAAGCAATTGCAAGCAAATCAAACAAGCTGATAGCAGCAGAAAGGCACCTCGGGCCCGGGAAACAGTCCAAGTCCAATTACAATTGAAAAAAGAGGGATGGAATTACACTAAATTGAGTGAAAAATCTGCACCAAAAACAGCCCCAATGCAGCGCACAAACAGCCCCCAAAATGCTCCAAAATTGCTCAATTCAACAAAACTCTGATAACCAATTGATAGCAGGATAGTTGTAGGATCTAGAATTGAGCAAAAACAACCGATTAGAATCAAAATATAGCAAGTAAATTGCGATTTATAGGTGCTGGAAAGCAGCCTATAATGCGCAAGAAAACACAAGAAAATGAGAGAAGATGAAAGAAAAAGTGGAGAGGAAGAAATGGAGAGGACTCCACTGAAGCAGGAATCCACCCACAGCAGATAAGTCCAATTCCAGACGCCACTAATTCAGGAGAATTAGATAAGTCTCGGTATGGTTTGAGAAACAACCACCAAGCCTCACTCAACTCACCAAGGGAGGAGAAATTTGGGCATAATGCCTTTACTAAAATCATGAATGTGTAATACAAAGGGGGAGCCTCCCTATTTATAGAGTTAGGGGGCGGCCACATGGGAAAAGAAAATAAAGGATGAGTAAAATTCTATCCTATGTGGGAATTGAACCCAAGACTCCTAAGCCTTTTAGCAAGGCAACCTACTAACCATTAAACCTATACAATTAGCGCCCAACTAGGATGAATTAAAAGGAAAATACAAAAATAAAAAAATACAAGAGAGTCCTAATTAAGGGTGGTCCATAGGACAAGGGTCCTATCCAGGGTCAAGGTGTCCTTCTGTAGGGTAGTGACCCTTATTTTGTAGGGTAGTGACCTTTATTTGTAGGACACTAATTTCTCCAAATCTTCCTTGCTCGAAACTCAGGCTTGAAGTTGGTGCATATCCTCCAGTGTAGGTCTTGCAGGTCCAAGCTTCTAGCAGAGTACTCTTGATTTGAGTAAGGCACCAACATGCTTGAGTAAGTTCATTAGGATAAAATTGTGACTCATGGCATGAACATATGCAATGTTCTTTTGACCATCATATTCAAGATGCATGTGTTATATTCAATACAAATGTTGGGATGTTATTGAAAAATATTAAGACATTTATGCCACATAGTTTCACTTGTGCATTTATTTGGGAACACAGTGTAGAATATTTTGATGAATATCGCACATTGAAACACATTTTATACTTGTGTGGAGTTTATTTCCTAAGCCTTCTCCATGACCACTTACTTCTCTTACTTGCAAGGGAGGGCTTCAAAAGATTAGTCTTTGATCCAGGATCTAAATCCACAAAGTACATGGACAAGATTGTTCAATCTTCATTGAGGGAGTTTTCTAACCCTTATCTCAACTACCTCTTGTTCACATCCCCAAGTATTTTTGTTATGAGTCTTCACTTTGTTTACTTGGGAATAATACTAATGGATCTTTATTTGTTGACCGGGTTCAAGGAAGTTGTTCATAGCTTGTGGGATCTAGGAAGGGCTCTCCATCCTCTAAGGGAAGTACCTACCTACCTCTCTCTACTCTTGTCATCCATCCATTCTTCTCCTATTCTTTTCCTTATGGCTTCTTTCTAAATTTTCAGATTTGAGGTCAAATCCTCTCTAAGGGGGAGGGAATGATGACATCTGTCAGTGGACTTCTGAGCTGGCAACTGGGAGCTGAGGAGCTAATGGCAAGTTGGACCTGTTGGGGGATGTTTGTACCTGAGTCAAGCCTTGGTCAACCCTCCCATGGTCAACCTATGACTTTGACCAATTGACCCAAGTCAACATGAAGACTCCACTTAATTAGGAACTTAATTAGAGTTTTAATTGTAATTAGGACTTATTTGTAATTTTCTTAATCCTCCTCCTAATGAGGCGCGCTATTTTTAAGTGGATTATTGGTTAGAAGGTTGCCTTGCTATAAGGCTTAGGAGTCATGGGTTCAAGACTCAATTAGGATAGTTTTTCACTCATCTTCTATTTTTCCTTCCCACCTAGCCACCTCCTTTTCCTATAAATAGGAGGCCACCCCCCTTGTATTACAACTTTGATGAATTAGTAAAGGCATTATGCCCATTTTTCTCCTCAAGTGTGAGTTGAGAGTAGGCTTGGTGGTTCTTGCTTAAACCAACTGAGACTTACCTGGTTCTCCTGAATCAGTTGCGTCTATCGATTGGACTTATCTGCTGTGGGTGGATTCCTGCTTCAGTGGCGTCCCAACCATCTCTTTCTCTTCCACTTTTTCTTTCATTTTCTCTCTTTTCTTGCGTGAATTAGCTGCTGCCTAGCCACTAATTTTCGCATTTTAATTGCTCTTAATTGATTCTAACCGATTTTTTTTGCTCAATTCTAGATCCACAACTGTCATGCTATCAAGTATAATGATTTTGTATTAGGGATTTAATATAACTGTTTATCTTAAGTGATGATTATTTTAAAATTAAATTATAAATTCATAAAATTCAATTATTTCAATCAAATTGTATATATTTCTAAATTTATAATAATTTTTAATAGTTTTAATTTTGAGATATTAATCAATTATCATATTATTAAAATTTTAAATTTGATTTTTTTCTAGTATAAATATTTATTATACATATTAAAATATTAAATGATAATGATAATAATTCAAATTTAAATTAAAAAAATAATATAAAAATATTAAACATTAGAATCATAAATATTTGGATTTTATAATATTGGTTTTGTAAGTGATTGAAAAAGATTTTGAGAATGTCAAGAAAAGTTTATAAGGGAGATAGGAAAATTATGAGAAAATATCAAAAGTGACAATTGACTTTCTAGTTGAGAGAGTAGAGTGTGTGTTTTATTCTCCATAATTATATCTCAAAAGATTGTTATATAGAGTTAATGTCCTTAAATTTATCAAGGATGAAATTGAGATAAATATTAACTATCAAGTCAGACAAAGAGTGGTTGAGGTTTCATGATTTTGAAGTTCTTGCATCACCAGCTAAGCAAATTAGTTGACACATTCGTTTACATATATTGCATGACTGCAAAATCTCAACTCCAATTAATATTTATATCATATAGTGATTAATTAAAGAAGAAAACTAAGCAATACATCAAACCAAATTTGGTACAATTGATATCATGTTCCAATTATATATCAAATTTGCACGATGCAAACCCTTGATAATGAAAAGATGTTGTAAAGACGAAGTATAACCAAACTCACTAGATCATAAATAGACGCTGACCGATTCTTACAAGTTGTCTTGACAACAGGAGAAAGAATCATATTGACATTCGAAAATCATCCTCTATATATAACCACATGTTTCTTCTAATTTCTTTTCACTCAGTTTTGCACCAAGACCCCTCTCTAATTTTCAATTATATGTTGACTCGGAATGACTTTACCAGATTCAATCATACTCTATATAATTTGGGTCTTTTCATTAATCATCTACACAAAAATCTCATCTAATCAATCAATTTAAATTACCAATTTTTGTGCCATATTTGGAAAAATATCTCACGCTAATAGTATATATATATATATATATATATGAGACTGATCCGTTGACATCAGGTGTCAAATTTTTAAAGTTTACATCAATTAATAACTTTTTATAGAATGTGAAATTAATTAATCTAACCGTTAAATTGAAGGATATTATGGAATAGATTAAATTTATAAAATTTTATGTAAATAAAAATTAATATTTCATCACTCCACTTTATTTTAACGATAATACATACATAAATACATATATACATATATATATATATATACGTTCTTAGGTAGAACTTGAACCTGGGTCTGAGTCAGCAGGAGAGAGGTCGGATCCGAATCCGGGTTGAACCCGGGGAGTGTGCCTGCAAAGGGACTCCGACGCCCAAGTTAGATAAGTAAAACAGTCAAAGTGATTGACTGAATGAGATTGCGTACCTTATGATATGTAAATGTTCTCTATTTATAGGGGCTTTCCCCGTATAAATATGGTAAGTGGGCGCAGATGTAAAAGGAGTAAGTTTAGCATATATCGTCATATAATTATGGATATTATAATTATATATCATATATTTAAGGATACCAAAATTATATATGATATAATTATGGATATGATAATTATATTGTGCATGGGCCATGTTGGTTATTGGGCCTTAGGTTTAGACTGTAACAGAAGCCCCCCAGCTCTGGTCGACTTGGTAAAGTTGACTTTGAGCTCAAGTGATGCATACTGTTTCGTATTCCGACCGGGACGACTTGTTCAGTCCGGACCGGTTTTGAGGTTTAAAGCTCTCTTGGATGATATCGTTCGAGATGAGTCTAGTGATGGTTCAAGATGGCTTCAGTCACTCGTTGATAGAATGGTTTGAGACGATTCTCCAATATGACGGTTCAAGACGAGTCTTCGATGAGTTGCCTATTAAGTGTCTAAGTTCGAGATGATTCTCAGATTGGTTAATCATTGAGTACCTAAGTTCGAGACGGGTTTTCTTCTTGTTGAACCGTTGCGACGTTTCATTAGACCTGCAACGTTTTAGTTTCTTGTGACGCTTCGCCTTCCTTGTGACGTGTCTCCTTCTGACAGGGTCGCGACGGTTCGACTTCTTGGGTCGTTGGGGGTTATGGGCCTTTTCGGTCCTATAAATAGGCGATGGTGGTGATCATGTCATCACTTTGCTTCAAATCATCTCTGAATTTCCCCCGTTTGCGAAACTGATCTCGGGATTTCGAACCGACTTTGTGCAGCGACTCGTACTCAGGATCCGTCTTTCAGGTATTTCTCTTCCTTTTCTTTATTCATTTTGTGCAAATGAGCGATAATGAGTCTTTGGAGGTTTTGTCCGGGAAACCTGAGTCATGGGTGTCTCGAAGTCGGTCGTCTTGTGGGGATAATGATGAGGGTTTTAGTCCCGATGTAGTCGAAGTGTTGAGACGAAGGAATATGGCTTCTGAGGGGGTTGTTCGGGACGAGATCATGAATAGATCTTTGGTGAAATCCGAGTCGGATTCATATGATAGTATTTTTTATTGGTCTGAGTCGAGTGTTGGTCGTCTCGGTTCTGATAAGGATAGTTGTTATACAGCCTCTGCAGGTGTTGAGATGGCTGAGGCTCGTGATGTAGATTATTTTATGCCTGTGTGGGTAGATAGCTATAGATGGGTGGACCTGGAGGTCCTTGGTACGTGTTCCTTGTATAGACCCGGATGTCCGGAGCACAGTCAAGAACGTCTTTTCGACTTGGAAGTGTTTGGGACGGCTGAGATGAAGGACAATTATCATGTCGTGATTCCACCCCGGGGGAACCAGGTTTACCATCTTTTGGAGACAAATACCCCTTTTTTATACACATACGATTTTCTTCATTCCAAAGTGAAATTAAGGTTGCCTTTCACCCCCTTTGAAGAGAGAGTTTTAATGTATTTGACCTGTGCACCCTCACAACTGCACCCAAATTCGTGGGCGTTCATCCGGTGTTTCCAATTGATAATGGTCGAGTTCGGCTTCACTCCCTCGGTAAAACTTTTCTTCCATTTTTTGCAAGTGTTGAGGAAGCATCCCAAGGGTAAGAAGACTGAGACTTTAAAAGTTGGATTTCATTGAGGGGGCACAAGGATCGCAAGCTGATAACGCCTTTTGCTGAGTCGGCCAAGAGGGGGAGCATTACCTTTAAGCAAGAATTTTTTTCAGGTGAAAGTGACTAAGGGTTTTAAGCCGTTTTGGGAGGAACAATCGTCAAATACTCCCAGATTTCCTATTTATTGGAATGAGAGGCATTACGATAAGAAGTTGTCTGACTATGAGGTGGTTGAGTCGGCGCTATCCCCACAAGATGCGGTCGTAAGGAAGTTGTTGATGGAATCGGTTCAGGAGTGTGGGGTATTTTCTAGTAAGAAAATACTAGATGGTCCGACTCGTAATGTCAGTTCAAGAATTGGTGAGGTTTTGTGTTTGTTTTTCTTCATGCTTGGTTTTTTCGTGTAATTTTCCTAATGTGTTATGTTTCTTTTCTGTAGCATCGATGGCTAACGCGGCTTTGAGACAATTGAGGGTCCTGCAGAATGCTAACAATAACCAACAGGGAGAGCCGAATGTTGACATTGATTTTACCCAACAGGTTGGTGGGAGTGGGGTGGCTGGTCAGCCGACTCTGGGTGATGGTCAGCCGACTCAGGATGCGTGGCACGAGAGTGGCAATGAGGAGCCTCGTCTCCAGAAAAAGAAGAAAACAACTAAGGGCAAGAAGAGGCCCAGGGTTGACGAGTCTTCTGGAGAGTCGGGCGTCAACCTGTACGACTCGGAGGAAGATTTGGATACTCCTGAGATCGATCGTATTCTGTACAACCCCTTCCTCAAGTCAGTCTATGACAATGTGCCTATTGTCGAACATATGGGGGATGTGGAGCGCCAATGCCTTCAACATGTTGTGTTTTTAAGGCATATGCGGCTGGATGTCGTGCCGACATTTAATCGAGTCAACTCGGACTTAGATGCTCGGACGACGGAGAGGGATACTGCTTTGGTGGATCTCAAGGCTGCTCAGGAGGCGTTGGATACTGAGAAAAAAGACAAGTTGAAATATAAGGGGTACTTCAAGTCGGCCAAGGAGAAGAATAAGACTCTCGAGACTGAGATAAACCAGCTAAAGGCCGACTTTGCGAAATTGCAGGTGGCTCCTCCGGCGTCCGGGATGACTGAGGAGGCTGTGACTGATCTTGTGAAGAAAAATTTACAAAGGGCTCAGGCTAAGTTCAACGAAGAAAAAGCTAGTCTTGTGAAGCTTTCTGAGCAGATCAGCAAGGCTTCCTTTGAGAATGTTGTGGCGCAACTGGGAATACTTAATCCCAGTCTGAAGGTAGATGGATCTTCAGCCACATATGTGGTTTTCCAGGGGAGGATCTGCCGGGTCGACATGGAGAAGAAAGTGTATGTGGATGCTGCCTCAGGGGAGGAAGTCGGCCCGTATGAAAGGTGATCCCTTTTCATTTTAACTTGTAATTTTTCTAAGTTCTGAATTTTTATTTTGTAAAGACTGTCATATTTTAATTACAACCTGTCCTTTTGTTATTTCTGGTTCATCTTTCTGTGCCTGCGCTTTTAACGTGTTAGTATGCTTGTACCGCTTTCATTCTTGAACTTGCGTTTTTAACGTTTTAGTACGCTTGTAACGCTTTCATTCTCGAACTTGCGCTTTTAACATTTTAGTACGCTTGTAACGCTGAGTTTGGCTTTATCGTTGTCAGAGTTAGAGAACATTGTTAGTTTTAAGATGCTCTTCGCATCAATTTATTGAATAAAATTGTAAATTCATGACCGGGATGCTCGTCGCATCCGATTTTAAAACTAGAATTCACGACCGGGATACTCGTCGTATCCGGTTTTAACAAAATGAATTGCTAATAGTCCTAAATTTCCTAAGTGTAAATAGATTATGAATAGTAAGTCTTGAGTTTGTCCGAATTCCAAAATCTTGGGACGGCTTTTCCCTCAAGTGTCTCTATATTGTATGCTCCATTCTCGGTTGCCTCAGTGACTCTGTAGGGACCTTCCCAATTTGTTTTCCTTGGGCCGCATTCTTGTTGCCAATGTCGGCTCTACGCAAGACGAGATCTCCGGGTTGGAAGCTTCTAGCCATTACCTTGGCATTATTTCAGGTTGTGAGGCTTTCTTTCAAGGTTGAGTGTCAGATGTGTGCCACCGCCCGAGTTTCATCCAGGAAATATAACTCTTCAAGTATGGCTTTATCATTGGTGTCTTGATTGAAGTTTTCCACCCTCCAACTCGGTTCTCCAATCTCGACCGGGATGAGTGCTTCAGTCCCGTAGGTAAGGCGGAAAGGAGTTTCGTTGGTGGATGATTGTGGAGTAGTCCGATATGCCCAGAGCACATGGTCAAGTTGCTCAACCCAGTTACCTTTGGCATTGTCCAATCTGCGTTTAAGGGCTTTAAGGATCACCTTGTTTGCAGACTCGGCTTGGCCATTGGTTTGTGGGTGTTCCACTGAAGTGAAGTGGTGCTTGATCTTTAATTCTGATAAGAGCTCTCTGAATCTCTTGTCCATGAACTAGGTTCCATTGTCCGTGATGACGGATTGTGGGATCCCGAACCTGAAGACGATGTTCTTGTAGAAGAAATTTTGGACCTTAGTCGAAGTGATTGTGGCAAGGGGTTCTGCCTCAATCTATTTGGTGAAGTAATCTACTGCCACCACTAGAAACTTGACTTGTCCTGGAGCTGGGGGGAAAGGGTCGATTATGTCAATGCCCCACTGATGGAAGGGCCATGGGACCGACATAGTGGTCAATTCAAAGGAGGGTTGATGGTGGATGGAACTATTTTTCTGGCATACTTCGCACTTCTTCACATACTCCATGGATTCTTGGATCGTAGTTGGCCAGTAATACCCGGCTCTGAGGGCTTTTCTTGACAGTGTTCTTCCTCCTTGGTGATTTCCACAGCTGCCTTCATGTAACTCGGTCAGGATGTACTTGGCTTCACTATCTTCAACGCATTTGAGTAAGGGGGTTGAGAATCCCTTCTTGTAAAGCTTCTCTTTGACGACTGTGAACCGGGATGCTTGCCGTCTCAGTTTCTTTGCTTCCTTTTCATCTTCTGGGAGTTGTCCTGTCAAGATGTAGGACTTGATGGGGGTTATCCACGATTCAGACTCTTCAACAATCAAGACAGATGGGTCCGAGATTCTTGGGGTCGAGACGACTTCTTGAAGGACAGACTTGTTATTACCCAGTTTTTTGTGCTTTCCAACCTAGAGAGTATGTCGGCTCTGGTATTCTCAATTCTTGGGACGTGTTGGAAGATGATCTCTTCAAACCCGTCGCTTGCCAACTTTACCTTCTCCAAATATTTCTATAGTAATGGTTCCTTTGCTTGGTATTCCCCCTTGATCTGGGATACCATCAGTAGTGAATCACTGCATACTAAAACTTTCCTGGCCCCAACTTCCTTTGCCATTGTCAGACCGGCAATACACGCCTCATATTCTGCCTGGTTGTTGGAAGTGGGAAATTCAAACTTCAAAGATTTTTCAATGCAAACTCCTCCCGATCCCTCCAAGACTATCCCGGCGCCTGCACCCTTTTTGTTGGATGAGCCATCGACAAAGACGGTCCACTTAGAAATGGGGGTGTTTTCAGGGGGAGTCATTTCAGTAACAAAATCGGTCAAGATCTGACTTTTAAGAGCAATGTGACTCTCGAAGTTAATGTCAAACTCAGACAATTCTAGTGCCCAAGCAGTCATGCGTCCAGAAAGGTCTGGTTTATGGAGGACGAGTCTGAGGGGTAAATCGGTCCGAACTGTGACTTTGTGTCCCTGGAAGTAGTGTCGCAGCCTGCATGCAGTGATTAAGACGGCTAGAGCAGCTTTCTCTAACTTTTGGTATCTCAACTCGACCCCCTGGAGTGCTTTACTGATGAAGTAAATGGGGAACTGGTTTCTCCCTTCTTCTCTGATGAGAGCAGAACTTATGGCTTGGTTGATTATGGAGATGTAGAGGTATAGGTGTTCCCCTGGGGCCGGTTTGACTAAAATGGGGGGATTTGCTAGCGTATGCTTGAGATGCTGAAAGGCGGCTTCACATTCACTAGACCAAGTGAAGGATTTTCCCTTGCGAAGAAGTTGAAAGAATGGAAGAGGGGTTGTGGCCGCCTTGGGGATGAATCGGCTGAGAGCGGTGATCCTCCTGTTAAGCTGTTGGATCTCTTTAATACAAGTCGGACTCTTCATTTCAAACATGGCCTTACACTTGTCCGGGTTGGCTTCAACCCCCCTGCTGGTAAGGAGGAATCCCAGGAAGTGTCCTGATGGCACGTCGAAGGAGCACTTGAGAGGATTGAGCCTCATGTTGTGCTTTCTGAGACGGTCGAAGACTATCTCTAAGTCGGCTACATGGTCGTTTCCTTCAGCTGTTTTGGCTATGATATCATCTATGTAAACTTCTACGGTTCTTCCCATCATATCTCCAAAAACCTTGGTCATCATTCTTTGGTATGTGGCGCCGACATTTTTCAAGCAAAAGGGCATCATGGTGTAACAGTAAATGCCCTTGTCAGTGATGAAATCCGTCTTCTCTTCATCATCCCGATCCATTGGAATCTGGTTGTAGCCTGAGTAAGCATCCATGAAAGACAACCAACGGTACCCTGATGAATTGTCGACCAGTTGGTCGATGTTGGGGAGTGGGAAAAGGTCCTTAGGGCAGGATTTATTCAGGTCTGTATAGTCCACGCGCATTCTCCACTTGCCGTTCGACTTTCTTACAAGGATGACATTGGATAGCCAAGTGACGTACTTGCATTCTCTGATGAAGTTGGCTTTAAGGAGCTCTTCCACGTGTTGGTTTGCTGCTTGCTGTCTTTCAAGGCCGATTTTCCTCTTCTTCTAGGCGACCGGCTTAGCTTTGGGGTCTACAGATAACTTGTGACAACAGAAGTTAGAGTCAATTCCTGGCATATCGGCTGAGGTCCATGCAAACAGGTCTGAGTTCTTGGTGAGTAACTTCTTCAGTTTCTCCTCCATGGTGGGATCCATGTCACAGCCGATTTTAGTCGTCTGTTCAGCAGAGGCTCCAATTTGAAAGGTTTTTATTTTGGCAGCTGGTTCAATTCTATCTCGACCTTTAGTATCAGACTCGACTCTGGGGTCAAGATCAATCATGTGGACCTGGCCTCTGGATGGAATCTTTTCTTGTTGTGATATGGGCATGGTGGTTAGAGCAGCATTGTAGCATTTCCTCGCTTCTTTGCGGTCTCCCTGGACTGTGATCACTTTGCCGTCTCGGCTTGGGAATTTCATCACCAAGTGCTTGGTGGAGATGACTGCTCTAGTGCATTCAGGGACGGTCGTCCGAGTATGGCATTGTACAGGCTGGGGCAGTCGACTATCAAGAACTTGGTTGAGATGGCTTTATTCTCGGTTTCTATACCGACCCTGAGTGTGGTTTGAAGGTATCTTTTGGGCTGGATCCTTTCTCCAGAAAAGCCTACCAAATATCCAGAATAGGGTAAGAGTGACTCTGGGGGTAGCAGTAGTTGGGTATAGGTTCTGTAGAAGAGGATGTCGGCTGAGCTGCCTTGGTCAACAAAAATGCGTCCGACGTCTCCATCTCCTATGAAGGATCGTATCACAAAAGGATCATCATGGTCCTCCACATCATTAAAAAAGTCCTTGTCCGAGAAAGTAATGACCGAGTTTGGGGGTCTTTTGGCTACGGTCTTCATGTCGGTCTAGTCGACACTGTAGACTTCCCGGAGGTGTCTGTTCCTAGAATTGTTTGACGGTCCTCCTCCAGCAAATCCCCCTGAAATCATGTTGATTCAAACCCTTGGTGTGGTCTGAGACGTGTGGTTACTGGGGCCGGCTTTGTCTTCCTTGTTGTCGTACTTCTTAGGGGATGTGGAACGCTTGCGCTTCTTATCACTGCCCCCTTCTGGGCTGGGGGACCTCTTCCATTCTTCATTCTTTCGGTATCCTCTCTGTGACCGGTTCTTCTTCACATAACGAGAAAGCCGACCATCTCGGATGAGTTGCTCAATGAGATCCCGCAGTTGTATGCACTCATCAGTGTTGTGTCCATACCCCTCATGGAAAGAGTAGTACTTGGACTTGTCTTTCTAAGCTGAAGCTTTCAATGGAGGGGGTTTTGGTATGTCGGCCAGTTCGGTATGCATCACTTCCTTCAGAATCTTTCCCGGGTTAGTGTTTAGTGGAGCATAGGAGTTGTATCGACCCTTGGGGGGCCGACGTTGGTCCTGTTGGTGATGATGTCCACGATCCTTTCCCTTGTGCTGGTCATGGTAAGAATCTCGGTCTTGCCATTGGTTGCTGTCATGCTTGGCTGCTCCAGCTAAATGGGCCTCTCTTCCCACATATTTGTGCGAACGTTGCCTGAATTGTACCATGGACTGGACCGGTTCCTCTGAAAGAGAGACAGCGAGCGGTATACCTAGTGAGAGGGCCGAGACAGCGCATACGAGTTGAACATTCTCGGCCAGGTCCGGGATAAGGGCACATTCCTTGTAGAACCGGGATAAGAAAGTTCTGAGGGGTTCATCTTTGTGTTGCTTGACTTTGGCAAGTGTGAATTGGTCCCTGGGAATTTCAGTGGAGATGGTGAAACGTCCCAGGAAAGTAGACTGCATATCGTCCCACGAATCTATGGATCCCAAGGGAAGAGTCTTGAACCAGGCTAAGGCCTCTCCCTTCAAGGTTCTTGGGAACGAGCGACAGATGACAGCTACAGGGGAGCCAATGAAAATAATTTCATTGGTGAAAGCATCTAAATGTTTGACCGGGTCTGTAGAGCCATTGAAGGTTTCAATGGGTAGAGCACCTCTTTATTGCTTAGGTATCTCGACCCGGGCCAGTCTTTCAGAGAATGGGTGCCAGAATGGGGCAGGATGTTGTTGTTGAACCTCATGCTGATCTCGGTCTAAGTGAGGCTGGGAATGGGTTGTGGGTTCAGGTTGAGGGTTTACGCTGCGCTCCAAGTGTCAGATGCGTTCTTCTAAAGAACTTACAGCCGGCTCTTCGACTGCTTTGAGGAGGCGAGGTTCGCGGAACGGCTGCTGGCGCTGTTCCTGAAGCGCTTTGAGCTGCGCCTCGAGATGACGAATGACCTCATCCCGGGGGTTGGATTGATGATCTTCTTCGTGCAGACTGATTTCGTCCTAAAGGTGCGATGTGCCTTCTTGTTCAACGAACTCGTCTTGGGCTCCGAGGTCCTCCACCCATCCTTCGGGTGTCGGTTGAGGACGGGGCCTTGTTGTCTGGAGACGGGTCGTAACTGTCATGCTGGAGAGGGGGAGACCCTCCTTCTAGTGCCAAATGTTCTTGGGTAGAACTCGAACCTGGGTCTGAGTCAGCAGGAGAGAGGTCAGATCTGAATCCGGGTTGAACCCGGGAGGTGTGCCTGCAAATGGACTTCGACGCCCAAGTTAGATAAGTAAAACAATCAAAGTGATTGACTGAATGAGATTGCATACCTTATGATCTGTAAATGTTCTCTATTTGTAGGGGTTTTCCCCGTATAAATATGGTAAGTGGGCACAGATGTAAAATGAGTAAGTTTAGTAGATATCGTCATATAATTATGGATATTATAATTATATATCATATATTTAAGGATATCATAATTATATATGATATAATTATGGATATGATAATTATATTGTGCATGGGCCATGTTGGTTATTGAGCCTTAGCTAGGTTTAGACCGTAACAAAATATATATATATATATATATATATATATATATATATAATTAAGAAATTGAGCACATGGTCGAGATAAGGGGATGTTCCTGCTTTTGTTTATCTTAAGTATATACAACCACGATAAATACTCAAAAAGAGAGTTTTACCGTTTCTAGAGAGATCCTACAATCAACTCAAAATAATTAACTCAAAAAAAATAAGATTCACTTCCATGAAAAATACATTTATTCTACCAAGAAAAAAAAAACAAAATTAAGCACATGGAGCCGGAGTTCATATATGTGTCACACTCTCTTTTCGTCGGACTGCCGTGATATATATAGAGAAGCTGAGTGAGAATGGTGGCGTGATTGAAAGCTTGCCAAGTACTCACCAACTGTCGCAATTGCTGCATGCGGTTCAAATCTGGTCAGTTCACGCCGCTTGCGATCAATGTCCATCCAATGTCATCCTAATTGTGTGACGCGTGTATATGCCTTTCACGGTGTCATGAACCCAATTCACCATCATTCATGTATATGGATTAATTTGGCACTTCGAAAATTCAAAGATAAAATTGTTTAAGTTTAATGGTTGATTTTTACTATTTGTTAATTTATAAATTAAATTTATTAAAATAAATCCCAAGACCCATCATGTATATAACCACTTAACTCTCCCTAATGTTTGTACTTCACGAAAAGAAAGGTGATATAAACTATAAACCAAAATTTGTTGTCCAGTCATACAAGTAGTTGGTATCATGAGCCAAGAGCAGCCACGTAGAGGTGAGCATGAAGAACCGATAAAGTACGGTGAAGTTTTCAATGTGTCTGGGGAGTTAGCATCCAAACCCATCACACCAAGAGACGCTGCGACCATGCAATCCGCAGAAAGCCAAGTATTGGGTCAGACTCAAAGAGGTGGTCCTGCAGCAATGATGGAATCAGCAGCAGCTATAAACGAGAGAGCTGGTCTTGTGAGCCACCACGCCGTCACTAACCTTGCCAGAAACCAAGGCGTTACCGTAACGGCGGAAACAAACGAAACTGACAACAACAACCGTCTCATCACAGAGACGCTCGGTGGACAGGTAAATAAATAATTAATAATTAATTATTGGTTACTTCAATTAAACGCTGCCGTTTGGGATTTTCAATTGTAACAGGTTGTGGGGCAGTTTGTGCAAGCTGGAGATGCGCCCAAGGGTACTAGGGCGCGTGATCCACTCGAATCAACGGTGGATGAAGGAGATCCTTATCCTGCCTCAACGCAAGCTCCTCAAGTTAGAGCAGCGCAAGACTATGATTTCATAAGTAACCAAGGTGCTGGTACTCTAAATCCTCGGTTTTCTGGCAACCAAGAGAATAATACTCAGTCCAATGTCGCAACGGTATCGTGAATTAATTATTGCTTCAATTAGTTACGTGTGTGTGTGGGGGGAAATTAATACTCAGATTGTCATTTGAGAAGCTTAAAGCTAATTAGGGATATTTTTGCATATGCAGGACAAGGGGGAAACAAATGAAAATCACGAAGTTATAAATAGCGTGCCTGGTGGAATGGGGGCATCCATGGCGACCATAGATCGAGTTAAGAAAAATAAATGAAGTACACTCCTGAGTTTAAAATAACAGTATTAATGTTACTTATTTATATATAGGAGGAAGACTTTCTTTCGTCTCTTGGCACTTCGCAGTGTATTTTGCAATTTGTATTCAGGTCTTATTTTAATTGTACCCTTATTTTGTCATATCTTAATTAATTATTAAGAATAAAAAGAAAGGCCGCGGATTGTATAATCTAAAGAATTAAATTATAGGTCAAATCCTAACATAGGAAATCATCGCGCCTCTATTCTAACATGAATAGATCTTGCAACAAATAACAAATTCCTATATATAAAGGCTAGAATATATTTTTTATCATTTAATAAAATAACATCCAAATTTGATTATTGTTCCAGTAAAAAAGGATTTTTGATTTTGGCCCTTACAAAATAAGTAGTCAAGTAGGTCCTTAACATTCATATTCACTTATTTTTAAAAATAATGTTTAAATATGTTTCTGATCCCTACATTTTAACGAGTTTTTGATTTTAGTCTCTATCCATGTTTTATTAAGCTTTTAGTCTATATTTTATTTATTGTTTATGGAATAGGTCTCTGCCGTTAATTTTAATTGCCCGTGTCACATCAGCATGCCACGTGTTATTTCTGTCTAACTTAGATTTATTTTTAGTTCTTAAAATATGGTTCTTTTGGTTTTAGTCCCTACAATTATTTTTCGGTTTTTTTACCTCGATTTCATCCTCATCCAACATCACAGTGTCATTTTGCTTCCACTACATTGCACTTGAAATTCTGGAATTTTTCGTGGGTTCGAAAAAATAAATTCTTTATTTCAATTATTTGAAATTTTAAACCACTTGGTGGTAAAAATCTGTAATGACCTTTTTTTTCTCTGCAATTTTTTTCTTATTGACTGACAAAATTTTGATTTGATTTACAATTACAAGCCTTTTTTGTAATTTAGCACAAATCTCATTAAGTTACAGGTTAATATAGACATAAATCAAATGAAAATTTTGTTAATCAATAAACAGAAAAAAATAATTAGTAGAGAAAAAAAGGTTGTTACAGCTTACAGTTTCCCCCTTTATAGAGTGAATCCAAGTGCATTGAATGTTCAAACAATGTAGTGGAAGCAATATGGCATTGTGATGTTGGATGAGGATGAAATTGAGGTAAAAAAGAAAAAAATAATTGTAGAGACTAAAGTCAAAAGAACCATATTTTTAGGGACTAAAAACAAATCTAAGTTGGACAGAAATAACACATGTAGCATGCTGATGTGACACTCTATTTACCACATCAGCAAAGTTAACTCCAAAGTTAACTCCAAAGATAACGACAAGGACTTATTCCATAAACAATAAATAAAGTAAGGACTGAAAACTTAATAAAAAATGGATAGAGACTAAAATGTAGGGACTGTAAACATATTTAAGCCTAAAAATAAAAAATAAGAATATTTATAAATAACATAATAAGGAACATAATTAAAATTCATATATTTTATGATGATAAAATAAAAATATTTATAAGAATCTATTCTATTATAATTTAGAAGTTTCAAAAGCATTGTTCATTCAACACTTTTTTTTTTCATACTTTTTGTTATGGGCCGCGTAATTTTCAGATGGGCCTTGCGCACCATATTGTTATTAAACATTGGGGGCATTAATGTTTTTGTTGGGTCAAAGTCTATTTTGGGTCATTGACTTTTTTAATATTGAGCTTTGTTTTATTGGATTGTACATTTACGTTGGACTGATTCATATAAATTGTAGGTAATGACTTTATGAATTACGTGTACTCGTTACGAGAGACAGTCTTATTAACATGTACCGTTTACATGTATCCATTTGCATTTTTTTTCAAATTTTTTTATTCTCTTTTTTGTAAAGTTATTTTTTTATAAATCACACTTATCCTTCACGGAAGGCAGTCTTGCTCCTATCGTTTTCTTTTTCTTTTTTTTTCTTTTCACAATTTCATTTTTTATTGTTATTATATTAAAACATTTTCTCTTATTATTCGTTCATAATATTTTGTTTCATTATAAAAGTGATATTTTTATAAACCATGAGTATCCTCCACGTAACGTAATTTTGATCCTACATTTACTTTCTTTTTTTTCATACTTTAATTTTATTTTTTATTATTATATTAAAATAATTTGTCTCATTATTTATACATATTTATCTGTTTCGTTATATAAAAACTCACATTGAAGAATACAATATATATGTTGATTTACATTACTTTTAACATGATATTTCAATATATCATTCACCTTTCTATTTTATTCATTAATATTTTCATTTATTAACCCACTCATCTATTATATTGATATATTTAATCTATATTAAAATTCTTATTTATCTCACTTTTAATTTTCTGTTTTTTGTTATTATATTAATATATTTTCTCTCATTATTTGTTCCTATTAATTTGTTACATTACAAAAGTGATTTTTTTTTATAAATCACGAGTATCGTCCAGGGGAGACAGTCCTACTCATACTGTTTTCTTTTTTCTTTTTTTATAACGCTTTAATTTTTTTATTATTATATTAAAATAGTTCCACTCATTATTCATTCATATTTATTCTAATTTTAGTAAAGTATTTTTTTTATGAACCACAGGAAATAGTCCAACTCCTGTCTTTTTTCCATTTTTTTTTAATCACACTTTAATTTTTATAATTATTTTATTGAAACAAGTTTTCTCATTATCCATTTATGTTTATATATTTCATCACATAAAAACTCACCTAAAGAAATACGATATGAGTTTATTTATATCAATTTTAATGTACTTTTTTCAATATATTATTTATCTCTCTATTTTATTCATTAATATTTCACTTATTAATTATTCTATCTATTAATTTACTTACATTTACTCTATATTAAAATTATTCCCACAGTACACGTGTTATTTTCTTATCTGCGTTTTCTCAAGTTTTTTATTCTCTTTTCTGTAAAGTGATATTTTTATGAACCATATTTATCCTTCACGGCAGACACTTTTGCTGATGTTGTTTTTTTTTATTTTTCATTTTATTTTTTTTCACAAATTAATTTTTATTGTTATTATATTAAAACATTTCCTCTAATTATCCGTTCATGTTAATTTATTTCATTATAAAAGTGATATTTTTATAAACCATGAGTATCCATTATCCTCCATGTGAAGCAGTTTTCCTCCTACCTTTTTTTATCACACTTTTACTTTCTTTTTATTATTATCTTAAAATAATTTCTCTCATTATTTATTCCTATTTATAAGTTTTGTTACATAAAAACTCACATTAAGCAATACAATAAATGTATTAATTTATATTAAATTTAACATGATATTTCAATATATCATTCATCTCTTTATTTTATTCGCTAATATTTTTATTATTATCTCACTTATCTATTTTATTTATCTATTTACTCTATATTAAAATTGCTCATCCATAACATGAGTCATGTTTTCTCACTTGCATTTTTTTAATATTTTTATTAGCAATACAATAAGGTGATTTATTTTACGAATCATACAACTATATTCCATGTGAGGTGATAAGTGAAAATTATATGATAAATTAGAGTACTTTTAGTTCACTTATCAAGGATAAATGGTATTTTTGCTCCAAATTAATCCCTTTTTATTAAATATTAGATAAATTGTATTTATTAGTCTTGAATTTGAATTTGATGCTATTTTAATATAAATTGTGCTGATTTTTACAGAATATTGCAAAGATTTGATATGAAGGAAAGATAGCATTAAATAAGGGAGATATCTGCAAGATTTGAAGTTTAATTGAAGAAATTTAATGAAGATTTGAAGATTATTTGAGAGCAATTAATGAAGATATCACTGCCAATTAAACAAGAATTCTGCAGACAACCTTCCCCATTAAATTCAAGATGCTCAATAAATGCAAGATTTCATCAAGAAAAGGGAAACAAGGAAAGACAATCAAACAAAACCAGTCTCGGGGAGAGATCAAGTTAAAAATAGAAAGATTGAAGCTGTGCAGAACGCGTTGCGCGCTTCAACCTGCGCTGTAGAGCAGGGTGAAGCGCAGGATACGTGATTCTTGCCTTGTTGCCTCTTTTAGATAGATTTCTCCCCAATTTTCTTTGTCTTTCCTTAGCCTATAAATAGGACCTTCTTGCACCAGATCAGGTGTGCACGATTATTGTAATTCAAATATATTTCAGTGATAATGCACCAGTTCTAATTTTAGAGTAGGAGAGGAGGAGCGCGACATGAGGATTGAAGATGGTGACAACATCTTCGGTGGTTTGTATGGCTACCATGTGTAGTTAACTCTCCATTAGGATTCAATGTAATCGATTCCATTCCCAAGTGTATGTGAAACTCTATCTATTTATTTATGTAGTTCCCTATCTATAATATTGGTAATCTTATTCTGTGCTTAATTCCTAACTTTCGCGCTTGCGCCGGGGTTATAGGCTAGTGTTTGTAATTAACGTTACGACTAGGATTGAGTTTGGGGGAGCCTAGACATAGGAAACTCAAACTCTGAGTGAATAAGAATACTCAGTTAGTGGCTGAAACATGGGCACAGCTTATGATTGATGGGTAGTGTGAGTATCCTAATGAAGGGCGTCTACAGGATAAGCATGGTCTAATGAGCCGATAGCGAAGGTTAGTTGATTGTAATCCCAGTGCCTGAAACATGGGCGTTGCTAATGATTGATGGGTAGTGATAGTACTCTAATGAAGGACGTTTAAAGGATAAGCATGGTTTGTCAATGAATTCCTTCACAAACGGAATAAAATCAAAATAAGCCGAGGGTAAGTTTGTCGCCTGGGAGAGCCCGCACGGATTACCTTTGAGTGGTGAGGTTGCTGGTAACTCGGGGTCTTAGCAATATAGTTTGTTTACAGTGTTATAGTTCAAAGCCATAAATAATAGATAGTCTTGACATACATGAGGGATGTGATGAGATGAAGTTCAATCCTAATCCAAGTAAAGTGTCTCCAACTCTTCCTTTCTATATTCAATTGATTATTAATCTGCAATTTACGTTTTCCGCACAAAATATTCTCACAAATCCGTTTAGTTCTCTTGATAAATAGATCACAATTATATGCGAATTGACCGTTCCCTGTGGATACAATAACTCTTCTTACTATTATACTACTGGATTTTTTGTTCGCTTGCCAGAAACCCATCAAGTACTTTTGGCGCCGTTGCCGGGGAACGGTTTCCAATTCGTGCAGACCTTTGGGGTCTAGTTATCAAGGATATTTATCTTAGGATTTCTTTTATTTATTCTTCTTATTATTTTAGGACTTTTTATTATTTAGGAAATTTACCGGTTTTCTATTATTATTAATTTTTCTTCCACACTTACCTTTTCAAAGTTTCTTGTTTATGCTTTTGAGAGGCCAGGTGTCCCCCAATCAATTACAACTCGATCCAGAAACAGAAAGGACATCAAGGAAGAACAGAAGTAGAAACAAGAGAAGGAGACGAGGGGAAGTCGAGAAGAAAACAAAAATATTTTATTTTTAATTATTTTATTTTAATTATTTTCTTTTTATAAAAAAATTATTATTATTATTAATTTTTAAAAGAAATTATATATTTATTATTATTATTATTTTAAATAAAAAATTAATTAATTATTTTTTTATTTTTTTCTTCTCATCTGAGCTAACATTTGTTTGAGTTTCTTGATTATTTCTCTTGAGAAGACAGATAACAGAAAAAGGGGCAAGGCTAAGCTTAAGGAGACAATTTCAACACTCTCTGTTCAACCACCCCAAGTGAAGTAAATGTTGAATGGCTTATGAATGGCAAAATCAACCAAGAAGAACCCTTGGAGATTATGTTAGGCAGCAAGAACCAAGATACCCCTCTCATGCACCGATTCAAGGTAACTTCTCTAATTACAACAATTATTCTAACAATTTTTCACAGGATTGGGGAAGTTACCAGAACCAGAATTTTGGAGGCACCAAGATGATGTTTCACTCCGTATGCAACCTTCTTTTCAACAACAGCAAAGTTACTCTTCCTATCAACAAAGAGACTCACAATTTTATGAGTTTTTCGAAGAATTCAATCAAAGCAATATACAATTTCAGAAAGAGAGCGAAGAGCGAAGACAAAACACTGACGCTTTATTAAAGCAGATGGCGGAACAAAGGGAGTTAAAACTTTGTAAGAGTATCGAAGAAATTCATCAAGGAAATATACAATTTCAAAAGGACAGAGAAGAAGCAAGAAGAAATATTGACGCCCTGTTGAAGCAATTAAAAGAAACAAGAGTCAAACAACAGTCAGAACCAATCTCAGCAAATGCATTACCCAAACCTGAAGAGCAGTGTGATGACATTGTTCAGCTGATAGGGGAAGAAATCAATGACAATCTGGCTGATAAAGAAGAAGAAGAAGAAGAAAAAGAAGATGAAATTGAAGAAACACAAGAAAGAGAATCAGAAGAAGTTGATGAGAAAAGGAAGAAGAAGAAGAAGGTGCAATAGAAGAAGAAGAAAAAGGAGAGGAGGAAACAGAAAAGATTATGCTTGAAGAAGAGCTTGACTGTGAAAGGGAGAAAGAAAACAACACATATGAGGGTGTACATGATGAAAAAGATCAAGAAAATGAGAAAAAGATTGAACAGGGAGATGGTGAATCAGAGCCCGAGGAAGGAAGGGAAGTGGTATCAAGATCAAAGACCTTGCCTTATCCAATCAGTCCTCCAAAGGAAGATCAAGAAAGGCATGGTGCAAGTGATAAACCTTCCAGACCTCACAAAAGAAAGGCCTGCAATCACACTGACCAAGACAAGGCAAAGAGAAGAAAAGTCAAGCTAGAATTAAATTCAGAGCCTAGAGCCAGATTGAAGATCAAGTGGTCAGGAGTGTTTCATATCAAAGACCCCCTCGAAGCAAAGAAATTGAGAGAAATCATTTGTGAATCATTCAAG
The DNA here is from genome assembly GCA_026901365.1 of Sesbania bispinosa. Taxonomy (NCBI): domain Eukaryota; kingdom Viridiplantae; phylum Streptophyta; class Magnoliopsida; order Fabales; family Fabaceae; genus Sesbania; species Sesbania bispinosa. Next base: position 177,933 of record QLOH01000828.1, read on the forward strand.
CTTCAGGAGAAGAAGACTCATGCACATCAAAGCAAGAAAATAAAGAAAAGGACAGATTGCTCCAAGGCAAGATTATGGGCCGGAGAAAGGAAGGGTGCAACTCACAGGCTCATCAAAATATTTCAGTTTCAGCCACCTTGAGAGAACAGGCGTCGAGCTAGAAGACGTTAAACAAGAGCTTCCTGGGAGGCAACCCAGAGATTTTTAAGTTTTTAATTGTTTTCAATTTTATTTTGTTTTTGTTAGGATCTTTCATTTTTTAGAATTTAGGAAATTTTCAAAATTGATTGGAATAAGTTTGTGGAAAATAAAATTTTTAAATAATAGGAAGTAGTGTGACACCCTTCTACCCCAAACTCTTATACAGTAAATAAATCGAAATATTGGAAGATAATATCCCACACTGGGTAAAAAGGTTCACGAATCCTCATCATATAAAACGTCCTGTATTTCACGGTAAACCAATTTAAAGTAGAAACAGTTTTCAAAACACTTAAGCAGCGGAATCTCCAAAATATAAATAACAAAACATCCTACTCATCGTGCAAGGCATTTAAAGAAAGGTTTGTAAAATCCTTCATAACTAAAACATAAAGAAAGAACCCCCAATGATATGCCCTAATGTCACATGTACCAGAGCAACACTCCCTTTACTCAAAACTGGACACCAGTTGTGTCTCCATCGTCACCTGTAAAATAACCACAGTGTAACGGTGAGGAAAAGAATATTACTCATACATACACATAAGGGGCTACCCTATCCTCACCCTCATATAGACAACATCATCATCAATCACACCACATACTCAAACATCAAATAATTCATTAGATAATATCACCTATAATTCATCATATAACAAACATCAATATCATCATATAATTCTCCTATCCCATTCACCAAATAATTCGCCTACTCTATTCTCAACACCTATTACTCATTTCATCATTACAAAATCATAGCATCATCATATAACTCATTTTTTATATCAGCATATACAAGACATATTCATCCATCATCATATACACCAACAACATCATCAATATCACCATAACCATCATAATCATCAATATCACCATAATCATCATACTCATCAATATCATCATAATCATCAATATCACCATAATCATCATACTCATCAATATCATCATAATCATCATAATCACCAATATCATCATAATCATCATTCACCTCCCTGAGTTACACTCAGGTACCATATTCAATATCATCATAATCATCATTCACCTCCCTGAGTTACACTCAGGTACCATATTCAATATCATCATAATCATCATTCACCTCCCTGAGTTACACTCAGGTACCATATTCAATATTAACATACTCATTGCTCACCTCCCTAGATTACACTCAGGTACCGTAATCAATATTAACATACTCATTGCTCACCTCCCTGAGTTACACTCAGGTACCGTAATCAATATTATTATATTCATCACTCGCCTCCCTGAATTATACTCAGGTACCATAATCACCTCCCCGAGTTAGACCCAGGTACAATACTCACCTACCCGAGTTAGACTCAGGTACAATACTCACCTCCCTGAGCTACACTCCACCCCTCACTGGGCTTGTGTATCTCAAGTACAACATCATGTATGCTCAAGACATCATAAACATCATAAGATTGGTTATATCATCATCATCCTCATCACCTCCCTGAGTTAGACTCAGGAACACTATTCACCTCCCTGAGTTAGCCTCAGGTACAACATCAACATCATCATCATCAATCATTCTCATCATAAATCATCATAAATATCACCAATCATCATCATCATAAATATCACCAGTCATCATAATTATCATCATCATAAATATATATACATCATCATCATCAACATCGTTTAAACATGATCATATAACATCATATTCATCATCATCATTATCATCATCATATAAACATCATAATCATCATCATCATAGTCATAATCATATAAGCATCATTAATCATCATCATCATAATCATTATACCCTCATTCCTCATATGTTCATTACATCAATATATTATCATCCCACACCACATACCTCATACATTCAATACATCAACACATCGTCATCATACATCTTAACAATATGGACATCTAACATCAAGGGAGATATTAATATTATCATACTCAAACCACAATCAATACTCTTTAATCATCCATTTAAATCTCTCCATTCTGCAAAATAACACTTATATTAATTACATATCAATCTCAATTTCATGTGTTAAGGAAAACCATACTCACTCTGAAAAGAACTCATCACAATCACATCAAAAACAGAAATTCTGCGAGCTGCGCTTCAACCTGCACTGCAGCGTAACCTGCAGCGCAGATTCCAGAGAGCCACGCTTCAACCTGCGCTGTAGCGCAACCTGCAGCGCAGATTCCAGAGGGATGCGCTTCAACCTGCGCAGCGCAACCTGCAACGCAGATTACGCATAACGTGACTATACTGTGTTTTTCCCCTCTTTCTCCCCTTCTTCAATCCCTAATCAATCCTCATCGTTTATACTTCAATCATATTCATTTATATCGATTAAACTCAGCAAAAACAACAATATTTACACAGATTATACAGTTAACTCATCAAAACCCCAAATCATCAAACCCTTTTTTACCTATTTCTCTATTTTTCTCTATACTCTTCAATCCCATTCAAGAACTCATCAAGATTCATAAAATCAGTCATAAATCGACAGTTTTCATCATTCATTCTCAATTATAACATGTATCAATACGAATTTATAGTCTTAAATTACTACCCAAGCACCCCCCACATGCACATACAAGTAGCACCCTCCCCCCCACCGTACCTTAAAGTGGAGATCGAACCGCAACGATTCTTGATTCCCAATGATTATTCTGCAGCAACCCCTTCTTGAGACGTCGTTTCTCCCCTCCTTAGCGTTTCGTTCTCTAACGATTTTACGAATAAGGATTAGGGTGAACTGAGAACCCCGTCCTTAAATAAATACTTAATTGGGCTAGGCCCACTCTCAACCCACTCATCCTTCTATTTATTATTCTTATTATTTATTAAATAACCTTATTTATAAAATATACTGATCTTACTCATATTATTATTTATTTATTTCTCTTATTTTATTAATTTTATTTTATTTAATAAAATTTGGGATGTTACAAGTAGCAGAAAACGTGACTAAAAATTTCAAAATTACATTATGTTTTTTGTGCTTCACCTGCGTTGTAGCGCGGGTAAGCGTAGAAATTCAATTTGTCACCGTCTTTTGCGCTTCACTTACGTTGTAGCGCAGGTGAAGCGCAGCAGTACGAAATTTTAAAAATCCTCTATTTTCTCATGTACTATTTCTCTACTTCCTAAACTCTTCTTTTCACTCTTTCCACTCACAAACTTCCATCAATTTTAAAACTTTCAGTTATGTTTTCTTTAATTTTTACCAATTGAAATCTTCATTTACTCTATGATTTGAACTTTAGGATGGCAACCTTAGGATTATGAATATTGTTGATAATTTCTATCTTGAATGTGATTATGGTTGTGTGGAACATGAAGAACAAATTGCTTGATTGGAATGCTCTTTGTTTTATGCGTAGGATTAAATTGCTAGTCTTTCCCGTGACTTTAGCTCACGAGGAGAAGGCATTGTGAAGATGATCAAAGAATATGATCCCATGAGAATCAAAAGTGCACAGACTACTGCAAAGTATAAAGACTAGTTGACCTCAAACCAATCAGGAGTTACCAGACCCATACTCAGGCATGTTGCTTGAAGAGTTCCGAATATTCTTGCAGTGGCCTGGGGACAGGCCTATTCATCCAGGGGGAGGTGGAGCAGCAGCAGGACAAGGACTTACAGGATACAGAGGATGAAGATTGATACTGGTGTTTTTCTTTCTTTTTCATTTTCTTTTTCTTATAGAAATTTTTTTAGTTAATTAGGACTTTTGTTTTGTATTTCATTTTTTTATGATTTTTAAAATTTTTAGGACTTTAGGAATTAGGATTCAAGGCAAATTCTTCAAATTCTCTGTAATTAGGTAGTTTAACTAACCAGACTAGGAAAGATGATAGGGTTCTGTGATTAACTCCATAATCAGTCAGGATTAGGATACTTCTGAGGAGAACCTATCAGGATAGTTAATTAAAACCAGTAAGTGCTTTATCAAGGAATTTTAGCCAATAACCGGTAAGCTGAGAGCCTAAACACTGAAATTGAGAGCTTTTCACCGCTACTTGTCAACTGTTATTGCTTGAGTTTCTAAATTTTGTCTTGCTAGTGGAAAACATGGAAGTGACAAAGACATATTTTGTGATTATAATATTTTGCTCAATGCCAAATATCCAACATTGATTAAATGTTTCCATTTATTGATTGCCCATTTGAGCCTTTAATATTTCTTTTGATGCACCCTAGCCATATTCAATGATTATATCCTGTCCCTTAACACTTGGGATAGAGAGCAAGGTGCAACCCAACAAAATGGGACAAGAGGTTGGTGAGTTAAAAGGTCAAAGAGATTCAAAGAGCCGACACAAGAAATCACAAAGAAGAATACTCCCTCATAAATAAGTTATCTATCTTATTGTTTATAAAAAAAAATCTGCACAAAAAGTGTGGATATTGAATAAGTTGGGGGGAGTACTTCTTCAAATAAAGAGGCCAAGCTGAAAAAGGGTGACAATTCAAGAATGACCAGGTGAATGGAGAGAAGTCCCAGGCACAATCACAAGATGCTCTCTATTCAAAGTGTTCTTTGCATATCCAGAAAAACCATGAGTTCTTGATAGCCCAGCCTCATTACAACCAAAGAAAAGACCTTTTGATCCATATTGACTGTTTGCAGGTTTAAAAGTTGGAAGCGACTATCAATTCTAGTTGTTCAACAGTGGTGACAAAGATTGAGGGAAACACTTACCCGTGAGAATGAGAGATTTCCTTGGAATTACTTATTGCTTTAATTGCTATTCTTGAGAAGTTTGATTGATGTTTGTGTTCTATTCTGATTGAGGATTGGTAACATCTCTTAATCCTGATTTTTTCTTATGTTTGGAAAGTGACTGCTGCCTAACAAGTTGATGATGAAAAGTTCCTTGAATTTGTTTTTGAATTGTTTGAATTATACAGGGGATAGAATTGATTTTTATTTCAAAGAGTTCTCTTGCTTGAGGACAAGCAAGAAGTTAAGTTGGGGGGTATTTTGATAAGTGAAAATTATATGATAAATTAGAGTACTTTTTAGTTCACTTATCAAAGATAAAATGGTATTTTTGCCCCAAATTAATCCCTTTTATTAAATATTAGATAAATTGTATTTATTAGTCTTGAAATTGAATTTGATGCTATTTTAATATAAATTGTGCTGATTTTTGCAGAATATTGCAAAGATTTGATATGAAGGAAAGATAGCATTAAATAAGGGAGATATCTGCAAGATTTGAAGTTTAATTGAAGACATTTAATGAAGATTTGAAGATTATTTGAGAGCAATTAATGAAGATATCACTGCCAATTAAACAAGGATTCCACAGACAACCTTCCCCATTAAATTCAAGATGCTCAATAAATGCAAGATTTCATCAAGAAAAGGGAAACAAGGAAAGACAATCAAACAAAACCAGTATCGGGGAGAGATCAAGTTAAAAACAGAAGGATTGAAGGTTTGCAGAACGCGTTGCACGCTTCAACCTGTGTTGTAGCGTAGGGTGAAGCGCAGCCCTCTGACTTCTGCGCTGCAAGCTGCGCCGTAGCGTAGGGTGAAGCGCATGATACGTGTTTCTTGCCTTGTTGCCGTTTTTAGATAGATTTCTCCCCAATTTTCTTTGTCTTTCATTAGCCTATAAATAGGACCTTCTTGCACCAGATCAGGTGTGCACGATTATTGTAATTAAGCTATATTTCAGTGATAATGCACCAGTTCTAATTTTAGAGTAGGAGAGGAGGAGCGCTGCATGAGGATTGAAGATGGTGACAGCATCTTCGGTGGTTTGTATGGCTACCATGTTTAGTTAACTCTCCATTAGGATTGAATATAATCAATTCCATTCCCAAGTGTATGTGAAACTATCTATTTATTTATGTAGTTCCCTATCTATAATATTGGTAATCTTATTCTGTGCTTAATTCCTAACTTCCGCGCTTGCGCCGGGGTTATAGGCTAGTGTTTGTAATTAACGTTATGACTAGGATTGAGTTTGGGGGAGCCTAGACATAGGAAACTCAAACTCTGAGTGAATAAGAATACTCGATTAACCAGTGCCTGAAACATGGGCGCAGCTAATGATTGATGAGTAGTGTGAGTATTCTAATGAAGGGCGTCTAAAGGATAAGCATGGTCTAATGAACCGATAGCGAAGGTTAGTTGATTGTAATCCCAGTGCCTGAAACATGGGCGTTGCTAGTGATTGATGGATAGTGATAGTACTCTAATGAAGGGCGTTTAAAGGATAAGCATGGTTTGTCAATGAGTTCCTTCACAAACGGAATAAAATCAAAATAAGTCGAGGGTAAGTTTGTCGCCTGGGAGAGCCCGCACGAATTACCTTTGAGTGGTGAGGCTGCTGGTAACTCGGGGTCTTAGCAATATAGTTTGTCTACAGCGTTATAGTTCAAAGCCATAAATAATAGATACTCTTGACATACATGAGGGATGTGATGAGATGAAGTTCAATCCTAATCCAAGTAAAGTGTCTCCAACTCTTCCTTTCTATATTCAATTGATTATTAATCTGCAATTTACGTTTTCCGCACAAAATATTCTCACAAATCTGTTTAGTTCGCTTGATAAATAGATCACAATTATACGCGAATTGACTGTTCCCTGTGGATACGATAACTCTTCTTACTATTATACTACTGGATTTTTGGTTCGCTTGTCAGAAACCCATCATGAGGCAATAAAGTAACTTTTTTACGAACCATACAACTATATTCCTTGTGAGGCAATCATTCTCCAGCTGTTTTCTTCCATTTTTATTTTTATTTTTTTTATCACATTTTCATTTTCTTTTTTATTATTATATTAAAATAATTATCTCTTTATTTTATTCGTTAATATTTTCACTTATTATCTATCTTATTTATTCTATATACTCTATATTAAATTTTTTTGCTCGGTACATATGTCACATTTTCTCACATTCATTATTTATATTTTTTTATTCTCAATTCAATAATGTGAAATTTTTTTGACCCCAAATACTCTCCACATGAGGCAGTTATGTTCCTTCGATGAACAACCATATAATGGTGGGACTAACTCTTTCTACAACAGTTTTGTCCATACACTTATATAGTTTTTAGGTGACTAAGATGAGAGATCTCAAATACCAATATAATTTAAATTTATAATTACTTTTATGATGTCTTGATTATAATTTTTATGGACAAAATTTCAAATTAGAATTATAAAATTTATAATTATTTTATTTTCTTTTACTTGAATAAAATTACTAGATTGTATTTTGATTTATTATATATTCAATATAATATGTTTAAAAGTTAAACAAAATTTTCAAATATAGGTTTAAAGTGATTTTTTAATAAACTATGAATACCCTTCATCGGAGTTAATTAGTCCTGCTCCGGTCATTAATATCGACATCTTAGTGAGGTTGACTCTCTCAATAATATTTTTTCCATACACTTTTATATAGTTTTGAAATGATTGCATTGTGAGATCTCAAATCTGAATATACTTTAAATTTATTATATTAATGATGTATTTGTTATTATTTTCTATAAACATGATAATAATATGATATTCACATTCTACTAATTGATGTATATGATTATATCATAAAATATACGGGCTTTAACTTGAAATGGATGAGTTGGGTTTAGTGTCAAACCTTTACAACTGTGGTCACAATTAATGATCACTTATATACATATCAAGTAAGAAACATGTTAGATGATAAATTAACAAAAAGATTACTTCTCAATTATTTTTATCAATTTATTTATTGTTGGAATATAATTTTTTATTCTGTTAGACATCATATTAAACTCTAAATACTTAAAATGGATGAATATATCACTTCTATATTAAAATAATTTTAAAATTTGATACATGAAATAAACCTTTAATTTTACATCTATATGTAGTATTAAATTTATATTGAATAAGATTACATGTCATATTAATATAGATATGAATTATTGATGGTCAAAGTCAAACCGATATTGAAATACCAGAGGATTTACTGATAAAGTCTATTGGTAATACAATTGGAGATATAGTTTCCTTTTCCTATCCTATTTTGCTATCAAATTTTGAAAACATAGAATTGTTTCAAGATAAAGCAATTCTTGCTCCTACATTGGATGTTGTTTACTCATTCAATGAATATGTCATGACATTATTTCCAGGAGAAGAAAGGATTGAGTTATTATACTATATGGAAGGTGGATGAGGAAGTCGGTATTGAAGCTAATTGGTTGACAACTGAATTCTTAAAAGATATTAGGTGCGCTGGACTCCATGATCATAAGTTGGTGTTAAAGATGAAGTGATTGTTATGCTAATGACGAATCTTGAAGTATCCGCTGGACTTTGCAATGGAATTAGATTAATAGTTGATTAAGTAGGTTTTAATGTCATTGTAGAAACCATTATTACAGGAACACATTTGGAAACGAAGGTATTCATTCATCGAATGAATTTAATTCCATCTAAAAATCTCACCCCATTAAAGTTTAAACGAAGACAATTTCCATTTTTCTTTGTTTTGTCACGACCATTAATAAAAGTCAAGGCCAGACATTGTCACATGTTGGTGTTATTTATCAAAGTCTGTTTTCTCTCATGGTCAATTATATGTTGTTGTATATCTAGGGTTAAGTCTCAACAAAGACTTAAGATTCTTATATGTAATGACAACTTTAAGTGTTGTAATGTTACAAAAATATTGTCTACAAGAAAGTATTTAAAAAAATTAAATGAAGAAATATTGCTGATAATGTTCATTTGTAATTATTAGATGTGACTATTTCATGTTTCCAAATCCATTTTATTCTGTTAGTTTGTTATATTTTTAATCTACTAACAAGTATCTAATTAAATATTAAAAATTAACTAATCTTATGATTTAATATTTACATATATTAAACAGGTTAAATATATTATTAAAATTTAAAGTTAAATATTTATGTGAATAATAAATCCGTGCATCACACGGGTTGGATACTAGTTAATCTTAAAGGGAATGTATTTTAGGGATTAAAAATTAATTATAATAATTAAAATGTCACATTTTTTATTTTGTAAAGACTAAATAAAATAAAAATATTTAGGGATAAAAAATAAATCGAGTGTATTTTGTAAGAATATATATATATATATATATATATATATATATATATATATATATTACAAATTCATACCCATAAGAAGGTGAGAATGTTTTGATGATTGCCGATTAGGATGGAAGTATATAAATCTTTGTATGCCGAAGTACATAAATAACAATAATATAATAAATATTATTATCGTTAATGTTAAAAAATAATATTTTAATTTATTATATTGGTTTAATGATATTAAAATTTTATCGATGGAATTTAACATTGGTTAGAGGTTTTTTTTCTAAAGTTTGTTTTTATTTTAAAGTCTTGTTTTTGTGAATAACATTTTTTAGATAATATAAAATTTTTAAATAAATTTCATATTACAACTTCTCAGAGACATCTTTACCTTCTTTATCTTTGTATATTGTGGAGGAAGGATGCACGGGAGTTTTTATTGGTTTTGCTTCTTCTATGTTATACTCCTTGGTATATTCCTCTTGATGAATTAGGATCCACTTCTCTTCTTGTTTTATCTGAAGTCCTAAAAAGAACCTTAATTCTTTCATCATATTCATCTCAAATTCTCCCTACATTAAACTTGAGAATTCTTTTGCACAAAGATTCATCAGTAGCACTAAAGAATACATCATCTACATAAATATCATTTGCTTAACTGTTTTCTTAAAGAGTGTCACTCCTCTAGTAAACCCTATCTTGGTTAAGAAGGAATCGAATCTATCATATCAAGCTCCAGGAGCTTGTTTAAGACCATACAGAGCCTTACTTAGCTTCAGAATGTGGTTTGGATAAGATTTATTTTCAAAACCAGGAGGTTGACACACATACACTTCTTTCTCAATGAAACCATTTAAGAAGGCACTTTTAACATCCATATGATAAACTCTTTATAAGCAGCAAATGTAAGAAGGATTCTAATTGCTTCTAACCTATATAGCAACAAGAGCAAAGGTTTCATCATTGTCTATATCTTCTTGTTGATTGTAGCCTTAAGGAAGTAACTTTGCTTTGTTTCTGACCACTTTACCTCCTTTATTTAGTTTGTTTCTGAAGACCCATCTTGTTACTATAACATCTTGATGCTCAGGTGGGGTAACAAGAGTCTAGACTTGATTCTTCTCAAATTGCTTCAGCTCTTCTTCCATTGTTGCAACCTAAGAATCATCTTCAAGTGCTTCTTGAATAGACTTAGCCTCCACTTGAGATATAAGGGCCATCGTGTTTTTATTTTTGTTGAAGGAGCTACTAGTTCTTACTCGTTTAGATGCTTCTCCTATGATATGGTTCTTGGGGTGTGAATGGACATATCTCCAGCTTCTAGGTAACTTAGAAGCATGTCTTTTCTGAATATAAGAATCTTGGTTATACGCATCTGGGGGTACTCTTCTGGTTCTGAGATTCACCTTCTTCTGACTGCTTCTGATTGTCCAATGTTAGTTGCTAGAATTCATCTTCAAGATCTGCAACCTTTCTCTTAACAAGTGGAGGATTAAACTTATTGAAAACATGCATGCTTTCATCTACTGTTTTTGTAACACCCTCATCCTGTGACGGTTATTACTCGACTAACTCAGTTGAAATTCTCTAATTACTCTTTTAAGGAAATGAGGAAATTTTGTGATTTTTTTAAAACATTATCTTTGATTAATAATGTATAATTGGGATAAAACAAGAAGAAACATATTAGTATAGGAAATACCATTTCATTACTATTTAAAATTACAACTGAAGTATAATACCCCTTAGTTGGGGTTGTAGCATAATACATTACAAAAAGAAAGTGGACTTTCTATCCAGCTACACCCTATCTTTACTGTATACTGCTACTTACATATACTCCTAAACACTAGCACTTGGATCATCAAGATTCAGCTCAACTTGAACGCCACGTCTATCTTCACCATAGCGTGCATCCATCCAGAGTCCATGCCCCACTTAGGTGCCCTAAGAGTGACAGACAAGGACAAGGAAAATAAGGGAGTGAGAACACTTTACATGAACTCACTTAACGCAAGATATGATAACTAGGATAAACATATACCGGGACTAACACAATTCATACAACAACATAAACAATCAATCACATAAATGATTCATAATGTCATGAAGTTGTGCGAATATGCTCATGCAATGAGAAACAACCACATCACCTTCCATAATTTCTTGTAGCTACCATATGTCATGCAATGCATGAGAGCCCATGGTAATTTCACCATCCATAATGCATAACAACATTGTCATAGGAAGTGACCAGAAGTTAGAGTTCGTACTAGCACTGGTACACAGAGCCACCACTCCAAAATAATAATCATAATTTCACAAGTTGATCAACCAAAATCTCAACTTCCAGACAATCTCCATTGATCATGATAATGGTCAGAGCTGGTCAAGGTAACCTGGCCATATTGGGGAAATCCCGGCTTACGAGGGCGCAACTCGTGCCACTTGGCAATTTTCCCCGACCTGCAGTGAACACCCTCAAGGCCAAGTGAATGTACCCACCCGATATCACTCATAGTTGTGCTTCGTAAAACATGTATAACTCATTTTCAACCATTGATTCCATAATCAATTTTACGCAGCTGTAAACCAACCGGACACTATATATTTTTCTTTGGTAATTTAAGGCCGGAGGCCTATTTGGTTGTCTTTCTTAGATTAAGGTGTGAAACTTATTGCTGTTGGATTCAATTGGTAATTTAAGGCCGAATGCCTATTTGAGCCTATTTAAAGGTCTTATTATGAATTAAGCTTTTTTTATATTAAAGTCTTTAAATAGACTAATAGATCATGTTAGATTTCTAAAAAGGCCGGACCATGTCAAAAAATAAAAGCTATAGCATGTAATAGACTAGGTTTTTTTTTTTGCCAAAGTAATAGACTAGGCTTAGGCCATGGATTTTTAAAATAAGCCAGACGTATTTAAGTATAGGCCCAGATTTATAATCGTTAACGAGACCCTCTTCTAGACCGGGTCGGTAGTGAAATCGAGTCCGGGTTGAAATTTGCAGAGAGGTTTGATAAATAAAACGCTTAAAAAAAAACCATCTGGCTCTTTCTTTTATTCCTTTTTTTTTTTTCCTTGTTGAACCTCGTTTTGTAAATGGAGATGGACTGATGGAGGAAAGTTTGTTCCTTTCTGTGTAAAAAGTTCATCAAGGTGTAACCCTTTGTCCATGTTTATCCTAAATATTCAAACTTTTTACTTTTTGTTAATTAATGTGGATTTGTGGTTTTTATTTAGGAGAGCTGAAAGAGAAGTGGGCGAGGGACAATGTCCAAGTCTTGCAAGGGGTTGGCCATGGAGCTAGTCAAGTGTCTCAGTGAATCTGATTGTGTTAAGGTTCGGTTTGTATGATTTGTGTGGCGTTATTGGATTTAAAAGAAATTGACTCTTTGAGTGTGATTTCTGCAGTTTTTAATTTTGATTGTTATGATGATGAATGGATTTGTGTGTTTTTGCGAATAGGTTGAGGGGAGATCCTACAGGGAGTGCGCTGGAGAGAAGAGTCCATCAATACCCAGTGAGTGTGTGGGGCTTAGGGAAACCTATTTTAATTGCAAGAGAGGCCAGGCAAGTGTTTACCTTTACCTTTTGACTTGATCATGGTACCTTTTATGTGATTTCAAATGTATACAACTGCCATTCTTTCCTTTTGTGATATTCATTTTCTATGTGGTTGTTTTGAAGCTATTGGTTGAAGTTGAGAGATTTTGAATGAATGTTGAATATTTCATGATTGGCCTCTTTTGGCATTGCTATTGTCATCTTATATATGGTCTTATCTTTTTGGGTGATAAAATGTATCTTTGCACTGTGTAAATGGACATGAAGTTCAACCAAATAATCGGGTTGCTTATTTATAAACTGTAGTACCTAAAGTAATGCACTGGATGTTGGTAACTGATTTATGGTTGTGAGTATGGAATTGAAAAGTTGTGAAGGAAATTTTAGTCTAGGAGCTTCTTGGAAAATATTTAGAGTGATAGGATGGAAAAATTATATGGGTCTACAAGGTACAGTGAATTAAAATGAAATAACATTAAACTCTGGGACAAGAGATAGTGCAATTAATTTCTTATGATTTATTTGAATTCCTTCTTGCTTTAGCTTTCAAAGTACAGGAAGACAATGGTATGATTTTAGAAGGATGATGGCATTGCTCTCTTTCTGGGCATGGAAATTTGCTGAAGTCCTCTTTAAAACTAGTTGTTATATTGATGATTATATTCTCTGAAGTAAGAAAGTTTTGAGTAGTCATTAGCAATGGGAGTTTCTTACCTGAATGGATAAGTGTTGAAATGGTTTGATAGTAAAGCTGGTAATGTCAGCCTTTATGATATGGTCTGTCTTGTCTATTTTTATTCAGTAGCCCTAGTTTCTATACCAAGTTAATTTAGATTTTAGATTTAAACAGATATCAGTAGTAGTTGGAGGGGGTGGGGGATAATTTCTTGCCCGACTGTTAATCTGTTATCCTTAAAGTAGATTTCGAAAAGGCTTATGACTTGGTTAATTGGAAAGTTCCTAACTATATACTGGACAGCTGGAGAGGTTTGGAATGTGTGAGAAATGGCGATTTTTGATTTGGGCTTGTGTTTTTTCAGGAAACTTATTTTTGCTAGTTATTTGTAGTTCAACAGGGGAAGTTATTATAAAAAAAGGTCTTAAACAAGGGGACCCTCTTGCCACTTTCTTATTCTTCTTGGTGGTGGAGGGTTAAGTGGTTTGATGCATTATGCTGTTTCTACAGGATTGTTCAGTGGCTTTAAGGTTGGGAATAGTGGCCATGAAATTACTCATCTCCAATATGCTGATGATACCCTTTTGGTTTAGGAGGCTTCTGTGCAAATTTTGTGAGCTATGAAATCTATTTTGAGGTTCTTTGAATTTGTTTCAGGACTAAAGGTTAATTATTATAAAAGTAGCCTTATTGGAGTGAGTGTAGTTGATTCTTTTCTTAATTCAGCTTTTGAGTTTCTGAATTGCAAAATAGGTAATTTACCTTTTAAATATCTTGGGCTGCCTATTGGTGAAGGTCTTTGGTTCAAAACTTTGAGGTCTAGGTATGGTGATTCAGTTGAGTGTCCCTTTAATCTGAATGGAAGTAGAAATTTCAAAATATGTTCTGCTTGGTGGCAGGATGTCTGTTCTATTGTGGTTTGTATAGGTTTAGACTCTGATTCTTTTTTGGGAGGTTTGAGGAAAAAAATTGGTGGTGTGCTATTTCTTTTTGGGTTGAAGTATGGTTAGGTGGGAGTAAATTTAAGGATCTTTTTCCAAGGCTTTTTGTGGCTGCTGCTATTAAAGGATGCATGGTGTCTGAGAAGGGAGAGTGGATTAATGACTCTTGGATGTGGAAATTAAAGTGGAGAAGGCAGTTATTGCTTGGGAGGAAGATGCTCGGTTAGAGTTGCTTAATTTTTTTTATCATCGGTTAATATGATAAGAGGAAAAAACAGACCAGTGGTCTTGGATTTACCTTAGTGCAGACAGGTGTGTATTCTCCAGAGTCTACATAGGCAGTGCTACTAAATCAATTTTAGCAGCCTACGCTCAGATCTGCTGTTGAGATAGTATTTAAGAGTTTGTGGAAAGGTCTGGCTCCTCCAAAGGTTACAGCTTTTTCTTTGCAGATTCTACTTGAAAACGTTCTGACCAAAAATAATTTTTATGGAAGAAATATGCTATCCAACCTTCAAGATCTCAAATGTGTTTTCTGCTTATCTGAAGTTGAACCCTGTTTTCACCCTATTTGTCACTGCATTTTTTTCTCAGGTTTGGTACTGTGTTTTTAGATGGATTAGATTTACTACAGCTCTTCCTATGAACTTGGCTGATCATGATCCAATTTCATGCTTTGGCTAGAGGACATAAGGTGAAACATGCCTGGATTATATTTGGCATTCTGTTATCTGGTCACTTTGGATGTTGAGAAATGGGATTCTCTTTAGAAATGAGCCTTTAGATTTATTGCGCTTGATGGATTTGATAAAGGTTAGGTCTTGGAATTGGTTTGTTGCCAAAGCTCGAAGAAAGCCTGCCTATCTAGATTGGTGTATGTATCCATTGGCTTGTTTTAAATTTTTTGGTTAGTTGTCTTTGTTGGCTTTGTTCTCATGTATATATCAGTGAAGTAGCTTTTTTTGACTTGGAGTTTTCACCTATTGGTTTTTAGATTTTTGGTTAGTTTTTCTGTACTCTCATTGGGCTTTCTTCCAAGTGGGTTATTGTACCCTTCGTACTCTGATTAATAAATTTTGCTTATTAAAAAAAAAAAAACCATTGCATGACTGCATGGAAGATTTTGAAATGTCTAAAACATGTTCTCTATAATCCTACCTGAAGATTTTAAATTGGGTAAGCTTGATCATTATTGCATCTGATGCTTTACTTGGTTAGCAACTTAGCATTGAAACTAACAACCAACCAGGTATTGTTCTAATTGGGATTTGAATTCAAGCAGGTAGTTTTAAAGAACAGTTGTATTTGTTAGTAGTGATGCTCACATGCAGCATACTTCAGTTCATTTTGTTTTATTATTATTAAGGCCTGCAATATGTCATAACATGTGACTCAGATCTGTTCAAAGTTTGGATTTGCCATCTGCATATGCAAATAATATACGTAGTAGTAGGGCTGAGAGAACGAATGGTAAAAATGTAAATAGTTGGTGAATTGTTTATGTTAGTAATATCATGTTTAAGCTGTATGATACTAAAATTAAACAACTATTTTCCATTCTTATCAGGTTGACATGAGAGCTAGGATTCGTGGAAACAAGGGCTATTAGTGATCTCATACATTGGAAAACCCTGTAATTGTACCGTCCAGTTCTGGTGCTTCAATTTTCAGCTCAAGATGAAGTCAACACAAGTGAAAGATGAGGGTGAATTACAGAAATGCAAGGCCTTGTTAATTGGTTGATTTGATGGCATTGTAAGTTACGCATGCACATGACAACAAGGATTTTGCTTTGTTAGAGAGAACAATAATATAAACTCTATCAAGTATAAGCATTGTAGTGCATTTACATTCACCTTCCCTCAGGTGACAGTTTCCCTTCCTCTTATGATGGTCAAGGGCTAGGCTCATAGGATATTCAAGTGATTGTTTCAAGATATGTCAAGTCCCAATTCATTATCGAATAAGTTATGTTATGGAGACTATGATATGATCCTTCCACTTCCTGTCTCATGATATAAAAAGAGGCCATCTCTTTCATGCTAATGTGAAGCTGCATATCTAAGTTATTTGAAGGGTATGCTATTACACATTCTTTTTCTTTCTTTTGGAAAGAAAAATGTCATGGACAGTTTTTGAAAACTGTTTTTGAGAAGAAAAATAAAAAAGTCAATTGTTTTGAAAACTGTTTTTAAAATGAGAAAACAAAAAACTTGTTTGGTAAATTTTGTTTTTGAAATCTGTTTTTGAAAATTACAAAAATAGAAAACTTGTTTAAAACTGTATTTTTTGAAAATTGTTTATAATATCTAAAAATATTGATGAAAAAACTTTTTTATGTATTTTTTTAATTTATTGAAGAACTTATATATGTGTGTGTGGGGTGGGTGTTCATGGTTCAGTTTGGATCGGTTTGAGGCAAAAAATCATATGATCTAATTATTGTGGTTTTATCATTTCATTATCCGATCGGTTTTGATATTTTTTTTTTTCAAATTCGATCTAATCCAATCCAATTTAAAATGGATTGAATTGCATCGGTTTTCAATTTTTTAAAGAGATAATAAACATTAAATAAAAATGATAAAATTATGAAATTAGTAGATATTTTTCTATTGGAATTTATATTTATTAAAATAAATATAAAATTGATACTATAGAAAATATTAACATGATATTAGATAATAAAATCTATAAAAAATATATTAGTATAAGTATATTTATAAGAGTCGTGTGTGTGTGAACAACTTACTTTAGGAGTAAATCTGGCAAAGTTACTCCACTTAGTAATTTTTTTGTAAGATGTAAATTTAATAAATCTAACTATTGAATAATGTGATAATATGATGATTATGCACACCAAATTTTAGATCAATTGGACATTCATAAGCATGTAATCTAAGAGTAGATATTTACTGATGTTTAAAAAAATAATTGTATGTTAAACTGAAGTTATTTAATGAAACATCAGGTAATTTTTAAATTTTATGAAATTTTGTATGATTAATCTAGATAACGAAAACTTTGAATATGACAGTTGATTTGATAAAATTTATTATTTATAAAGAGTTATGAGTTATAAATAGTTTTCATCAAACCAGACACGGTCCAAAATGTCATAGTATCAAGACATGTCTTCACTTGTTTGTTAAGAGTGTTAACAAAGTCACTGGTTTCACTTGAACTTGATTATGTATGGTTTACAGTGGCGTTTGCTAAAATTTACGTGTAAAATCACAATTTACGATTAAAATATGATTTTACTGTAAATCAAACACACTAAACCTCATGCTCGAAATCAAACACTAAACCTCATGCTCGAAGTTGAGTATTCTCTATGTAAAACTCGAGTTAAGACAAAATGGAGAAAAATCCTTTTGCATAATTTCATAGCCTTGTTTAGGTAATAACTAACAATTCAAAATCAAATTCTAAATAAAACATTTATTTATAATTAATTCTAATAATTTTTAAGTGACAGTTTTTTTTTTCCCAATTCTCCATATCTAATGAGACTTTTGTATACCAAACATATACAAATATAAAAGGATCAAGGAGGAAATGGTAATAACTACTTGCAAGTTAAGCAACAAGTTTTGAGTGCGAGGAGTTTGAGATAGATAGATTTACAAAATTATCCCTTAGTGCAAGGGAAATTTGAGACATGGGCATAAACTTATCTCAAGTCAAAATCAACAAGCTCCCCAATATCGAATAGAACAGCATGTACATCCCTGTAAACCATATTACAATGCTATTCACTTTGGGCTTGGCTGCACTTTCCTTAAGAAACTCCTAATTATCAATAGGACGGTCAACGGAATTATCAGGTTCACCCTGTGAAAACAACTTAGCCTAGTCAGCAAATATTTCAAGTAACTAAAATCTGAAACCAAATTACATAAGACATACAAATATCTCACTTATGATACTTACATTTGAATTATCAATACTATTAGCAGCAGGCTTTTCAGGTTCAACCTGTAAAATTCAACTCAACCTAGTAAGCATTAATAAGGTATTCATAAACTCAATAGAAAATATAGAAATGTCAATTATGATTGTTCACCAGAAGCTTCCTTGAAGCAGCCAAGGAGGAATCCAAATCCTTTAACACAATAGCTGGCAACTGATCAATGTCCCAACCAACAACTTTACAGATGACTCGTGCATAAGCCCTGTGAGCTCGCTTCCTTTTTGTCCTTAGTATAGCAGTGGAATGATGAAGCAGTGCAACACAATCCTTAAACCTCTTCCATACCTTCTTCCCAATACCACCGCAAACCAAACAATAAAAATCTCCTTCTTTATGATTGCTCTCATAATATCTCCTCAAGTCATCATCTTCTGCAAACACTCTTTCAAAGAACTTATACGCTTCACGTTCTTCAGAATCATAAATTTCTTCCAACTCATCTTCATCATCCTCCTCCTCCTCCTCCTCATCATCATCTTCATCTTCATCAAAATCAGAACCTGCATCGCCAACTAAGAACTTTTGGCAAGCTTCTAATGCTTTGTGCTGCAAATGCAGAACTGCAACATTTGCTTTCTCTTCTTCTGAAAGAGAGTATGTGTCAGAAGATGATATGGTGACGAAGGAAGGCCATCCTGAAGCTGTTGAAGAGAAACCACCATTGGGGCTTTTGCAAACCCATTCAACATCAGAAACCAGGGATTCATGAGATACCTACGTTTAAATCTCATTAGTAATAAGAAGTAAACATCTGAGGAAATTGAGATTTGCTACCACCCAATGCTAGTATTCATCTGCTATTCCAATTTACACAAAATTAAAGTGCAACTTGAATTAAAGCAACGGAACCCTCAAAGTATGGTAAAGGGACTAGTGGAAAGCTATCAATAGGCTTTTGCTTTTGTATATGATCCAGTAATGTGGCTAATATGCATGGCCAAGTTATAGTTATGAAATAAATATCAGATTTTGAAGGAACACCAAATTACATTCGCAGGTTACCAATCCACTTCTGTGCATCTGGTAACTATTTCTCTACTAATAAATGGTTTTAGAATTAGCCAGAAGATGAACGACCTTTCATTTTACCTAGATTACCATATAATACAGATAATTTATTCTTAAAATACAGTAATTAGCTGACAGTATCAAGGCGGCAAATTGTCCCTACATAAGATTATAACAATAACTATACAACCAAGAAAGATACACATAAGAGGAATTCAAAATGAGAAAAAAAAAGTAAGAAAAAGTATATTTTAAGTTCTAGCATGTTGGATGTTGGGTTTAGCGTTGAAAGGTAACACGTGTTAGGATCTCTGAACTTGAACTTGAACTTGAGTTTGATGAGATTCAACGATTGAACGATCAACCAAACACACACTTCAACATTCATAATTGGGGATAGATAGCAATTGTCTCACTCTCACCTCAACTATTTCTCCTCCCTTTTCTGAACTCAGGTCCAACACTTTCTCATCTACATTCTCACCTTCCTTCACCGAAGCCTGCAGACACAATAATCAAGAAAGAGTTAACATATGAACCATGCCAAAATATTCGAACCCATTTACATCACTATGTGCCAAAAGTTTTTTTCTTGCTTATATTTCTTTCCCTTAAAAATAAAAGAGATGGAAGTAATGCATGAAAATAATTAACCTCACTAACAGTGTGATGAAGCCCTTTGACATTCTCCTCAGGCTCAACTGGTTTATTATCATCGGATTTAAGGGAAACATCTTTTCCATCATCAGCATTGTCCTTAAAAGTTGAAACCACACAAAATCAACTCAAGTAATCACAAAAAACTGCAACAAAAAAACTTCAATCAAACTCAGGAGCAGTATTACCTCTGCCTCAGTTGGCTTCATTCTCGCAGAGAATTTGAATAGGGGAGACAGTGTTAGGGTATTGAGAAATGCGTAGTATGAAAACTTCTGATGCACGGAGTTTAAAATATATAGTGTTCAGTGAACAGTCCGTCCGTCATTTGGGCTTTACCATGTCGTACAGAGGCCCAATTGGTCCTTCCAAGTTCCAATTTCGACCATAAAAAAGTTCCAATTTTTACTCTCAGTAATTTTTTCGTCCAAACAAAAAAACTCTCATTAATTTTAAAAAATATAAATCAGGTTAAATCATCTCCCTGTATTTTGAGACATGATTCCAGAAAAAGAGACTCAGTTTCTCAACTCTCCCATCTAAAAAATCATTTATCATTTTTTATATTTTCTTACTATTCTTTAGTTTGTTTTTTACACACTTTTTTTACAAAGGTTTTTTTAACTTTCCATCAAATCTCTTAATATCTTGAAAGTAGGAGTAAAAATAGATTGTGCAGCTAGGCTTTTTAAGGTCCGGGCGTAGCTTGCCTCCTAAATGTATGGTCTAAGTCCGGTCTATTTACTTGATATAAGTTTTATGTTAAGGTCTGATTTCACCTATTTAAAAGTCTAGTTTGATTTAAAAGTCCGTTTTATAATAAAGTATTTAAACATTTCATAAGCATATGTTTTATAATAAAAATCTTTATAATAATAACAATATAAAAATATTACTATTTTATTTATATTTACTTAAATAGGCTAGCCTAGTAAGCTTAAAAGGCTTTTGTGACGGCCCGAAACTTGTCCTATTTAGCTATATAGGCTTTTAAAAAAATCATTTAGGCTTGATCTATTTAATAAATTTGTATGGCCTCACCTAACCTAGGCTTGTGTAGGCTAGGTCGTAACCATAAACTCCTGTCAAGCGACTTGACCTAGTTCCACTCCTACTTGAAAGCATGATATTTTGAAATCTAAATATTTATGACTCTAATTCATAACCTATTTTTTTATTATTTTAAATATATTTTATTACTTTAAATTATTATCATTACCATTTAATAATATATAATCCTCAATTAATAATTATAATGATAACAAATGGTTGATATTAAAAATTAGAATAATGCAATTATTGATTAGTATTTTAAAATTTAAATTGTATAAAATGTAATGATAGTCTTAAAATTATATGAAATGTTACTGATTCAGTTATATGGTTGGAATACTTAATAATTCAAATTATATCCTATATATACTCAAATTGAATCCCAAATTCAAACTAATTACATCTTAATTTTTAAATTAAATTTAAAGTAATTATATTGTAATATTTAAATATTTAATTTAAATTATGTTATTTTAAATTAAAATAACATATAATTTATATTTTAATGTATTTATTTTTTATTAAAAAATTATTAAAAATTATAATTATTTAAAAATATATATGTATTGCACTAGATTAAATACTTATTAATATGTAAATCTCTATAATTTTATTCACTTTTTAAGTTAAATTTTTATAATTTAAAAAAAACTTTAAATTAGATTCTTAATTTTGAAATTATATGACTTAGTCTTTGGAAGTTAACACCATAAAATTAATTTTGAGTATTGTTTAATTAGGTGGATCATTTTCTGCACAACACAAATCCCACTCTTAAAGAAGTTTGAGACTGTATTCTCTTCCCCATAAAACAACTTCTAATTTTCTTCAAAAATCTAATTAAAATTTTTAAAATAATAAAGACTTAATTAAAAATTTAATAACACCATAAGAAGTTATAAATTAATTTAAATAAAAAATTATCATATAATTTCTTAAAATATTGTTTTATTTAATTATTAGTGGACAAAGTTAAGGTAACCATTAATGGTGTGATGAATGGAAATTAAATATGTGGTTGTAAGGACATCTGGAATATGGTATATAGTTAAGTGAAATCTAAACACAATAACCACAAATATAATTAGTGTTTGATTTGAATGTTATAAATGGTAAATATTATAAGGAATTTCATTCCATGTAATTTTTAATTTTTTTTGTGTAATACCGCAATGCTGTTCGAGCCGTGTAGTACCTCTATGGGCGGCAAAACTCTCCCTCCGAGTATTTAACACAACTGCGATTCAAACTCGAGACCATTGATTAAGCTGGAACAACCCCTTATCAGCTGACGTGCTCGGTGGTTATGTAATTTTTAATTTGTTGTCATCCTTATTGTTTTGCATGTTGAAGTGCGGGGATTTCCAAGATTTCTCCTCATAAATACTATGAACTCTGTGAGTTTCCCTCTTAGATCCAACTTTGCCTTTTTTTTGTTGGATCTTGAAACTGTTTATGTCCTTACAGTCCTTGCAATTATTAATTTGCATCTCTCTTTCTAGTGTTTTAGACATGTGCACCTTTGACCAATTAAGGAAGCTATAGGTGTTTCTTTGAGGAAGAGGCTCGTCATGGACTCATGTTGGAAACATTTTATTGGAAGTTGGAGGTTGTAAGATCATATTATTACATTTCTGGGAAATGAAAATTTACTCACTATGAAACAAACTTGAAAAATCCTATGACTTCCCTAATATGAAAACAATGTTGCTTATGATGCCACGTATACAACACCAATGTAGCCATATGGGATGTCAGCAACATGGGCGGTAGAACTTAGTTTTCTCTGTCACGAGTGCCATCTCAAGACTTGTGGAAGGAGCAACCATAATTTTTCTAAATCCTAATCCAACTTTTATATTAGGAGTCACCACATGAAAGTGAAAATTTTCAAACCTTTCATCTATTAACAAATATAAAAGGACCTATCATTAATAATGAAAACCAAGGCTACGCATTGTTATTTTGTTGGAACACCCATAAACCCGTGATTAAATCTATAATGAGCCTAGCTTCTAATGAAGAAATTTGTTTTAAAGAAGTTAATTTTATGATTATATAAATGGAAGTGTTGTATTTGTAAAAATTTATAGTGGTCAATAAAGTGTTGCTTTTAGCTTATTTTCTCCTTTAAATAAAATATCTCTATTTACCTACAATTTAAAATTTATAGTGGTCAACAAAGTGTTGCTTTAGTTTTGAAGGTTTAGGGCTTGAAGGCTTAAGGTCGTGATGTACAACAACTTTTCACTTTTAGTGTCAAAAGTAAATAAAAAGGTGTTATTATGCCATTGTGAAAGTCTATCACGATGCTATATACTTATAATTTTTGTAGATGCCATATATATTTTAAAAAAAAATCTACATTTTTGCATTGTTTTACATTCATGAAATAATACTTTATGTTTATCAATGATAATATTGATTTGGGCTTAAATTTGTTTCTTATCATTGCAAATATAATGTGTTTTTATTTTAGTACTCACAAATTTATTTCATATTCTCATCTCTAACTTTCCAAATTGCATGCTTTTTGTCCTCGCATCATGTTGTTCAATTGATGATGATGTGACTAATAAAAATCCTTGTAAGCGAAAAATATACAATTTGGAAAAAATAGAGACAAAAGATTATTTTAGGACATGGTGGGGGAGATTTACTAATTTAGTTCTTCAAATTTTAAATGGGGAGCTATAAATCTGGAGTTTATTAATAAAACCTTAATTAGTTGTGTTTATCCTACCTCATATTATTATGGAAACCCAAAATTCGTTTCTTTTATGTCATTTGATTATTGATAATGCATGCTTTCATAACTTTTGAATGTTTTCATTTATATATAAAATAAACTAGAGGTTAAAATTAAGAGTTATTTGGTTTTAAAACATGATATGTCTAATTAAGGCTTGTCATAAAGTTGAATGGTCATTCTTATTCAACGTGTTTAATCACATGGCTCTGTAGAAACACAGGAAAACACTAGAAGGGGGGGTTGAATAGTGTTTCTTTATATTTTTGAAAGCTTTTTGAGAACAACAAGTTACAAACAGTTTCAGACAGGTTTATGGGTGCTGTCTGAAGTTTTTGGATGGCTCCTGAAAATATATTTTAAAAGGTTTCTTTGCTTTTAAAATATTTAGAATAGCTTTTCAATACCCTTGATATTAATATAAACGAATTGACAAGAGATAAGGGATAGAAAACTTAGCCAATGATTTATCTTGGTTCACTCACTACCACTGTGAGCTACCTCCAGTCCCAATGCCAACAAGCACTTGGATTTTTTCTTAATCTTTCACAAAGATTACAAGTATTCTTTTACAGTCAAGCCTCTTCAGGCTCTACAACCAAGTATTGTTTTACAAACAAGCCTCTCCAGGCTCAAACAACAAGTATTCTTTAGACAACAAGCCTCTCCAGGCTCAACAACCAAGTATTGTTTTACAGACAAGCCTCTCCAGGCTCAAACAGAGATTACAATGAAAAGATTGTTTAAGCTTTAAAACTGAACCAGTTTGAAGCTTAAACTTGTTACAATGTACAAGATGACTGAGGTATACTCAGGATATATGAAATTGATGTACAAAGAATTTATCAAAGTTTGTTTTACAGAGTAAAACTAGCAGCGTATATTTTCTCTTGAAATATTCTCTTGTTCATATTGATGATCTTCAGGAGAGGGGTATTTATACCCAGACTTTAATCCGTTGAAAAATCACCGTTTAGAGATAGCATTAAATGCTATACAATCCGTTGTGAGACATACTTCTGAGCATCCTGACATTTCTGACATAGTACAAGGTTGCATCTGCCAAAAGGCTGCTTCAGGAATTGCTGCGTTGCTGCGTTTGCAGAGATTTCCTCATTGGTGTATGAAATCCAAATGCACCAGGAAAGGCCTCTGTGTTTGTTGCCATAAATGTGTTCCAAAACGTACGAGCAGCAGAGACTCAGAAAAGTCTTCACGCAAGGTTTCAGCAAAGATGCCACGTCATTATTAAAGCTTCAGACGACTTCCAAGCTTCAGACGGGTTCCAGTCTTCAGACGGGTTCCAGTCTTCAGACGGGTTCCAGTCTTCAGACGGGCTTGGCTCTTCAGACAGCTTCAACACTTAAGACAGGTTGACCACTTCAGAAGGCCTGTTTCCCTCAGATGACTTGAAGCACTTCTTTATAAAGCGTATTGTGGCTTGCTGAAATCACAGATAAATAATTAAACACTTAAGAGTATCTGTGAAAATAAATAATGTAAATTTGTTAATCATTAAAACTTGGAAATATTGCTGTCTTAAAACATCATAAAATCTCTTATGATATTTTTGAGACTCAACATTCTCCCCCTTTTTAATGATGACAAATTTATTTTAAAACTGTAAAATCTGAAAGGAGTATGTGAGAATAAAATAGCTTTTAATAATAACTCCCCCTCAGATAATGAACTTAATAGTTCTTCTTTGCTCCCCCTGAGTCCTGTAGCACTTCACATTTGAATCAGATTTTGTTAGTTTTAGTACTCCCCATTTTGTCATCAATCAAAAGGGAATCCAGAGCATAACAACAACAGAAATCAACAGGATAATCATGAAGTATAAACTCAGAAAAAAAATCATGCAGGGAACAACTGATATATTCATCATAAAAAAAGTTTTCAGACAAACATAGAAATTTAAACACAATGCCAGAGATAAAAACAAACATGGCTACATCACAGACTAGCCAGATTTCTTCAACAAAGCATCCTTCAGCAAAGACATGAGATCATCCCTTGTCTTGTCCAATTGAGAGAGAAGGGCAGACTTCATATCTTCTTGAGCATTTTTGATCTCTTGCTGTTCATGAAGAATCTGATCTTGCTTAGCTATGAGTTCAGTCTTGTGCAAAGCCAGAGTCTGTTCTTGTTTGGCAAGAAGCTCAGCATTGGCTTTCTCCAGCTTCTGTATCTTGAACCTTAGTCTTCTATTCTCTTCTTCATAGTCAGGTGCTGATTCATAAAAAATAATTTTAATGTATCTGCACACAAAACTCAGCGCATCAAATCCTGGAAGTAGTCCATATTTGTGAGGATGATAGACTGGATGAAAGAATGTTCCGATGGGGTTGATCATCTCCCATTCTTCATGAAAAGGTGCAGTCAAAAGTGGGAAGTGTTGTCTGATAAACATATACTGCACATTCATGGATCTCCCATAGTCAATGAGAGAGTCTTCATCAGGTCCAGTTGACCCAGATGAGGATCCAGCATCCTCTCTGATTTTCCAGTAAGAGCTCCAAACTCTATCCCTGAGACTGTGATCCATGCCTCCACCTTGCTTTCTGACATTGGTTGGTAGATGCTTCCATTCGCTTGGTGACAAAGGTTTGAAGGGGGCTGTGTAAACCTTGGGTTCTTTAAACTTATCAGCAGAACCTTCCTTCAGAGGATACCTAGGGATGATCCTGTCAGGTTGCACCAGAATTTTAGTGCTTGGCCTGATAGAAGCATTTCTAGGTGGCCTGTAACCTCTCATGCCAACCCAGTTCAGATGAGCTCTTTGAAACAATTCTCCTTCTGTGCACAGCTTTCTGACAAAACACCACTCATCAGTACTCATCTTCAGACAATCATCTTCAGAACAGGGATCAAGTGGAGCCCACTTGTGTTCAGGAACTACCACTCCCTTTCTGATCTTTTCAAGCTGTCCAGAGTATTGACCATCAAAGCTTCCAGTATACTTTCTCTTTTCAGCTTCAGCAGTGTGCAAGATAAGTCCTTGATGCATGTAGATGGGGGGTGTATCCTTGAAAAACATCAGCTCTTCATAAAGGTTAGGGAATTTTGGCACTCTTTCCCTTTCAAAGAAGGGTCCCTCATACCTTTTGTGGGGCACTTCAGCTTCTTCTGCATACTGAGAGTCAGTAAAAGGATAGGCATAAGGATCAAAAGTGGGTTCTGAGAAGAAATCCCTACTTTTGGGTCCAAGCCTAAGATGTGCAGGTAGCATGCTTCCTTTCCACACACATTGCTGGGTCTCCTCAGCAGAGTTTTCAGATCTGCATGATTCTGATGATGATGAGGAGGATGATGAAGATGGTGATGGTGATGGTGATTCCTTTTCTTCAGACAAGATAGGTTGTTCATCAACCTTGTCTGAAACTCCCTCTTCTGAAACAACTTCTCTATGAACTTGTTCAAACTTTTCTTCTTCTTCAATTCTTGATTTTCAATCATAGTAGCAATTGCAGCTACCTTGATCAATTCAGGATCAGAGGGACAGGCAGCAACAGGTGGTGCAGCAATAGCATCAGCATCAACAACAGGTTCCTCATGTGCCTTTCCTTCTAGATTAGAAGTAGGCTCAAGAGGTTTTGCTCCTTCAGACTTTTGACCCACAATTTCAGACGACTTTGTCAAAGTCTTCTGAACAGGTTCAACAGTCTTAAGGTGCAACTTAGGGTTTGCTGGTGCCACCTTTGCAGCACTCCTAACTGGTAGCTTCGGCAGCTTAGGTTGAGGGGAGGGCTTGGATGCAACAAACTCATCCTTCCTTATGTCCCCTTGAAGTTCACGCTCCAGAACTTCAAAAGCAGCTCCACTTCTAGATGCCTTCTCTAACAGTAAACTCTCCTTCATAGTAGGAGAAGAATGTCTTGGAATGAGAGGGTTCTTCAGCTTCATACTGGTAATATTGGCCTCACCAAAAAGAGCAGGTGCTTTGTGATCAAACTTAAGAGGTACTCTGAAATGCATCAGTACCTTGGTGATAATCAAATTGTTAGTAAGGCTTCCAGCAGAATCCCTAATCTTCTTCTGAATGTGGAACATAAGCATCTTTGGGAGATTCATCTTCTTCTTCAGCAATAGGTTGATCAAGCAGAATCTCTCAAGTTCAGAGACATGGTTTCTGCTTCCACTCTTAGGGAAAATGCATTGCCCTAGAATGGCATGAAGAACTCTGACTTTATCCAGCATGTTC
This sequence comes from Sesbania bispinosa, assembly GCA_026901365.1. NCBI lineage: Eukaryota > Viridiplantae > Streptophyta > Magnoliopsida > Fabales > Fabaceae > Sesbania > Sesbania bispinosa. Next base: position 206,058 of record QLOH01000828.1, read on the forward strand.
TTTGAGTCAGCGCTCTGAGGCTTCGCTGTTCCATACAACATCTTGGTGAACTTCTCAGAACCACCATTTCTTCCTTCCCATCCTGGAGTGAAGACCTCTCCTTCAGCTTGTACACCAGTCACCTTGGAAAGAATATCAGCATCTATGAAGATGGACTCTCCAAGAACTTCAGCTCGGATGCTTTTATATTCACCTTTGTTGTTTGGAATTCCTCTTGCTGAAAACCAGAAATCAATGATGCTCTGTTCATTCCAAGAGCAATCAGTTTTCTCAAAGAATGAAGTCCAACCAGCAGCATCAAATTCCTCAAAAAGGTCCATGCCCAGATCACTGAGACCCTGAAGATCAACACCTTTGGACTTGACAATCTTCCCTCCAGAGCTTGTCTTCTTTGGTGCCATTGCAGTTGCAGACAAAAGCTTAGAGCAGAAAACTGTTGTGAGAGAGAGAAGATGAAGTTGAAGAGTGAGCAGAGAGAAAATGTGAGCCTTCTTCAATATGTAACCTCCTTTATTATATAGACACCCACGATGCAATGATGGCATGTACTGGCTGCGCATTCATTGGGTAACGTGCAGAGTGGAAGAGACAAAATAAATGGCATTTAACCGTCTCAGATAGCCACGTCATCATTTTATTTCAGACAAGTGAATAATTTCAGACAACTAATGAAATTTCAGAAACCCTAAAATTTCAGACATGTCACAATTTCAGACATACTGAGATTTCAGATGTTCATTTCAGACAACATACAAAGTCAGTTAGAAAATGCATGTATGTTCAGATTATTACATATGAACTTAAATCTGACTTCAGTCAGAGGTTTTGTGAATATATTTGCCCATTGAAGCTCTGTTTCAATGAACTTTATATCAAAAACACCTCTCTGAACATAGTCTCTAATGAAATGATGCTCGATTTCTATATGCTTTGCTCTAGAATGTTGAATGGGGTTTTTAGACAGATTAATGGAACTTGTATTATCACACAAAACAGGTATAACAGATATAGGAATATTAAAATCCTCAAGCTGATACTTCACCCAAAGGAGTTGTGAACAACAACTTGCTGCTGAGATATATTCAGCTTCAGTTGTTGATAATGCAATGGTGCTTTGCCTTTTACTTGACCAGCTGATCATGTTGCCTCCAAAGAAGTGACAACCTCCACTGGTGCTTTTTCTTTCAATTCTGTCTCCAGCAAAGTCAGCATCACAGTATCCTATTATCCTGCATTCTTTGTCTTTCTTATAGCAAAGACCAAGATTAGTAGCACCTTTAAGATATCTAAAAATCCTCTTAACAGCTTTATAATGAGTAATTCTTGGATCTGATTGAAATCTAGCACAAAGACACACACTGAACATAATGTCAGGTCTGCTTGCTGTTAGATACAATAAAGAACCAATCATTCCTCTATACAAAGTCTGATTCACTGGTTCTTCATTCTCATCTTTGCTTAAATATGCAGAAGGATGCATAGGAGTTGACATGGGCTTGCAATCATTTAAATTAAACTTCTTAAGCATTTCTTTTGTATATTTCTCTTGATGAATCCATATACAATTAGAATCTTGCTTAATTTGAAGTCCTAAGAAAAATTTTAATTCACCCATTAGGCTCATTTCAAATTCAGATTGCATTAACTCAGAAAACTCCTTGCAAAGAGAAGAATCAGTGGAACCAAATATAATGTCATCAACATATATTTGGACTAGCATGAGACCTTTGTTAGACTGTTTTCTAAAAAGAGTTGTGTCAACTTTTCCTCTTTCAAAACCATTTTTGATAAGAAAATTGCTCAATCTGTCATACCAAGCTCTTGGGGCTTGTTTTAGACCATAGAGAGCCTTTTTCAATTTGAAAACATAATCCGGGAAAGTGACATCCTCAAAACCAGGGGGTTGTCTAACAAAGACTTCTTCTTCAATGAAACCATTGAGAAAAGCACTTTTAACGTCCATTTGATATAGCTTGATGCCATTATTTATAACATAAGACAATAAAATTCTAATTGCTTCTAACCTGGCCACTGGGGCAAAGGTTTCTGTGAAATCAATTCCTTCTTGTTGATTGTATCCTTGAGCCACAAGCCTTGCCTTGTTTCTGACTACTTTGCCTTCTTCAGACAGCTTGTTTCTGAACACCCATTTGGTTCCAATAATAGTTTTCCCATGGGGTTTAGGAACTAGGGTCCAGACATCACTCCTAGAAAATTGATTTAACTCTTCTTGCATGGCTAGGATCCACCCTTCATCATGCAGAGCTTCATCAATATCTTTGGGTTCAACTTCAGACAGGAGAGCCAGTGAATTCAGATTCTTGAACTTTGATCTTGTCTTCACTCCTTCTGAAGTGCTCCCAATAATTTGCTTTTTAGGGTGATGTGACTTGTATCTCCAATCAGTTCTGTGAATGGGTACAACATCTGTCTGAGACTCAACATCTGTCTGAAGAGGTTCAGTAACAGTAGGCACTTCAGACAACTGCTCATCTTTCAAGTTGTTGTTGTCATTTAGCTCCATTCCTGTAAAATCATCCTCTAGATCTGATAGTTCCCTATCAGTCTCTTTCTTGTCATTGAATTTAACATGGATTGATTCTTCTACAACTAGAGTTCTAGAGTTATAAACTCTGTAAGCCTTAGATGTTTCAGAATAACCTATGAAAAATCCTTTGTCAGATTTTGCATCAAACTTTCCAAGATCATCCTTTGTGTTAAGTATAAAACACTCACAGCCAAAGGGATGAAAGTAAGATATGTTGGGTTTTCTTCCTTTCCACAATTCATAAGGAGTTCTTTTAAGAATTGGTCTTACCAATATTCTGTTTTGAAGGTAGCAAGCTGTGTTAATAGCTTCTGCCCAGAAGGATCTTGGTAGATTGCATGAGTTGAGCATGGTTCTTCCCATCTCTTGCAGACTTCTGTTCTTTCTCTCAACAACCCCAGTTTGTTGAGGTGTTCTAGCCACAGAGAAATTGTGTGAGATCCCATTCTCATCACAGAACATTTCAAAGTTTGCATTTTCAAACTCTCCACCATGATCACTTCTGATGACAGATATACAGAATCCTTTTTCATTCTGTACCTTCTTACAAAATATTGTGAAATTCTTAAAGGTTTCATCCTTGCTTCTAAGGAATATAACCCATGTGTATCTAGAATAGTCATCAACAATGACCAAACCATATTTCTTACCACTAATGCTTTCTGTTCTAATAGGACCAAACAAGTCAATATGCAATAGTTCTAGAGGTCTGCTAGTAGAAACAACATCTTTACTCTTAAATGAGTGTCTTGTTCGTTTCCCTTTCAGACAGCTTTTACATAAAATGTCAGATTTGTATGAAAGCTTGGGTAAGCCTTTAACCAGATTGTATTTTGCTAATCTTGAGATTAATCTCAAGCTGGCATGCCCAAGTCTTTGATGCCACATCTGTTTTTCATCTTCAACAGAAATAAAACATTTAACATTTTGACTTGCTAGTTCCTCTAGATCAATTTTGTACACATTGTTGTGCCTTTTAGCAGTAAAAAGGATTTGATCAGAAGAGTTTTTGACTATACAACCTTCCATAGTGAAAGAGACCACATATCCACTGTCACATAATTGACTTAGGCTCAGTAGGTTGTGTTGAAGTCCTTCCACTAGGAGAACATTTTTAATAAGGGATAAAGGTGACATACCTACAGTCCCTATTCCTGTGATCTTCCCTTGCTGGTTTCCACCAAAGGTGACCACACCTCCATTTCTTGGTCTAAGGTTTTGGAACAAAGACCTTTCTCCTGTCATGTGTCGCGAGCATCCACTGTCTAGGTACCATTTGTGGTGTCTCTTTTGTCCTTTTAAACACATCTGCAACAGGAATAATCAAGTTTTTAGGTACCCATATTCTTTTGGGTCCTCTTTTGTTAGACCTGGGTGTTGGTCTCTTTTTGTGTTTACACTAAGTCACATTGTGTCCAGCTTTTCCACAGTGAGAACACCCAGTAACCTTTCCCTTGCCTTTTTCAACATTAAAAATATGAGGTTCAGGCATGTTATGATCCCAAAAGCCTAAGCCACTTTTGTCAATGGAATGTCTTTGATCACCAAGTAATCTGTTCAAATTATCAGTTTCTTTGACAAACTTAGCTAAGTCTTTTGTCGGTTGCTCAACTTGCTTCTGAAGTTTTATATTTTCTTCAGACACATGTTGAGAACTACTGATGTCAGACACAAGGATCTTTTCCTTGAGCATAATATTTTCTATTTCAAGGGCTTCATATTTATTACACATTTCTGTGTGAGCCTTGGATAGATTCTTATACTCTTGAAATAGTTCCTTGGAGCTTTCCATCAGATCATCATACATTTCTTGAAGGGTTAAAGGAAATACCTCTTCTTCAGAGCTGTCTGATGATGGCAGACTGGCCATAAGACATAAGTTGGCCTCTTCTGAAGTATCTTCTTCTTTTTCAGAAGTAGATTCATCAAGGTCTTCCCATGTTGCCATTAGTCCCTTCTTATTTTTGAAGAACTTCTTCTTTTTGAATGTGTTTTTCTTCAACTTAGGACACTCAGCCTTCATGTGACCTGGTTGTTTGCATTCAAAACAAATAATTTTGTCATTTTGAAAATCTTTACCTGTCTTACCTCCTTTAGAAGTTGAAGGTTGGTTCCTTCTAAACTTTCCTCTGTTTTGAAGCATTCTTTTGATCTTCCTACTTAAAAGAGCAAGATCATCATCTCCTGAGCTATCTTCAGAATCCTCATCTATTTCTGAAGTTTCCTCATCTTGCATAGCCATCATCTTGCCATGCCTAGACTGACTGGTCTTGGAGTTTAGAGCCAGAGATTTCTTCTTGTTGTCATCTTCTCCAAGCTCAAGCTCATGAACCTTGAGAGATCCCAGAAGTTCCTCCATTCTAAGAGAGTTTAAGTCTCTTGCCTCTTGAATGGCAGTAACTTTGGGTCTCCAGGTCTTAGGCAAGCTTCTTAGAATCTTTCTGTTATTATCTCCAGATTCATAAGTTCTGCCCAAGGACCTGAGTCCATTTGTAATGGTCTGAAACCTCCCAAACATCTGATCAATGGTTTCTGTTTCTTCCATTTTGAACATCTCATATTGATGTATGAGCATACTAATCTTGGATTGCTTGACAGTTTCAGTCCTTTCATGGGCTGCTGCAAGAGTATCCCAGATTTCCTTGGCAGATGTACAACCATGCACCTTCTCATATTCTGATTTGTTCAATGAGCATATCAGATAGAGTTTGGCTTTGGCATTCATCTAAACTCTAGCCTTCTGCTCCAAGGTCCAATCAGCCTTAGGTATAGGCACATTGTTTTGCATGGGCACATAGTCTCCATCAGTAACTACATCCCAGACATCGATGTTGTTGCTTTCAATGAACAGCTTCATACGATCTCTCCAGTAGTGATAGTCTACTCCATTGAATGCTGGGGGTCTTGTGATAGATGCACCCTCAGAGATGTATTGCCTGTTGTTGTTTGCAGCTTCCATCTGGATCTTTTAGTCCTCAACACTTGTTAGGTGCTCAACCCTGAGTTAAGCTCTGGTACCAACTGTAGAAACACAGGGAAACACTAGAAGGGGGGGTTGAATAGTGTTTCTTTATATTTTTGAAATCCTTTTGAGAACAACAAGTTACAAACAGTTTCAGACAGGTTTATGGGTGCTGTCTGAAGTTTTTGGATGGCTCCTGAAAATATATTTTAAAAGGTTTCTTTGCTTTTAAAATATTTAGAATAGATTTTCAATACCCTTGATATTAATATAAACGAATTGACAAGAGATAAGGGATAGAAAACTTAGCCAAGGATTTATCCTGGTTCACTCACTACCACTGTGAGCTACCTCCAGTCCCAATGCCAACAAGCACTTGGATTTTTTCTTAATCTTTCACAAAGATTACAAGTATTCTTTTACAGTCAAGCCTCTTCAGGCTCTACAACCAAGTATTGTTTTACAAACAAGCCTCTCCAGGCTCAAACAACAAGTATTCTTTAGACAACAAGCCTCTCTAGGCTCAACAACCAAGTATTGTTTTACAGACAAGCCTCTCCAGGCTCAAACAGAGATTACAATGAAAATATTGTTTAAGCTTTAAAACTGAACCAGTTTGAAGCTTAAACTTGTTACAATGTACAAGATGACTGAGGTATACTCAGGATATATGAAATTGATGTACAAAGAATTTATCAGAGTTTGTTTTACAGAGTAAAACTAGCAGCGTATATTTTCTCTTGAAATATTCTCTTGTTCATATTGATGATCTTCAGGAGAGGGGTATTTATACCCAGACTTTAATCCGTTGAAAAATCACCGTTTAGAGATAGCATTAAATGCTATACAATCCGTTGTGAGACATACTTCTGAGCATCCTGACATTTCTGACATAGTACAAGGTTGCATCTGCCAAAAGGCTGCTTCAGGAATTGCTGTGTTGCTGCGTTTGCAGAGATTTCCTCAGTGGTGTATGAAATTCAAATGCACCAGGAAAGGCCTCTGTGTTTGTTGCCATAAATGTGTTCCAAAACGTACGAGCAACAGAGACTCAGAAAAGTCTTCACGCAAGGTTTCAGCAAAGATGCCACGTCATTATTAAAGCTTCAGACGGCTTCCAAGCTTCAGACGGGTTCCAGTCTTCAGACGGGCTTGGCTCTTCAGACAGCTTCAACACTTAAGACAGGTTGACCACTTCAGAAGGCTTGTTTCCCTCAGATGACTTGAAGCACTTCTTTATAAAGCGTATTGTGGCTTGCTTAAATTATAAATAAATAATTAAACACTTAAGAGTATCTGTGAAAATAAATAATGTAAATTTGTTAATCATTAAAACTTGGAAATATTGCTGTCTTAAAACATCATAAAATCTCTTATGATGTTTTTGAGACTCAACAGGCTTTTCCTCCCAAATGGTTGAATTTAATCATTCATTTTGTTACATTTATTTCTTTCTCATTGACGATTACTGGAGAGCAAGGAATATAATTAAAATCAATCAAAGGTCTAAAATAGGGGGATCCCTTATGCCTTAATTATTTTTATCCTCTATGCAAATGATTTTTCTATTTTGAATGTTGAATAAGTTGAGAATAGACACAACAACATAAGTGACTTTTAGCAACATTTAAAAAATGTTGTTAAAATATGATAAAATGTTACCTTTTCCTTTAACAAATCAAATGCAATATAAAGCCCCCGCCGTTAAATGGTTTTAACAATATTTTTAACATATTATTATAGACATTGAAAAAATGTTCTAATTTATTTCTTTTATAACATTCAAAAAATGTTGCTAATTGCCATTTTTTATAACTTTTAAAAAATGTTACTAACTTACAATTGTAACATTTAAAAAATATGAATTTTTATACTCATTTTAAAACATATTAACATAAATTTGAGGATATTTCCAATTTCTTTCTTACTCATGAATATAAAGATTTTTGTAGCTTGTTAAATTATACAGGATATTTAGTATTGACTAATACAATTTCTTATATTAAATAAAAAACCATCATAACAATGACATCAAAATATTTTTAATGAGTAATGACTTGGCATTAATACAATCTGACATAAGCATTAGAATACACATTATTGCCTATATTAAAATACAATCTACTAAGAGGTGTGTTCATGCGCTGAGAAACCATCATTAATACAATCTATTATATTAAAATACACATTTCTAAGCATGACTTGACATCCATATTAAGAGGTGTGTTCATGCGTTGAGACACAAGATTCCATTTCCTTGGACCATACTATCTAACATAAGCATGTAGTAAATCATCTTCTTCTGCCCTCCACCATAGTCACATGGTTCACAATTCGCTCTAATACATGGTACGGGCCGAGCATGGGTACACGATTCGTTATATAACAAGAATTCAGTACTTAGGGATATATTTAGTTGGTTCGCTATCTCGGTTCATGGTATGTTAAAATATATTATTTGGTACGTTACTAATACAAAATTATGAATTAATTAAAAAATATAAATCATATACTACATAATGTAGAATAACAAATAAAAAATAACAAGCATTTTTAAAAAAAGACATGCTTGCATTTCGACATCCTCAAAGTGAATATAAACTTAAAATATTAATAAAAAACATGATTTGTATTTAAACATATTCAAAGTACGTGAACATAAACCAAATAATAAAAATTGAAAATAAACTAAATGGAACAATTTTTATTAAAGACAAACTTTTGGGGCAAAATAACAACAAAGGAACGTGCAAACAAAAATAAAAGCTTCAATTTTTATTTCTTTTTTCCTCTCTCGGTGATTATTTTTCTTTGCTCTTGTACTTCTTCATTGAAGTGAGTCTCTAATTTCCATCTCATGTCTTCTAGCCTTGTTCAAGATTCCTCTAAAGAAGTATCATTCAGATCCACATCCCATTTCTTGAAAGGGCCATGCTTGTAGCTATCAGAAAATCGTGACTACAAGCAAATATTTGAATGAATATCAGCTCTTGCACAATTAAGTTTGTTCCTTTTCAGACTGTGAATATAGGAATAGGTACTCCATGCTCTTTCAGCTGAAGAGCTACTTATTGGCTGGGATAACACCTTTTTTGCCACCTCTGCTAATATTGGAGTCTCAGATCCATAAGTTGATCAACAGTCAATTGTATCCATAGACAAAACATCCATTTGAGCTGCAAGCATTACATACATTCCTTTCTTTGTGTGGAAACAAGCAAACTAGTCACGTAAAAACTTCTGCTCTATTACATTTTCATATATTTTTTTTTTCAAAAGCTTGCATAACAACATCGACTACTTCCTTATCTTGGTTTGGAGCTCTTCTAGCTATACCTTTAGGTGCTAGTGTCTCAAGATAATATGAATCATAAAATCTGGGGGTCAATGCAAAATCAAGACAATGAATAATATAATTTATTTTTGTCCACCTTTCAGTAATTATTTTTTTCCATTTGGGAATAACAATTTGCATATCTATTTCTCCTCATTACCTCCTACACCCCACCAAACATTATATCCATCATTTCATAAAATTTCCCCATTTTTATCCTTCACCATCAACAAACTTAATTAACAAATAAATTGTCTTTGTTATTTTAATCACATTTTCTAAACAACCTCTCAAAATCCCTCATCTAATTGTTTTAGTAATTAAAGCACCCATTTTTCTTGTGTTTTCATCCTCCTGTTAACCTATTCTCTCCAACTATTCAGAACAACAGTTGTAGTAAGAGCCTCCTTACACTCAAACAGTCTCTTCAATAAAATATAATGTGAGGCAAATCTAGTCTTTGCAACTTTTAGCAATTCCAGCTTTGAATTCGCTCTAAAAATTGCTAAAGACTGACTATGATTAATTACATACTTGACAATAGATTTTTCTTGTTTATACGTGTTGTTTAGCCATTCAAATTTTTTAGCAAAATCCTTAAAAATCAAGTTAAGAGTATGAATAACATAAGGAGACCAGAATATGTGTTTATGCACCTTTTGTATTTCATTTCCAACCACTTTACAATTTGTTGTGTTGTCCGTCACCACCTAGAAAACATAAGACGACCCCACTTCTTCAATGGCTTTCAACAAATATTGAGCAATAGCAGCCCCATTTTTTCAACACTAGAGAAGTCATAAGCATACATAAACATTGCTCCTCTACTATTAACACTAAACTGTACATTGATCATAGGCTTTTAATTAACATTACTCGACCTATCAGAGACAATAGATACCCCTTGATGATACCATGTATCTTTGACTGGGGCTAAGTCTTTTTCTACGTTTCTTTTACATTCATCTAACAAAACAATTCTTGCCTTTTCAGATGAAGGAGGCTTGTACCGTTTAGGCCCACTGTTAATGGTCATCAACAACTCTATAAAATTGTGGATTTCTAAGAACATTAAATGAAATCCCATCAGTGCATAATCCCTCCATTACCTTCACATCAACATCATCCCTCTCCAAAATGCGAAAATTTGCTTCAGTTGGTTTAGAGCATCCCTTTTCTTTCTTATAGATAGTAGAAATCTTTAAAGAAGTCAAGCAAGATTGCTTTGCTTCTTGAACTCTGTTTCTAAGTTTTTCAAATGCTTCTCTATTGTTCAATAATACTGGACATGGTTGAACATCGCTTTTCTTACGAGTTGGGGCGCCAAAAAATGATAATGAATTATGGTATACGTGCTATTGTAGGAATTTTTGTAGTGTTTACACATCCAATTCTTTGCCCTCCTGGATTTTTTTCTAGTAACACTGATATAGATAACTTCCTTAGTGAGAGGTGGATGACTTTGATTTATAGCATGTTGCAGTGTTTGAGATTCTTCATCCTCGCTAGACTCTTGAATATCGTGAGTTGCAGTTTCTTCTGAGGAAAACTCTTGTGTTTTTCTTTTTCCAAATACCATTGTGACTGTGTGACTCTGACAGATTGTTGTATAAGAGATAGAAATGAGAAAAAAGACAAACTCACAAAAAGTGAAAATATTGTGTTGTGTAGGTGAGACGCGTAAGGTATATGGATTTAATATATATATATATATATTTATATAATATAATATATAATATATAATATATAAAATATTTATTGATTATTGTTCTGCGATCTGCACCACTGAACCACTATCCATAATAAAATAAGTATTTTGTGTTTGCTCGCACATGTTTGGCGTGGGTTGTTAATAACAGAAAATGAGTGACATTCCCCACGGTTTCTTCTATTTGTTGGGGTTTAAATCTCTTTTAATTATTTTCCTATTTTAAAATAATTAAAATAAAAAAATATATAGACATAAATTTTTTTCTCTCTCACAGTTACCTTTTTTTATCATTGCCACTCTCGCACAGACTCGTAGTTCTCTCTCACTGTTTCCTTCCATCGTATAGACTTTGTTGGCCTAAACTCATTCCATAGTTGCCTAGATTTCATTGCCTCCCAAGGCTCCGCCATATCTCGTTGGTAGCAACACCCACTATAGCATTTATGACTTTAGACCACAGCTAAAAGTCGTGGTCTCAGACATTAAAACCGTGGCCTAAAGGTTTAGACCACGGTTTCTTAGTCATCCTATCTTCGTCCGTGGCCTATTCTAATAGGCCGCGGTTTTTCACCTTCGGCCACACTTTTTTACAATAGTGGTCTAAACTTTATACAATATACCACAGATTTTGTGAGCACTTTCAGGCCACGGTGTTTGTTTTTCAGGTTTAGACCACAATTTTATTCGTGTAGCTATATGTTTAAACCACGATTTTACATGTGTGGCCATATATTTTAGACCACATGTTATAACCGTGGACAATAAAGATAAAAATCAACCATGAATCTTAGACCATAATTATAAAACTGTGGCCTTTACATTTTAAGCCACAGTTTTTAGATGTAATCTTTTAATTTTTATTTAAGTATGACCACACTATATATGTTATAATTATAAATTTTGAGTTTAGGTAACAATTGATTAAACAATGATTAAATATAAAATTTTAAAATCAACAATTGAACTTGTAAATTTACAACAAGTACATATATAATAAATATTTAATCTAAATAATTCTAAAGATGTATAAAATAATTGTATCTATTTTTTGTCAATTGTATAAACTCTCAAGATATAGAAAATTGACATAGAAACTTATACCAAACTAGTCCCAGCAATAAGCTCAATTCAACAACAACGTGTATTCAACCAGAGTTAACATTTGAGCCTACAAGTTAGATATCTTCGACTGTTGCAGCAGCATACTAAACTTGAAATTTACATGCTTTTGTATGTGGAAGACACTGATCACCAACCAACAGAAGTTATGAGCTTTTCCATTTTATAATATATAAGCAGGAAACACTTCAAAGCCATTGCAACATGCCGCACCAATATATCTGAAAGTCAATAAATATGGGAATCATTAATACCAACAAAAATTAAAATGATTGAAGGGCACAAAAATACCATTGTTTTTAGCACTTCTTTTCCAAATATTTGAAAATAAGAAATAAAAAGTTAAAACAAGGTAGTTATTTTCGCTTAAGTTACATAATAAAACTAATAAACAAAATAAAAAAAATACAATATCAGTGTACAAGATTTGAAATAGAAAAATAAAACCAACCAGGGAAACCAATAAATTACAGTTTAAACAAAAGAAAAATGGTAATATAAGAAACTACAATAAGCAATGGAAAGAGTTTCCAGTAACCTATAGAAAGTCAAACATGATATATTATTTGTATTTTTAGTTAAAAAAATTATGTTATATTTATATTAGCCTTTCTAGTATATTCATTAATAATAATCCCTCTGCTTCTGAAATAACTCCCAAAATACTTTGAAGGTCATTAATTTGCCATTGAATTTTGAGATCAAATGAATTGTGTTATATTTATATTGTCATGCCAATCATAATATTTGTGTTTGCATTTGAGATCAAACAACTTAGCTCACTTTTCCATGGAAGCATCATTGAAACAAAGCGAAGCAAAACCTGCAGGGTGGTGAGGTTCAAATTAATTAATAATATTATTCTTTCACTTGTTATGATGTTGTTTCTAAGTGGTGAGGTTTATACTTTGGCAAGGAAAATGTTGATATATTCATTATTTTATTATAAAATAGATAGTTCCATTGAGGACTAAGTAATCTCTTTAGATACCATGTAAAGAGTAAACATCATACCTGTTTCTGTAAAACTGCTTTTTAATACCCTTCCACTGAGAACATTTACATCAAATCTTCAAATAAAATACATTTTTTTTATTTTATTTTCCACAAGATTGAGTTGGTTTAAGCCAATACTCTATTTCCTTCGTTCAAGCCAATATATATTCATGGTTGTATTGCAAGCCATGCTATGGAACATACTTAGACAAGTTTATTTCAATATATACAATGATAAGCACAAACACATACTTTTAACCATCACTGTTGACTAAAGTCGATTTTAACCCCTGAAAAATAATAAACAAAAGATATCCATTATGACAAAGTACTATAGAAAAGTCTAATTCAAGCAAAAGTGACTTGAAACTTAGCGTTGTTAGGCATCTTTATTGTAAACTTAGTATATTACTATTGATTCATGAAATGATTGTCTAAATGAAATTGTGTTTTTTCTGAAACAGATTTACAAATATTATGGCTTTAGAAAACTAGAGGATGTTACTAAGTACTAACAACAATAAAAGTAAGGGTACATAGAACCTAAACATGCTTCTTGGCATTAGGGGTAGACTCTCTAAAACATCAGATTGTTGTCCAGCTAATCTTTGTATCTTGCTCTGTTCACAAATTTAACTAGAAAAAAATAGTACATAATAACTCGACCAATATCATCAAAACAAATACCCAATACATATGCGGCCATGAACCCACTCCCATCATTCTATAAAAACTCAGAGTTGGGCTAAAACATGGAAGATAAAAATACAGTATATTTTTACCCAATACATAAATAACTGAAAAGGGGTTTCTAAGGAGGATAGAAAATTTATTTCTACTGCGGCAAAGGGAGTAAGTAAATTCAAGAACTGATAAAGAGACATGCAAAATTTGAGAGCACTCAACAGGTCTGCTCAAATCTCTTCATTGAGAGCTGCACAGAAAAATTAAAACGCAAAAAGAAATTACAGCAAAATAAGAAAAGAAAGTGAAAAGAATGATTAAGAAAATATTTTGCACATAATGATGCAAGCCATATTGATATTGCTTATGAATTCATGTGAACACAAGCACCACTAATTTATTAACTTGGCTAATCTTACAACCTACTGTACCTTGAGAACCACAATGAAGCATGTTGCACAAACTACATTTTTTAGGGAAAGAAAAAAAGTTAAAAAATCAAATAAACCCCAATTGTAGTTCTCAAAAAGATCAAATAACTACAAAAAATGTAAATTGAAATAACCTCTATATTTGGTGAGGTAAATCTTGAGAGGGGATCAATATATATAATCCTTGAAACCAAGAGTGGTCATTGCCCAGAAGCAAATCATCACTGTTAATGGTTTTCCTTTTCACTCATTGACACTTATTAGAGTCGCTACAACGATTCAATAGTCAAAGCACGAAATGAACGAGCAAACGATGATGAAAAGGAAGAAAGAGGAGGAGAAATAAACATACTCATCGGTGACGAGGTTGATGAACTCGGAGACGCACAATCTTAAACGGTCTCTTTGGCATCCTTAGCGATTTTTCCATTGGCAGGGAGGGCCTTTTTCCATGATGCGGCTGATGTTGGTGATGGGAAGGAACCTCTCCTGATCACGGATGTTAGAGTGAGGGTTGTGCTCGTCGCTCTCGTGGCTTCTACCGCTTGGACTCACTGAATCGTTGACCATAGTCATCAAAACCCTAATCTGAGAAAGGAAGAGAAAAACATGGGGAAACTGATAAAACGAAAATCGTAGGTAGTACGGATCGATCGAAAGTGAAACCCTAGAGATAGAGAGGGGTTATGTTTGGTAGGTGGAATTTGGGAGAAGAAGGTGATAGAGGTTGCTGATGAGTGGGGTTTTTATTACAGGGGCAAAGAGAGGTTTGGGTATAATGTATTTACAGAATTTTTTATTTAAATCACTAAAATGTTTCCGGTTTATTTTTAAATATTCATCTTTCCCTACGGTTTTTAAATGTGGTTATACATATCTACAGTGTAATAATCGAGGTCTATTTATCATCTACAGTTTTAAAAGTGTGGTCTAATATAAATAGGCCACGGTTTACCATTTTAATTTAAAAGTGAGGGAAACTATGTATATATTTGTCTACATGGATGAAAGTGTGGCCTATGTTATGTTTACGCCACGGCTTTTTACATGTGGGCAAGAAAACCGTGGTCTAAAGTAAAAAATGTTGTAGTGACCTTCTATTTAGGAGTTTATGCAGTCTTTCGCCACCAATGTGATTTTTCGATTTTGTAGTTTTGGAAATCTAGGTTTTTGTAAATTTTCTTTTTCTATTTTCAATTTTTGGATTAGTATCAAATTTTCAAATGTTGAATCTCCTAGATGAGCAACAGTTTTCGGATTAGAATGTATTTTCAAATTAGTATCAATTTTTGAATTATTTTCTGAAATTTTAGAACCTTTTAGTTGAGTATCAATTAAGTTATTCCCCTTTGTAAAAATCTCTTGACCTCTATAATAATTTACTCACAAGAACAATCTATGATAGCATTG
This sequence comes from Sesbania bispinosa, assembly GCA_026901365.1. Taxonomy (NCBI): domain Eukaryota; kingdom Viridiplantae; phylum Streptophyta; class Magnoliopsida; order Fabales; family Fabaceae; genus Sesbania; species Sesbania bispinosa. The sequence continues at coordinate 221,253 of QLOH01000828.1, forward strand.
CCAATTCCATTAAGTTTTATACAACATGGAAATCGAAATGAGGGTATGGGGATGCTCAAGAGTACAATGAAGGTTGTCATGATGCATAAGCCATCCTATAAGATGCGTGAGTTCACTCAACAATAACAATTGTTTGTGTTTGTATGATTCACTTGATTCTGACTTCTAATGGTGGTGAAATATTGACTCGGTTAGGGGCTAAAATCATTAATGACTAATAATAACTTTTTATAGGTTTGAGTATTATAGAATAATGATTTTAGGGGCTTTGTAGAACTGAGACTCTATGAGAGCATCCCATAGCTTTCTAAAATTTACCGTGTCTCCTATTGCAAGTAACATTCAGCTTTCACTTTAAATCAAATCTATTAACATATTGTAATTAATCTTATAATTAAAATCTAACACACTATGAAGAGTGATATGCTAAAAGGATAGCAACTCCTGAGGGAGATTCATAAATCTGAAAATATTAGAGTTGTTCCTATTGGTTAGGATTGAGACGTTTCTCTTTAAGTGTTGTTCCGGTTGGTCTCCTTAAAGGATAAAGGATAAGCCATGTCAATCCGTGGTAGATTTTAGTTTTTTTGACAGTAATAGAATAAAATAACAATTTGAATTGACATCATTTACTAATAGAGATCAAAGTCTCACTGTATCTTATCTGCTACACTAACTACAAGTGTTAGAACCAAAGCCAAAAGCCTCATAAGCAAATCACAACTTTCAAACTTTGCTTCTCCTTCTTTACTCTCATGATTAGTCCCTTCCATCACATTCAAACTTCCTTTACTCTGACTGTCCATTATTCTAACCAACAAGAGCTAGCTAAGAAATTATATGAAAACTCTTTGATGCTGAGTGAAGCTAGCTAGTTAATTTTTACAAAAGAAACATAAGGAATATTAGTTAATTTTTATATGAAAGCTAGCTTTGTCGTGAAAACTAAAAAACTAGACTACCATATCCCTTGACCCTTCTTATTTAACTGCAGTAGTATAATATTAATTTAAGATTTTTTTGAATGTTTTTATGACCTTGTAATTATGATCTTGCTAATTAATGTTCTTAAGAAACGTGCTCTTTGGGACTTTTATATATATATATATATATATATATATTAAAAAGATAATAATATTTCTAAAATATAGAAAATAAACAAAATTGTATGTATATGATTTGTTAGAAGGATTATATATTACTTATCATTTTTCAATAATATGTTATCAAATTTGTTAATTTAGATTTTTAGAAATAAGGTTTGAAATAATCTTTCTTCAATTTAATTAAATTTTGAAACTAATTTTATTTAAAAATGGAATATTTTGTTTGAAAAGTTATAAAATTATAAAATATGAAAGAATTTGAATTTGAAAATCTATTTAATTTTTTTGGTGTATGGGAAATAAATACAACAAAGAAAAAATATTTACTTTGTATAATTATCTTCCAAAATAAACAATATTTAATTTGAAATGTAGAATTTAGAAATCCTCTTGTGGCAAAAACATGCACATATGTGTTGCAACAAGTTGAGAATGCCAATGTTGTATTTAGGAAAGATCTAGAAGTTAAAGGGTGGACAAGAAGACCATGTGGATATGGTGCTGAGATAGAAACTCAACAATGGAGGAAAAAGAGTATATTTTTTCAACTTCCTTATTGGATAAATAATTTACTGCGCTATAATCTTGATGTAATGCATATTAAGAAAAATGTTTGTGATAATATGATCTTTACATTGTTGAATGAAATGAGAAGATCAAAAGACCATCTAAATACACGAAGAGACTTACAATAATTTGGCATCAGATATGATCTTTGGCCTGATGGAAAATGTATGTAGATATCTTCCTGCTTTATTCACATTGACAAATACAAATAAGGATATATTTCTCAAGACTTTGAAGAACATCATTGTTCCAGATGGCTACTCAAGTAACATCAGTATATGCATCGATGCCAGGCAACACAAGCTTGGGGGGTTGAATAGTCATGATTCACATGTTCTGATGGAGCAACTTTTACCTCTGGCAATGAGAAATACACTTTCTAAGCAAGTGACTGCATTTTGATTGATCTTTGTGTGTCTTTTTAGACATTTGTATAATAGAGTATGTAATGTCAAAGAACTTGATCAAGTACAGAGTGGAGTTGTCCTCACATTATGTCATATGGAAATGTTATTCCGACCTTCATTTTTACAGTCATGGTTCATTTGATTGTGTATTTAGTTGAATACGCCAAGCTTGGAGGACCTGTAAAATATCATTGGATATATACCTGATTGAGAGGTACCTAGGGAGATTAAAGTCTTATGTGCGTAATAGAGCTCAGCCTGAAGGCTCAATAGTTAAGGGCTACATGGCCAATGAGGTTTTGACTTTTTGGTCTAGGTACTTAGATGGAATTCAGACTGTGTCCAATCGATTGGGTCGTTTTGATGATCAGCCCAATGTCCAGACATCTAGAGAATGCACTTTGTTTTCGTCAATTGGAAAACCAGTTGGTGGTTTTAAATACTTCAACTTATCTGCAAAGGAGAAGTTACAGGCACATCGTCATGTATTGATTAATTGTAGAGAAGTTGACCCATTTATTCAGTAAGTATTCTTAATTTATTATAATCAACCTTTACTTTAAAAGTTAATCAATGTAATTATTTATGTACTTAACATAGGGAATATAGAGACATTTTACAGAGACAATCAAGAAGCCAGAGATTGACATCCTTTGATATAGGCAATTTGGTTCTTAGAAAGTTTGTAAAATGGTTTTCTCGTTGTGTAAGTACCTTTACACCCATGATATTTGATATTTGTATATTATGGTTTTTCTTAGGGTTAAATATGTTTCCAGTCCCTGAAATTTGACTCGAATTTGGTTTTAGTCCCTAAACTTTAAAACCGTTGTCTTGGTGTAACGCCCTAATTTCTCAACTCAGAAATAATGCCCGTTGGAGACACTATTCCTAAATTTCTTGAAATCATTTCATTAATTTTCCGATATCGTCATACATTCGCTTAAACTTACCATCACCTTTTCTGCCTTATCATCACTTGGGATTCCTGCACAACTAAAGTATATCCCCGAAACATGGGGTGAGACTACAGTCTCAGCAAGTACAACTAAACATATATAGTGTGGGAAATCAAACAACATTTATCAAACTTCACATAAGACATATTCACAGATAGTTAATAACAGACTAATTAATATATGCAACTTAATTGACATGAACTGACAAATGATGCAAAACATGATGCTCATGATGCACTCACTGCTTTGCCCAGCAGGCATGATCTTATCACTTTCTGGAGTTAGACCTGAGCTCAGACTACGGGAACCGGCTTTCCCGGGTACGAATCCCACCCAAACTGGACCGAAGTCGTGTTTTAAACATAATTACTTAATCTTTTTACTCACAGCGCAAAGGCCGACTTGAATTTCTCACGGTCGAAACCGGCTTAAAATGTTATAATGTTAAATATGCTGCATGAAAACTCAATTATCAAATACTCATACTTCATACTCATAAAACTATGTTTAGAGATACCATTTCCTTAACAACTCAAATAGCCAATTTACACAAATATACCAACATAATTCCAACAAAATTCCTATATTCATGCTCCTAAATCATACAATTGCAACAATGTGGATACAAAACCCTAAATCCTAAGAGGTTTTACCTAACCTAAATCATACAAGAACCTTTGGTAACTACCAAGTGTTCAAATTTACAAAATAAGAAGAGGATTTAAGAATAAGGATCATGCTAGGGCATTCAACCATATAATGTGAAGGTGGGTGAGTTGCACTTACCTAAAGGGTACTCAAAGAGGAGAAATTGAAGTAGAGGAGAAGCTTGAAGTGAAGATCCATCCTCCTATCCAAGCCTTCAAGCCCCAAAACACCCAATTCCATCAAGAAAACCCCTTCCTCTCTCTAAACTCTCTAACCTCTCTCTAGAATCTCAAAGGAAGAAACTAAAGAATCTGATAATTCTGTTAGAAAATTCGCTAAAAACCACTTAAGTGTATTCTAGCTTAAGCTAAATATTCTAGCCTGGGCTAGAAAGTTGGTTGCATGCTGTCAGGCCATTCTAGCTTAAGCTAACCATTTCTCGCCTAAGCTAAAAAAGTCTAGAGAACATGCACAAACACAGAATCAGAGGCTAGCTTAGGCTAAACATTTCTAGCCTAAGCTAAAAATGTCCAGAGAGCATGTACAAAATCCCCTGATTCTAGCTTAAGCTAGCTGGATCTCGCCTAAGCTAAACTTGCAGAAACTGAAAATGTAATCTTTTCTGCATATTTAGCTTAAGCTAGCCCATTCTAGCCTAAGCTAAAATACTGATTTTTTATTTTTAAGTTTCTTTGCCTTAATTACATTTCCAAACTATTTTCCTCACTTACTTATCACATAGGGATGGCAATTGAGCCCAGGCCCTATGGGTACCCGCAAAAATTACCCGTAATGGACAGGGTAAAAACCCGTAAAGCGGGTATGGGCGCAGGTACGGGCAAAAGCCCGCATTTTTTCATGGGGACGGGCGCGGGTACGGGCACTTTGATGCCCAGCCCGCCCCATACCCGCACTCATATATATATAATTATTTAATAAAAATACCACATATAAATATATATAGGGATATATTAATTTTATTAAAATATCTAATATATTTATAGATATTTTTAAAATTGATATATATAATATATTATAAATTAAAAAAATATTTTTATAACTATCTATTTGTGTTTTTTTACTTTACAATGTATGACTAATTAGTGTTAATAATCATTTTTTACAAATCTTGAAGAATTCTAATACATGATGTTCAAGTTTATAAAATAGTGTGACGTGAAAGTATATTGTAATATTGTAACTTTTTCAATTGAGATATAGTTTTCTTAAATTAATATATTTTAAGTAAGTTGTTAATTTTTTACTTAATAAAAGTGTGGGTAACGGGCGCGGGTACGGGCATATAGGTGCCCAGCGGGTACGGGGACGAGCACTAAAATTACTGCCCATGCGGTACGGGCTTTTTTTTAAAACGCGGGTACGAGGACGGGCACTGTGGTACCCTGCCCAGAGGGTACCCATTGCCATCCCGAATATCACATAATTAACCTTCTAAATTCTACCTTAAATACAGAAATTCCTAAATTCCGGATGTTACATTTCTACCCCCCTAAAAATGAATTTTATCCCCAAAATTCGCTCTAGTCATCTTCCAACATCAATTCACCTCCTATCTACTTTATCCTTGGAATACATGTTCTGAAACCTATAACTCTCTCAAGATTATAGATTGGTTCCTCTAACAGGTTCTCACACTACTCACTCTATTCTAATCTATTATCTATATAAGAAAACAGTTCGCTTAGGGACACGTGTTGTTCTTTCACTTTTTTTTAATGGTTTTCATGAATTCATTTTGTGCCTGCCAAGGGCGGAGGGCCTTTAGGGCAAAGGGGGGCCATGGCCCCCCTCAATTTTTTTTAAAATATATGTATATAATATATGTATATTTATATTATTTTATAAATTTATATGTTATATATTATTCAATAAAATTATGAGTCGGGATCCGTTGACACCAGGTGTCAAACTTTATGAGTTACACCTCTTAATAACTTTTTGAAAAATGTGAATTTGACCAATCCAACCGTTGAATTGAAAGTTCTTATAAAGTAGATCAAGCCTATAAAATTTCATAAAAATCGAAAACTAATTGATACTTCATCAAACTAATTTATTTTAACGTATAATATGTTTTTAAAATATAAGTAAAAGTCTACTATTAGATAACATACCTACGAATGTCCAAATTATCTGAAATTTGATATACATGATCATGAAGTTAATATAATGTGATTCAACGGTTGGATTGATCAAATTCACATTTTTTAAAAAGTTATTAAGGGGTGTAACTCATAAAGTTTGACACCTGGTGTCAACGGATCCTGACTCTAAAATTATATAGCGGAAGTTTAGATAGAATGAGACATGATTTAGTAGATGATGAATTAATTGAAAGCTAATAAGATAATTTATTGAATTACAAATGTTTGATTTAAGTGAATAATTAATTTAAAATTATATAAAAATACATTTACATAAATTTTATGATATAAATTCTAAATAAACAAAAGTATAATATTAGGTAATTATAGTTTTAGTTTTATTTAAAAAATAAATTCTTATTATTTTTTAATGATAAAACATTTGATTAAAAATAATTAAAATAAATTATAAAAATAAAACAATAATTAAAAAAAATTAATTTAAATAAAATATGTATATGGGTAGAGATCAACCTACTTCAAGAGTAACTCTTAGTAAAATTATTCCGCTTATAACTTTTTGTAGAATACAAAGTTAACAAATCTAACTGTTAAATATATAATATGATACCAACATGATGATTATACACACCAAATTTTAGATAAATTGTACATTCATAGTTATTTGGTTATGTATCAAATGGTTTTAAAAATTCATGAAATTTTACAAATTTGATCTATTTAATGAAAACTTTAAGTCTAACAGTTGGATTGATGAAACTTAATGTTTACAGAAAGTTAATAAGCGGGGTAATTTTACCAAGAGTTACTCCATATTTCAGTGGATCTCCACCCATATATATATATATATATATATATATATATAAACTATGAGGGTTAATCTTAATTCACTGTATATTCGATTTAGTTTTTAATTTTGTTATATTATAATTTTATAATTATATATTTAATAATAAAATATTATTTAGGGTGAGGTATTGATTGAAAAAATTATATTATTGACCCCCCTTACATCACTTACTACCTTCACCCCTGGTGCTGCTTTCACTTTTTTTTTTCCTTTTTTTAATGGTTTTCATGAATTCGTTTCGTGCCTCGCTCTGACGTTCACCCCCTTTCTTTTTTTTTTACATTTTCATTTTTCTTTAGTTTTCTTGGTTTTTTTGTTTTTTATCTTATTTTTTATTTTATTTTATTTTCATTTTCATTACATTATATGACAACACACCATTGGATGTATGTGTAAAATATCCTTACACTGACATTGTATAGTTATTAAATTCTTTTAGTTATTAATAGGGTTAAATATGTTTTGGGTCCCTAAACTTTGACCCCTATTTGGTTTTGGTCCTCAAACTTTTTTTTCGTTGGATTTAGTCCCTGTCTTTTTCAATTCATTGGATTTGATCCCTACCGTCTGTTCCGTTAACTTTCGTGATGTCGTGGCAAACGGAAGTGATTAGTCAACTTGCTTAGTCAGAAATTTTGGTCCCTAAACTTTGACCCCTATTTGGTTTTGGTCCTCAAACTTTTTTTTCCGTTGGATTTAGTCCCTGTCTTTTTCACTTCCGTTTGTCAGGTCATCACGAAAGTTAACGAAACAAACGGTAGGGACCAAATCCAATGAATTGAAAAAGAGAGGGACGAAATCCAACGAAAAAAAAGTTTGAGGACCAAAACCAAAGAGGGGTCAAAGTTTAGGGACCAAAAACATATTTAACCCTTATTAATATTTTCATTTATTGCTTTATTATATGTTTAACTTATTTATCCTCCAGTCAATACACATGTCATATTTTTTCATTTATATTTTTTAGTTTTTTTATTCACACTTCAGTAAAGTGATTTATTTTATGAACCATGAGTATTATTCACAGGAGGCCGTCCTACTCGTGTCATTTTCCCTCTTTTGTTTATTTATCACTCTCTCATTTCTTTTATTATTATTATTATTATTATTATTATTATTATTATATATTATTAAAACTTTTTTCTCATTATTTATTCCTATGAATTTGTTTCATTACATAAAAAACATAGATTAAAAAGTATTACAATAAATGTGTTACTTTACATTGAATTTAATATATTTTTCACAATATATTATTTATCTCTATATTTTATTTATTAAATTATTCACTTATTATCCTTCTTATTTAAACACAAATTATATGTTTCATTATATATAAACATTAAACACACATTAAGAAATACATTAAATGTGTTGATTTACATTAAATTTATTTAGTTTTTCCAATATATCATTTATCATTCTATTTTATTTATTAATGTTTTCACTTATTATCTTTCTTATATATTATATTTATCTATTTACTCTTTATCTTAAAATTGTTCCACCAGTACACATGTCACGTTTTTTCAATTGCGTTTTTTTATTCTCACTTCAGTAAAATGATATTTTTATGAACCACATGTATCCTCTACTGGAAGCATTCCTACTCCTTCCATTTTCTCTTTTTTTATCACACTTTCATTTTTTTTTTAATTATTATTATTATTATTAAAACAGTTTCTTTTATTACATAAAAACATAGGTTAAAAAAATACAATGTAAGTGTTGATCAACATTAAATTTAATGTGTTTTTCAAAATATAAGTTTATTTCTCTATTTTATTTATTAATTTTTTTCACTCATTATCTCTCTTATATCTTTTATTTATTTATTTACTCCCTATCTTAAAATTATTCCCTCGGTACACGTGTTACACTTTCTCACTTACATTTTTTTTAGTTTTTTTTACTTCAATAAAAAGATTTTTTTATAAACCATATGTATCGTTCACGAGAGGTAGTCCAACTCGTGTCACTGTCTCTTTTCCCTTTTTTTGTTTATCAAACTTTCATTATCTTTTTAATTATTATTATTATTTTTATTATTACATATCAAAACATTTATCTCATTATTTATTCTTGTTCATATGTTTTATTACATAAAACACAAATTAAAAAGTACAGTAAATATTTTCATTTACATTGAATTTAATATATTTTTCACAATATATCGTTTATATATCTATTTTATTTATTATTTTTTCCACTTATTATCACTCTTATTTATTTTATTCATCTATTTATTCTCTATTTTAAAATTGTTTCATTAGTACACGTATCACATTTTCTCAATACATTTTTTAAATTTTTTATATTCACTTCATTAAAGTTATTTTTTTGTATCACATGTATCATCCAAGGGAAACAATGTCTTGTCCATGCCATTTTCTCTTTTTTTATTACACCTTCATTTTTATTATCATTATTATAATAAAACATTTTCTCTTATTATTTATTCCTGTTAACATGTTTCATTATATAAAAATATAGATTAAAAATACAATAAATATGTCAATTTACATTAAATTTAATGTATTTTTTTAACATATCATTTATCTCTTTATTTTAATTATTAAGATTTTTACTTATTATCTCTCTTATGTATTCTATTTATCTGTTTACACTTTATCGTAAATTTGTTCCCCCAGTGTACGGGTACTACATTTTCTCACTTGCATTTTTTTTAGTTTTTTTGTGGTGACTTCAGTAAAGTGATTATTTTATGAACCACAGGTATTCTCCACGGGAGGCAGTTATGCTTCTGCCAATTTTTTATTGCACTTTTATGTTCTATATTATTATTATTATTGTTGTTGTTGTTGTTATTATTATTATTATTATTATATTAAAACATTTTCTCTCATTATTTGTTCCTATTAATATGTTTCATTATTTAAAAACACATATTAGAAAATACAATAATTGTGTTGAATTACATGAAATCTAATGTCTTTTTTTACAATGTACCATTTATATCTCTATTTTATTCATTAATGTTTTCACTCATTATCTCTCTTATATATTCTATCTATTTACTCTATATTAAAATTGTTTGCAGCGTACATGTGTTACATTTTTTCACTTCCGTTTCTTAGATTTTTTTTATTCTCACATTAGTAAAGTGTTTTTTATAAACCACAAGTATTCTCCAGACAATCATGTTTTTTTTAACATCCACGTAATGGTGATGCTATTTTTTCCAACAAGGTTTTTTCCATATACTTTATATAGGTTTAAAGTTATTGGGTTGTGAGAACTCAAAAGTCAATATATTTTAAATTTAGTTATAATTATATTAATGTTATATTGGTTACTATTTTTTATAAACATGATAATAACATGTTTTTCACGTCTTACTGATAAATGTATATGATTATATTATAAGTTAATTTTATTAAAAAATTAATAATATATGTAAAAACGAACATTACCAACAAACCAACGTCACCCGTGCATCGCACGGGTACTGTGCTAGTATACTTAACTAATTTGGTTAGACAACTTACCTATTAGGATCTGAAGGAAATAAAAGAGTTCTCTCTGTGGCTTCCCATGTCATTTCTATAAAGCTACCCCCTTAAGGCTTCGGGCCCTCCCTAACATCCTTCCAATAGTTCCTATTCCTCCTGCGTTCCTAAGTGAGCTTTGGTTCACTCTAAGTAGGATAACTATCCTAATCTAGACTAACATTCCCATATTCCCTCTAGTGTGACCTTAACAAGTTTTTGCATCTAAGGAAACTTTGACTATATGATTTACTACCTAACAAGCACTTACACTCTAACACAATATGCCAAGAAATTACTCATTCAAACTAATGCCACTGTAAAAGTAGAGAATAGGATTGCTGAATAGCTTGAGGAAAAATACCTCACCAGCTGCATATTTATATACATGATTTACACTCACTAATAAAGGAAACATAGGAAATATAATCTGTACAAAATAAGGAAACATAGACCTATACAGAAATAAGGAAATACAGCTATACAAATCAACACTTAATGTAGTTTCCTAGTTTCCTTAAATACATTTATTCTATTCTAATTTCCCTAAATAGGAGATATTCTCTAACACTCCCCCTCAAGCTGGAGCATACAAATCATATGCACCAAGCTTGTCACAAAGAAATTGTATTCGAGGACCTCGAAGGGACTTTGTCAAAATATCTGCTAGTTGGTCATTAGAGTTAACAAACTCAATGACAACTTCCTTGGAAAGAACCTTTTCCCTGATAAAGTGACAGTCAATCTCTATATGCTTTGTTCTTTCATGAAAGACTGGGTTGGACGCAATGTGGAGTGCAGCTTGGTTATCACAATATAACTTCATCTCGTTGACGTTACCAAACTTCAACTCCCTAAGCAACTGTTTTACCCAGATGAGTTCACAAGTAACCAATGCCATAGCACGATATTCAGCCTCAGCACTTGATCGAGCAACAACTTGTTGTTTCTTACTCTTCCAAGATATGAGATTTCCTCCTACAAAGACACAATAACCTGAAGTGGAGCGTCTATCAATGGGAGAACCAGCCCAGTCTGCATCTGAATATCCGACAACATGAGTGTTTCCTTTGTCTTCATAAACCAACCCTTGAACAGGAGCATTTTTAATGTATCTCAGAATTCGAGTCACTGCATTCCAGTGATCAACACAAGGGGATTGCATGAACTGACTTACTACACTGACTGCAAAAGAGATATCTGGTCTGGTTATAGTAAGATAGTTTAGTTTCCCAATTACCTTTCTATACCTGCCAGGATCTAGATAGAGCTCCCCCTGATCTGGTAACAACTTGCTATTTGGATCCATGGGGGTGTCAACAGGCTTACAATTTATCATTCCTGTTTCCTCCAATATATCTAAAGCATACTTCCTTTGTGAAACTGTAATACCACTTCTAGATTGAGCAACCTCCAAACCAAGAAAGTAATTTAGTTTACCCAAATCTTTGGTTTGAAAATGATCAAACAAATGCTTCTTTAACCGAGATATTCCCTCATGATCATCACCTGTAATGACTATATCATCCACATAAACCACGAGATAAATACACCTACCAACTGAATTATGTTGATAAAACACTGAATGATCAACTTCACTGCGAGTCATACCAAACCTTTGTACCGCTGTGCTAAACTTCCCGAACCAAGCTCGGGGAGACTGTTTCAGACCATAAAGAGATCTCTTCAACTTACACACCAAGCCAGAATCCCCCTGAGCAACAAACCCAGGTGGTTGCTCCATATAGATTTCTTCTGCAAGATCTCCATGAAGGAATGCATTCTTGATGTCAAGTTGAAGTAACGGCCAATGGCGAATGGCTGCCATGGCAAGAAGAAGGCGAACAGAAGCCATCTTAGCGACGGGAGAGAATGTGTCGCTATAATCAAGGCCATATGTTTGAGTGTATCCCTTAGCAACCAAGCGAGCTTTAAGACGATCAATACAACCATTCGAATCAACTTTCACAGCATATACCCATTTGCATCCTACAACTTTCTTCCCCGGAGGAAGGTGAACGAGATCCCATGTGCCACTATGCTCAAGAGCAGTCATTTCATCAATCATAGCTTGCCTCCATCCCGAATGAGAAAGTGCCTCACTGTCACTCTTAGGAATAGAAACAGAGGACAAAGAAGATACAAAGGCAAAATATGATGGTGATAAACGATGAAAACTGAGAAAGTTGTAGATGGGATGAGGATTTCGAGTGGAACGAGTACCTTTCCGAAGAGCAATGGGAGGACTTGATTGGGAGGACTTTGGCAGGGTCGTGATAGGAGAAGCCGTTGGAGGTGGACATGAATCACTAGGATCTTCTATTATGTCTTCTGTTGGTGGAAGAACTTGTTGTGTTCTTCGTCGATATGTGATGATAGGGTGCTGCAAAGTACCAGACTGAGTCTCTCCGGGCTGGATAGAACCAGGTGAGGAAACCTGCAAAGGAGACAGAGGTGGACCAAAATAGGGAATTGGTAATACATCAGAGATTGTATTAGACTCAACGGAAGATGTGAAGTATGGTGTTTCTTCAAAGAACGTTACATCTGCAGAAATATACCAACGATGTGAGGAAGGACAATAACACCGATACCCTTTTTGTAGCCTGGAATAGCCGACAAAGACACATTTGATAGCACGAGGAGACAATTTGTCTGTACCTGGAGAGAGGTTATGAACAAAACAAGTACAACCAAACACACGAGGAGGGACAACATATAGAGACTTTGTAGGAAATAATAATTTGTGAGGTACCTGGTTGTTAATAACAGAAGAAGGCATACGATTAATGAGATAACAAGCTGTTAAAACAGTATCCCCCCAAAAATGTAGAGGCATATTTGTATGTAATAACAAAGTTCTGGCAGTCTCAATAAGATGACGGTTTTTTCGTTCAGCCACACCATTTTGTTGAGGTGTGTGGGGACATGTAGACTGATGTAGAATTCCATGAGATGACATAAACGATGAAAAGTCATGAGAGAAATATTCTTTGGCATTGTCACTCCTTAAAATCTTAATTGATTTGCCAAATTGATTTTGTATTTCAATAAAGAATGACTTGAATATAGAAAATAACTCAGACCGTTCTTTCATTAAAAACAACCAAGTAAACCTAGAAAAGTCATCTATAAAGGTGACAAAATACCTAAATCCTAATGAATTAGAGACGCGACTAGGACCCCATATATCAGAATGAATAACAGCAAAAGGTTCTATTTGATTTTGAACCTGAGTAGGAAAGGAAGAACGAACATGCTTCCCAAGTTGACATGACTCACGATCTAGAGACTTCAATTTTACAAGACATGGAACCATAAGTTGAAGTTTCTGCAGACTGGGATGACCAAGACGTTGATGAAGAAGATGGGGAGACTCAGTAGCAGCAAATACTGTTGGAGACGTGGTCTTCAAATAGTAGAGTCCTTGTGATTCATGTCCTATGCCAATCGTCTTCCCCGTACCGCGATCCTGAATAATGAAAGAGTCAGAATCAAAGGTGACTGAGCAATTAAGTGAATGAGTGAGTTGACTCAAGGAAATCAAATTAAAGGGACATCCAGGCATAAACAGTACAAATTTTAATGAGAGAGATTTAGTGGGAGAAACATGACCAATGCCTTGGACAGGTACTTTAGTACCATTAGCAAGAGTAATAGAGCGAGAAATCTCAAGTAAAGGAGAAGAAAACAAAGATCGATTACCAGACACATGGTCAGAAGCACCAGAATCGATAATCCAAGATGTCGGATTATGACCGGTATGGGATAGACAAACTGTAGGATTACCGGTATGAGCAATTGTAGTTGTGGCTGACTGATCCCGTTTGGCTGCCTTCCACTGCATATACTCTTGGATTTCATCTTCAGAAAAAGACATAGGTTGCTTTCCTGTCATAACTTCATATCGCCTACTATCCTCTTGTATAGGCATAGACTGAGTAAGGTTGACCGTTTTCTCAGGAAAACCATGAATAGAATAGCATGTCTCCTGAGTGTGACCTGGTCTCTTGCAATAAGTGCAATAGGGATGATTGCCCCCTCGGTCTCCACGACCTCCTCGATTACCTCTTCCTCCACGATTTGCACGTCCTCCACGAAAACCTGAAGTGGTCATCATTGCAGATCCATCAGTTGTGTTAAGATGAGAATCAAAGGTTTTGGGTGAAGGGACTCTCAACAGGCGAGTGATAAGATTTTCCATGGTAGGAAGGTCTTATGCGGTCAAAATTTGATCACGAAGAAGGTCAAAGTCGGGATGCATGGCTCGTAAGGCCATTACCACATACAAATTTTCTAATTTGTTCTGGAGGCCCTGAAGAGTGTCTGCTTGCAAGAACATCTTCAATTCTTCTACAGCTGCCTGTAATTGTGGAACAAATGTTGACATATCATGATCCGTTTGCTTGAGGGATGCCAATTTTTGAGCAGAGTCATACAGACGCTGAATATCATTGGCAAACAGGTTCCGAGCCTTGCTCCAAAAGGTGAAACATGTTTTAAAGGCCCTGAGATTTATCAAAGTAGTGGATTCCACAGATTGCCATAACAGGGCACACAGTTGATAATCTAACTTTTTCCATTGACTCTGATTTTCCAAAGGAATTTCAGACACTGACATCTCTAGGTGATCAACAAGACCCTGACCTAGAAACCAAAGTTCAACAGAAGCTGACCAAGCTAGGTAATTCTTTCCATTCAGCTTTTCAGATGTGATTGTAGGAGTACCTGAGAAGCTATAGGAGATGGAAGAATTTGGCTGAACCTGACGGGGATCGTCATGCTGAACAGGATCGTCATGCTCAGAATCAGACGTGGATGACGCCATGATGACGACGACGAAGAAGACCGACGGACTGCGAACTGGCTTTTGGGGTATTTGACCCCCAAAACAAACAGAGGAGGCATGGACGAAGCTGACGGGACCGGTGGCGGAGCAAACGGAGGCCTGGAAGGCGGCACGTGGCTTACACGCGCCGACAAGGACAACGGACGGTGGCGGCGCGTGAGGGCGCGTGCGGAAGCGGACAGCGGTGCTGTTTTCAGGGATCAGTAGATCGACACCTTCTGTGTCTGTTTCTGATGTTACGGTTGCCGGACGATGACTTCACGGTGGTCGGACGGTGATTGCAGGTGGCCGGACGGTGACTGTAGGTGGCCGGACGGTGACTGCAGGTGGTCGGATGGTACTGGACAGTGCTGGATGGTGGACTGTTATAGGGACATCGGACTAGGATTCTGACATTTATCAGGCCCACAGGAAGTGAGCTCTTGATACCATGTAAAAGTAGAGAATAGGATTGCTGAATAGCTTGAGGAAAAATACCTCACCAGCTGCATATTTATATACATGATTTACACTCACTAATAAAGGAAACATAGGAAATATAATCTGTACAAAATAAGGAAACATAGACCTATACAGAAATAAGGAAATACAGCTATACAAATCAACACTTAATGTAGTTTCCTAGTTTCCTTAAATACATTTATTCTATTCTAATTTCCCTAAATAGGAGATATTCTCTAACAGCCACAAACTAATAGCAAGTTATATAGCACATTCAAATCATACAGTTACACAATCAAGACTACATTATAAGTCAAACAACAACCATCCTCCAAAAAAAATGATGAATCTATCTTAACTAACTTCCTCATGGTGCCTAATGTCCACTTAGAGCTTCAGGGTCACGTTCTATAAAGCTTCTAGGGTGAGGATATCGTTCTTAGGAATAAACCTAGGTTACTCTCTTTCTAATACAAGATAGGTGGCTCTAACCTTATTAAGGAAGTGTCCTAACTTCCTGACCAAGGTATACTACTCACATAGCGAACCATAATCTCCGTGTACATCGCATACACTATAGGAGTGATCAGTCCCTATAATGAGTACATGTACTGCGAGATCATAGTAAGTCACGGGCAACTAACCTAACCACAGTCCAATTGGATTGAACCAGACTTTGATACCAAAATGTAACGCCCTAATTTCTCAACTCAGAAATAATGCCCGTTGGAGACACTATTCCTGAATTTCTTGAAATCATTTCGTTAATTTTCCGATATCGTCATACATTCGCTTAAACTTCCCAACGATTAGCTTAAGTAATTATAATACAAAATACATCAATTATCATTTACAACATTAATCAACCATCCATTAATACAAATGAACTAATTCTATTACAAGAAGCTCCCATTCTAAATCAAAACTTAGCTCCACCATCACCTTTTCTGCCTTATCATCACTTGGGATTCCTGCACAACTAAAGTATATCCCCTAAACGTGGGGTGAGACTACAGTCTTAGCAAGTACAACTAAACATATATAGTGTGGGAAATCAAACAACATTTATCAAACTTCACATAAGACATATTCACAGATAGTTAATAACAGACTAATTAATATATGCAACTTAATTGACATGAACTGACAAATGATGCAAAACATGATGCTCATGATGCACTCACTGCTGTGCCCAACAGGCATGATCTTATCACTTTATGGAGTTAGACCTGAGCTCAGACTACGGGAATCGGCTTTCCCGGGGGCGAATCCCACTCAAACTGGACCGAAGTCGTGTTTTAAACATAATTACTTAATCTTTTTACTCACAGCGCAAAGGCTGGCTTGAATTACTCACGGTCGTAACCGGCTTAAAATGTTATAATGCTAAATATGCTGCATGAAAACTCAATTATCAAATACTCATACTTCATACTCATAAAACTATGTTTAGAGATACCATTTCCTTAACAACTCAAATAGCCAATTTACACAAATATACCAACATAATTCCAACAAAATTCCTATATTCATGCTCCTAAATCATACAATTGCAACAATGTGGATACAAAACCCTAAATCCTAAGAGGTTTTCCCTAACCTAAATCATACAAGAACCTTTGGTAACTACCAGGTGTTCAAATTTACAAAATAAGAAGAGGATTTAAGAAAAAGGATCATGCTAGGGCATTCAACCATATAATGTGAAGGTGGGTGAGTTGCACTTACCTAAAGGGTACTCAAAGAGGAGAAATTGAAGTAGAGGAGAAGCTTGAAATGAAGATCCATCCTCCTATCCAAGCCTTCAAGCCCCAAAACACCCAATTCCATCAAGAAAACCCCTTCCTCTCTCTAAACTCTCTAACCTCTCTCTAGAATCTCAAAGGAGGAAACTAAAGAATCTGATAATTCTGTTAGAAAATTCGCTAAAAACCACTTAAGTGTATTCTAGCTTAAGCTAAATATTCTAGCCTGGGCTAGAAAGTTGGTTGCATGTTGTCAGGCCATTCTAGCTTAAGCTAACCATTTCTCGCCTAAGCTAAAAAAGTCCAGAGAACGTGCACAAACACAGAATCAGAGGCTAGCTTAGGCTAAACATTTCTAGCCTAAGCTAAAAATGTCTAGAGAGCATGTACAAAATCCCCTGATTCTAGCTTAAGCTAGCTGGATCTCGCCTAAGCTAAACTTGCTGAAACTGAAAGTGTAATCTTTTCTGCATATTTAGCTTAAGCTAGCCCATTCTAGCCTAAGCTAAAATACTGATTTTTTATTTTTAAGTTTCTTTGCCTTAATTACATCTCCAAACTTTCCAAACTATTTTCCTCACTTACTTATCACATAATTAACCTTCTAAATTCTACCTTAAATACAGAAATTCCTAAATTCCGGATGTTACACTTGGGTCCCACATGTTCTGAAAATCACGTAACTTAGTCTCTCATGTTCTTAAATCACGTAACTTTAGTCCCTCTCCTTAACACCATTAACTTTGACGCTGACGTGACAATACAATGACCATGTTGTGGCATTTGAATTACACTCCAACTCATCCAGTCAGGTTTTATTTAGGGTTTTATTAAATTTATCTTTTTATTTTTCATGAACAGGGAAGGCCACAAAACTGACTGGATGACCTGAGTTTTGATTCAATTGCCACATCATGGTCGTTGAAGGTGACTGGACAAATTGACACAGAAATTCGTTTGTCACGTCAGCGTCAAACACTGTCCTTCAATGGCTTATAAATAAGGGCTATTATTGGAAACTATGGGTGGAAAATCAATCAACACATAGGAAGATAAGTGGGTTCCTTGATCATAAAAACATTATTGTTGGAATGGTAATTGGTAATATTTCAAAAGTTCATGACTTAATTGATAATCAAGGATTCTGGTACTTGGAACTGTCACCTAATCTTTACAAACTTCTCGCCTTATGAAACTCAATGTATTTTTCACATTCCTTTATCAATTAGAAGAAGTTAAGACTATATTGTTTGTTCTTATGGGAATGATGGTGAATACTTAGTAAAAATCAGTTATAAAGTTGTGCAAAGAAAGGAGCATGAATGAGGCTCATCATCATAATGCATGAATGATATTTGGAGGGTCAAGGCTATTATAAGATATAAAGATCTTGTATGAAGGGCTTGCACTAACATCCTTCAAGTATCAAAGCATTTGCAAAAAGAGGTATTCTTATTATCCAACTTACCCTTATTACGATTTGCTTGAAGAAACAATTGAACACGTATTTCTTTCATGTGAGGACAATGGGAGAAAATGGTTTGCTTTTGAGATGGCCCTGCATATAAATGCTTACAACGAATCTATAATAGAGTGGTTGAGACAATTTTATCAAAAGAGATTGTTTCTAGAGTAAAGATCATTTTCAATATTATGTTTGCTTTGTGGACCAAGATAATTTGTTGGGTGTTTAAACAAACCAAAATGTCCACCCAATAGATGCTTGGTCTTACTATTTTTCAGTGTATTCTAGGTTCTTAAGTGGTGTCAAAGAACTTACCTTTTTCGAGTCCTTCCCACATCAAAAACTCTTTGTGGAAGCAAACAAAGATATCTGCAGTGAGGATGAACAAAGGTGTGAGCTTGGGAGTTACTTTTTGGACCATGAAGGGGACTTTCTAGCAACAATTGCAAAATTCCATCTTTATTTACATGAAAATGTGAATATTTCAAAAAATTGTCTCACTAATGGACGTCAACTCTTGCAAATGATCTATGCTTCCTTAATGTTATTGTGGAAACTAATTGCATGAGTGTTGTTTAGGGCTCCAATATATATGATCACAAACATGCCTTGCTTTTTTAGATGTTGTACAAGATTATTCCCTATTTGCAACTATTTTTCATTTCTTAAGTGTTTGGCATGTTAATAGAGAAGCTAATAAGTTACTAGATCATTTAGAAAAACTTACTTTTGTCGTAACTGATCAAGTATGGGTGGAGGATGTTTCACCATGGATTGATCCTATGATAGTTCATGATATAAGTTCAATTTCTAAAGCGGGTTTTAGTTAATAATTGATATTTCATCTTTGCCCTAAAAAAAGATCAATTAATTTTTTTCTTCTAGAGTGGGTCCAAAGTTTTGGTCCCTCATGTATTCGTGATAAATTATGAAGGTCATGCTATGAAAATGTCTTTGTTAGTGAAACGAAAGGATGTTTAGGGTAGAAATTAAAAAAAAATTTATTTTGTATGCTTTAATTTAATATATTTATTTTTTCACCTAATAGAATAAGGAATATAATTTATAAGTACAATTATAATAATTAACAAAATCAAAATATTATTGTAATTAACTACAATATTATAAAATTGAAATCTTAATTTAGAGAGTGAAATTTTCACTTAATCTTTTCTCTCTATTATTTATCCTTGGTATTTTTTTCTCATTATTTCCCTTTTAAGGTGCCATTTACACACACTTTAACAATCTTCTTTAACATACTCTCAAATTTTCCATAATTGATTTAATCTCTTTACTTCAACCTTTATATCTTTATATCATAAACTTTCCTCAATTTTTACGTTTCAAAATCCTTTATGTTAGTAAGGAACAGGGGTGTATGTGGGTCAAGGTTGACCCGATCAACCCGACCCGAACCAAATCGAAAAACACAGTTTGGGTTGGATCATCGGGCCGAGTCAGGTAATTTTCAGTGAACCGAATGCATTCGGTTCGGGTCTCGGGTTATTGATTTTAGAACCCGAGGAAATCAACCCGAACCGAAGGAGAGATATATGCTTTGCCTTACTGTTTTTGTACATGGAAAGTGAGTTTGGTTTACTTTTATTTCATTTGAGTTTTTTCCCTTAAGCTAAAAGTGTTGTTACTAGCACCGCCGCCACTCACTGCTCTTCCTCGTTCTGTCATCGTTGTTCACTGACTAAGAGGTTGCTGGAGCAATGTCTCAGATGACACTGGAACAACAACAATGTCTCGTGTCGTGGCATTAATAGGGATCTGCAGATCTATCTTCCGCTTAAGCCCCAGGCCCTGTAGAAGGAAGAAACAGAGA
Source organism: Sesbania bispinosa (assembly GCA_026901365.1). Classification (NCBI taxonomy): domain Eukaryota; kingdom Viridiplantae; phylum Streptophyta; class Magnoliopsida; order Fabales; family Fabaceae; genus Sesbania; species Sesbania bispinosa. The sequence goes on from QLOH01000828.1 coordinate 241,759, forward strand.
CCTGCACCACGGTGTTCGCATCTGTCCTAGTAGTGTTCGCATATTCATCGTCGGACTTTCTCGATCGGCAGTGACGTCGAACCTTCACCACGGTGTCGTTCCTGTCCCTGTCCCGCCGCGTGTTTGAGAGCATTCCTCCTAGCCGATGAAGTAGTGGCCATCATCGCACTTCGGTGTTTGTAGAATTGCCCATGAACCCAACAACCACCACTACCTATCTCAACGCCAGGCTCCCACCTTCATCCCACACAACCATAACCACCACGATCGATGGCCGGAGACAGTGATGGAAAGGATGGAATGAATCTGGAAAGGCTTGAGGGAACTCTCTAGAATATTGTAGAACTCTCTGGATTGTGAATGTTGACTAGTTTTTTTTTAATTTCCAAAGGTTTTTGTTTTTTAATTTTAAACATAACTTGATGACCCGACCTGATCCAACACGTTAATATTCGGGTTGGTTCGGTTCAGGTTACCCACCCAAAATAACAAAACCAACCCAACCCAACCTGTTGACATTCCATTAGTTTGGATTTCAAAATACCTTTAACCCGACCCGATTACACCCCTAGTAAGGAATCCTTATATTCTTTATGTATTTTGTTTAAAATATGTATATGTATAAGGAATATTTCTCATCTTTTTTTATAATAAATGTTTCTCAGGGTAATTATAGGGTGGACCCTTTGAGTTTGGGTCCACCATAGATCACTAACTTTTTTTATTATAAAAAGTAATTTTAATTTTATAATATTTATTAATAAACTTTTTAATATTAAATTTATACTATTTATGATAAAGGTCTATGGTAGACCCAAACTCAAAGGGTCCACGCTATAATTACCCATGTTTCTCATATTTGCCTTCCACGCTTTATTTGTTAGAGGAGAAATTGGGAAGAGAAAGTGAGGTGAGAGAGAGTTCACAGAAAAAGAGAGTATGGTGGACCCAAACTCAAAGGGTCCACCCTATAATTACCCCACAAAAAAAGTTTCAACATTGTTACCCAAATTTGTAAATTATCCCTATTTATTGTTGGGTATTTTTTGTCACTTCAAACATTTATTTCAAACATTTATAAATCTCTCTCCTTTATTTCTCCACAATCAAATAACTATCAAAATTAATTTCTCTTATGTCTCTCTTATATCTCTCATACTAAACAGCCTTAATTTCTATTTAATTTCTCTACTATTTTTTTCTTTATTTATTTCTTTTCTATTTCTCTATTTTAACCGAACAAAGGATTTTATAATTTTATATGTAATTTTACATGCAATACAAATTTTAAGCGTGGCAAAAATAGTTTTTTTTTTACTGTGACGAAAATAGTTATGAATGAGACCGAGCAGACAAATCTTTTCAAAAAGCCAAAAAGACTAAATGCTATAATTAATCCTTAAAAATACTACATGAAAGATCAAGTAGTTTCTTTTAAAATTTTTGAATATTACTAATTTAATATTTAATGTTGAAAGTGATCATTAATTCAACCACTCATTATACATTTGGACACCAATTATATTCTTAATTTAAAATTATTTCACACTATAAAAGATTTTTTTTATAGGCCACACTATAAAAGATTAAATTAATGACTAAAATATTTTATAGAATCATTTTGATGCATTAATAATTTTAAATGAGCCACTAAAGTGAATCTAGTGGTGGAGGTAAAGTGAATCTAGTGGTGGAGGTTTGAGTAGTTTGCATGAGATTTTATGTTTAAATTCCGGTGCTTTAATTGTAAATTAATGAATTAAATATTTAATTATAATATTTATTTATTTCTAGAAAAGATAATTGAGTCAAGTTGAATATTTAAACTTCAAATTTGTCTAATAAAAAGTATATTTAAATTTGATAATTTATTTGAAAATGATAAATATAAAGCTGGAGATTTATTTTTTAGAATTATTAAAACTTGACTTAATTTAGTTAACTTGTTTATAAGATTAAATTACAATTATCTAAAATAAACTATACTTTAGCAAGGAATAAAAACATAAAATTTATTATTTAAAAATTCAGATAATATAGTTACGAGTTTTAATATGAAAATTTAAAATTTAAAATAAGAAAGCTTTAACAACATATTTTTTTACATACATTTGTTGTTATTAAATAATTTTTTTAACGTTTAATTAAGTAAAGAAATTCAAACTTTTAATATAGTTCATATTAAAATTAATTAATAACACAATATATATTAATGCATAAAAAAGTGGGTTAATAATTTTATTTTGGTGCTTGTCAATTATTAATAAGGGTTTCAAATTTCAACTAGTACCATTGACCCGTCCCGGATAGGATTTTCGGGTCGAGTCAAACCATGTCCTAAAAGAAAAATTAAAGTCAAAGCGGTTCTTATTTGATGACTTGACATAGTTGAAGACGGATACAAGTTAGCATTCGGGTTACTCGACCCGTAATATACATAATATTTATTATTTATAATTTTGTATTATTTAAAGATATAGCTTCATTTTATCCTTTTAATTAGGGTTTTTGGATTCACATTTTAGAAATCCACCTTTAGAAACACATTCTACAATGATATATTTTCATTCTTAATGACCCATTTAAAGAGAGAAAAATACTACATGTTTTTCAGAAAAATTCTAGTGCTTGTGATATATTTATTAATTATTAAATTATTTTTTACCATTGTTATATAATCATTTCATGGTTTTATTTAACTTATATATAAGGCTAAATCGATCTTGTTTTACATGAACCCAATCTTAATTAAACACATATCATAGAGTCTATGTGTAACATCCCGAGATTAGAACCTAAAAGGGCAGAGTGAAAGTCTTAAGTTATGGATTCAATCAGGAGAAGAAGGATTGAGTTAGAAGGGAAATTTAGAAGGAGAACTAAGTGGAGAAAGAGAGGAGTTTTGGTTGTGAGGGAGTGCGCTTCAGCACACTCCGGAGGCTTCAGCACGCTTCGGAGGCTTTAGCACGCTCTGGGGGCTGCAACACGCTTTGGGGGCTGCAGCACACTCAGAGGGCGCTTCAGCGCACTTGATTAGGGGGCTTGGCAATGCGCGCTTCAGCACACCTTAGGGGCTGCAGCAAACTTTGGGGGCTGCAGCACACCCTGGGGGCTTCAGCGCACATCATGCTTTTGAGGCCCCTGATGCTTCATGATTCATATGCGCTACAACACACTCCATTTCCTCCTTTTTGCGCTAACTACATTGCCAATATGTGAGGTGCGCTACAACGCCCTTTAAGTGGGCTGCAACGCACACTTACGGGATATATCCCCCTTAGTTCATCCTTCTCGCATGGGTTCCATTCATTCTTCCCTTTCTTCTCAGAGCGCTAGAGAGAAGTTTTAGGGTTTGTGAGAGGGAGTGAAGGAGAGTTAAAGAGAAGGTTTGATTGAAGAAGTCCACCTCTTCCAAGGCTTGATTCCATCTTCTCCTCCACCATTTTCTCTTCTTTGTTCATCCTTCAAGGTGGGTAAAGCCACACACCTCACTTTCATTCTTGGGTGATTTTCCTACATGCTCCCACCTCTTCCTCTCCTCTTTCTTTCTATTGCTTGTGATTGCTGATGATTTATACCGATTGAGTTTTATATTGGAAATCGATTAGAGCTAATGGTTAGGGATTTCTAGATTAGGGTTTGAGATTTGCCATAAATTGGGAACTTTGTGATTTCTTATGAATGGTTGCTAAGGCATGTTTCTCTTGATGATTTATTGTATTCCTTAATGATTTGGTGGATGTATATGTGATTTTGACATGGTTATGCATAGGAACATGAAACTAGGGTCTATGTGGGGAAATTGATTTAGGGCTTTTAATTAGGGAACTTGTATAATGTTATGCTTTGAGGATTGTATTATTATGTGTTGTTAGAAATATTTTTCCATGCATTTGCATTATCTAAAAGACACGCTTAATTCCACATGGGTCCAGGGCCAAGTCCCAGTAGGTCTTGGATTCGGTTAAGGGAGGTTCTCCTTAGAGAATAATCCACCTTAGGGGGGTGGAGAAGTTCAGGTCGTTGATACTCCTATCCGGACAAGGGCCAAGAGGTAGTGGTCGTAGTTGGGATTTGAGTATCGACCTCACTGACGCCTCTTAAGACCCACAGATTATCAGAGGACCCACGGGCCGAGTCCCTGGGCTTTTCATCATTCATACTCAATATAAACATATATCAATTCGAATTCAAAGTCTTAAAACTACCCAAACACCCCCACATGCACATACAAGCAGCACCCTCTCCCCCACCGTACCTTAAGTGTAGATCGAACAACAGCAAGGAAGACTCTTTCTTGGTTCTTGATGATTACTCTCCAACAACCTCCTCTTGAGATTCGGTTTCTCCCCTCCTTAGCGTTTCACTCTCTGATGATTTGAAGAATAAGGATTAGGGTGAACTAAGAACCCCTCCTTAAATAAATACTTAATTGGGCTAGGCCCACTCTCAACCCACTTATCCTCATTTTAATTTAAAATAGCATTATTAATAAAATAACTAATACTATTATTTATTTACTTCTCTTATTTTATTAATTTTTTATTTAATAAAATTTGGGATGTTACAACTCTCGCCTCTTAAAAGAAAAATTCATCCTCGATTTTTCCCGAGATGAAGAACTCTGGAAAAGACTCCTCTCAACAGGTCGATCAAAGACAACTGCTTTACCAGAATAATCCAATAGGACATGGTTGGAAGATAACCAGTCCATAACAAGAATAATATCTAGTTGACTCAATGGCAAACAGATCAAATCAAGACAACACAATTCAATCAATCAATCACTCATCACAATAACACCACGAAAGCACAACAAACACATAACTCAAGATCGATGAACCGACCAATCAAACAAACAGTTAACTCAAAGCAATATAATTCACTCAATCAACATAACACATTAGCACCACAGAAGCACAGTAAACTCATAACTCAAGGCCGGTGAACCGACCTGCTCTGATACCAACTAATGTGACACCCTTCTACCCCAAGCTCTTATACAATTAATAAATCGAGATATAGGAAAAGATAACGTCCCACAACGGGTAAAAAGGTTCACATTTCTCATCGTTTAAAACTTCATTCATTTAAAGGTTATCTCATATAAAATAGAAATAGAAGTCGACTGTTTCAAAATACTTTAAGCAGCGGAATTAACATCAAAATATCCAACTGGCCATGTAAGGCACTTAAAACAGTTTACAAGGTCATTTCCCAACTAGAAACATAAAGTAGAAACCCCCAATAATATGCCCTGATGTCACATGTATCAGAGCGACACTCCTTTCAATCAATACTCGACACCGGTCATGTCATTATCATCACCTGTAAAATTAAACACAGTGTAACGATGAGGAAAAGAATACCACTCATACATACACATAGGAGGCTACCCTATCCTCACCCTCATATAAATATCATCATTATTAATCACACCACATACTCAAACTTCAAGTAATTCATCATATAATAATCATCTATATCCTAATATAACAAATCATCGATATCCTAATATAAATCTTACATCATCATTCACCAAGAAAACACATACTCTATTCTCAACACATAGTACTCATTTCATCATTAATACTCATATCATCATCATATAATTCAATTTCTACATCAAATATAATGCATGTTCATTCATCATCATATACGCCAAACCTCATCAACCTTGACCCAAGGATCATGACTTGGAACTCCGCTCAATGGGCGTACTTTGTCAATCCCCTTAGATGTTACCGATGATGGCCCTACCGTTAATCACCACACAGGCCGGTAGGTTGCACATCGCCCCACTCTAGGCTTGTACAGAGACATTCGCCCCCGTCATCATCACCCCCACTCTAGGGCTAGATGACTCGTCATCATCACCCCCACTCTAAGGCTAGATGACTCGCATTGTAAAAACTCCCTATTTAGAGTAAATACATCTAATGTCCCCCATCATGGTCTCTGCACTTTCGCAATGGGTTGTACAATTCACCTCCTAAGTTGCACAACACCCCACTCTAGGCTTGTGCATCTCAAGTACAACACCTCCCTGAGTTGCACTCCACCCCACTCTAGGCTTGTGCATCTCAAGTACAACACCTCCTTGAGTTGCACTTCACCCCACTCTAGGCTTGTGCATCTCAAGTGCAACACCTCCCTGAGTTGCACTTCACCCCACTCTAGACTTGTCCATCTCAGGTACCACATCTCATATGCTCAAGGCATAATCAAAATCACAAGATTAAATACATCATCATCATCATCAAATCATCATCAATCATCCTCATCATAAATCATCATAAGCATCATTAAGCATCATCATCATAATCATAACACTCATCAAATGCTCAATGCATCATTATATAAACATAAAATCATACCCATCGTAAGGTTATGTACATCATCATCATTATCATGATAAACATCTATTCATTAAGGGTATAATCATATCATCATAGTCCCACCAAAATCAAAGTATAACTATCATCACCATACATCACAATATTATAAGCATCTAACATCACATGGGATATTCATATCATCATATTCATACCACAATTGACACACTTTAACTTTCAACTTAATATCATCAATTCCACAAAATAACACTTATATTAAATACATATTAATCTCGATTCCATGTGTTAAGGAAAACCATCCTCACTCTGAAAAGAACTCCTCAAAATTACATCAAAATAGAAATCTGTGAGCTGCGCTTCAACTTGCGCTGCAGTGCAACTTGCAGCGTAGATTCTAGAGGGCCGCGCTTCAAGTTGCGCTGCAACGCAAGTTGCAGCCCAGGTGTCGCAAAACGCGACTGCACTGCGTTTTTGCCCTTTTTAACCCTTTCTTCAATCCCTACTCAATCCTCATCGTTTATGCTTCGATCCAACACGTTTTTATCAAATAAATTCAACCAAAAACACCAATCTTTACACAGATTTCACAGTTAATCCATCATAATCTCAAATCATCAAACCCTTATTTACCCCTTTTTACTATTCTCAATATCCTCTTCAATTTCATTCAAGATTGATCAAGATTCATAAAACAATTCAACAATCAACAAGTTTTCTTCATCCATACTCAATATAAACATATATCAATTCGAATTCAAAGTCTTAAAACTACCCAAGCACCCCCACATGCACATACAAGCAGCACCCTCTCCCCCACCGTACCTTAAGTGTAGATCGAACAACAGCAAGGAAGACTCTTTCTTGGTTCTTGATGATTACTCTCCAGCAACCTCCTCTTGAGACTCGGTTTCTCCCCTCCTTAGCGTTTCACTCTCTGACGATTTGAAGAATAAGGATTAGGGTGAACTAAGAACCCTTCCTTAAATAAATACTTAATTGGGTTAGGCCCACTCTGAACCCACTTATCCTCTTTTTAATTTGAAATAGCATTATTAATAAAATAACTAATACTACTAATACTATTATTTATTTACTTCTCTTATTTTATTAATTTTATTTTATTTAATAAAATTTGGGATGTTACACCGGTACTGCCGGGAAAGCAGTTCATGCATCATATATATATTTTAGAGATTCTCAGATTATTATGTATTTCAGAAATTTAGGTATTTAGAATTATTATGTATTTTAGAATTATGATGCACGACAGAATTAACGAGTATGTTGGGATGTTTAATTATACCCGATTCAAAATTATTATGTATTCAGACTACTAGATTTATGAGTATTTGTTATGTGTTGCATTGCATTTGAGTGAGACTCCCCACACTGCCTGTTGCATTCTTTGCTCACTGAGACCGTAGTCTCACCACACGTTTCGGGGATATATTTTAGTCGGTGCAGGGAACTTCCAGCTAAAGTTTAGGGACGGATGAAGCTCTTGGAGTGGACTCACTCACTCCTAGTGGTCAAGAGGAGTTTTAGTTTTCACTAGATGTATTGATAGTTCAGTGATGTAATTACATAGAGATTTCATCATATGGTTAAGTGTAGTCTTTAATTAATTAGTAATTGATGTAGAAACCTTTATATTGGCCACAGAGGCCTATTTTTTCTCTGGACTAGATTAGTACTCTTGTTATTATGATTTGTACTGGGATTTTTCCTGTTTTCAGGTGATTCTGGAAATTGGGGAATGTCCAGTTTTTAGGGGAAACTCTACCGGATTTCCGGTAGGAGTTTATGAACTCCCACACTTGTGATTGTTGGTCGCCCCACGTTCCAGTTTAGAATTTTATGTCTAAAATTTGATGTATGAATTATGTGGTAGTCTAAGCAAACGTTGGATTGCTTAGGCATCTTGTTATTATGTGTGTGCCGATATCGAAAATAACGCGAAATAATTTCAGAAATTCAGGAATAGTGTTTCCAACGAACATTATTCTTGGATTTAGAAATTAGGACGTTACACTATGGGTGAACTCAAATTTATAGAATTCACCAAATAAAAAATTAAAGCTTTTTAAGAAAGAAACAAAGAGTTTAATATATGTACACGGTCAGTGTAAAGAAATTTTACACAGACATCTAATGACGTGCTGCCATATCATTTATTGAATTTAATAACACATGAGATGTCATATTCATTAAATGATTTGGCGGCATACCATTGGATGTCTGTGTAAAATTTTTAAATAACAGTGCATACTAATTAAATCCAGAAACAAAACCAATTCTAACCCGTACTAAAAATAGTCAAAGTCAACAAGGAAAACTCTAGGACCAAAATTCATTTATTTCTTAAATAAAATGATAATTTATTGCCAAAATAATGGTAGATAAACTATTTATACATTCATATTCGCATAATATACATGTACCAATTGTTGAAATACAAAAATGTTAGTAGAATATATTTTTATTGTTAAACAAATTTTATACGAGCATAATTTAAAAATTAAATTTTTTTAATAAAATTTGATTATTAATAAAAAATAATAAAAAAATACATAAAAGAAGGTAATAATGTCATTTCCGCTTTTATTTTACCAAGTATAGTAAAATCGGAGGACTAATCAAATCATGTTGGTTGAAGTGGTACATACTTGTTTTCCCTGAAGCAAGGTCTCGGGTTCGAGTCTAGATGGAAAAAATCTACCATTAGTTAAACCAAATCATTTATTCGCTGTTGTGGGCAAACCTCAGTGTGGGCGCGTGTGTAGGTCCCTCACCACTGCTCTGTTAGTATTGTAGAAGGGGGAAGAGAAGATGAAGGTGAGGTTGAGTTGAGAGGGATAAGGAAAATTTGCTCATCGAATAAACCTTCTTTCATCTCTCAACATCCACTTAGACATAGACATGGCTACTTCTTCCATTAACAGGTTTAATTCTTTCTCTTTCTCTTTCTCTTTCACATATGAATTCCAGTTCAAGTTCTGACTTTTGAATTTCTTCATTTTAGCACTTGTCTCGGATGGAAATCTTCCTCCTTGTTTGTACACTCTAATGGGTTCAACGTACTTTCTCCTCCTTGCAAACCAAAACCGCCCCTCACCAAGTTTTCTCTCACTTGCTCTGCCGCTTCCTCTTCTTCTGGTACTCTCCATTTCTCCCTTCCCTATGCCTATTCAATATAAATCTGCTATTTCTCTGCATTTTTTATTTTGTGTTAATTATGCTTAATTTGACTTTTTGTTTTTTGTTTGGGGTTACTTTGAAATGGGAAATGTAGTTGCTTTATCTATGTTATAACAAACATTTGTGGGCTCTTGAGATGGACTGTGAAACTCCATCAATTTACATACTTCTTGTTAGGAATGATCATTGTATTATTCAAGGAAAGGGTAATTCAGATTTCAAATGAATTATTTATTGGTGAATGGTGATTGCTGAATTTGATTTAACCGGGGGGGGGGTAGTTTCTTTGAAGAGTAAATTACCATTGTGTGTTTTTCTTGAGCTGTAACCACAAAAAAACCTTTATTCTCAAATTTTGAGGTGTAATCCAACCCCCTAAATCTAGCTTGTTGGGTTAGTGTTTATTGAGTGAAAAGGAGCTTGTAAAGTCTTGTAATGAAAGAATACTAGTATTGTAGTAGTCTAGAGAGGTTTTGTGGAAGCATTAAGAATACTTCTGTGAGTCTGAAGAGGTTAGTATAAAAAAATTACTTCATTCATGCTTGAATAGTGAAAAACCACACCTTGTGTGGAGATTAGACATAACCCAAGGATTGTTTGGGTGAATCAGGATAAATATTGTGTGTGGTATCTCTATCCCTTGCTCTTTTCAAATTTTGTTCTCATAACTTTTCAATTTTTGAAATTTTCTGTGTAAGCAAAGTTTAGAAAACTAAAGTCTCTTGTCAACCTACTATCTAAACTTTGAAATTTGAAAGTTAGTTATTTGAAAATGTATTTTCAAACTTAATAATAATTTCTGTGATTATAACTTACTTTAGGAATATTTCATTGGTTAATTATCTCCATACTAACATCACAAAACCATTTTTCTTGATCTGTCACTTTTCTTTCTAAACTCCTTTCTAATCACCATGTTTTCTACCACTAGCTCTGCTGCTTCCACCTCTTCTGGAACCCTCCAATTCTTCCTTCCCCATGCCTTTTCAACTCAAATCTGATTCTGGGTTTCTCTGCATTTTTTGTATTGTGTTAATTCTGCTCAATTTGACTTGAGTTTTATTTGGGGTTATTGTGATGTGGAAATGTAGTTGCTTTATATGTGTGATGACATTTGTGAGATCTTGAAATGAACTGTGAAACTTCATCGATTCACATACTGCTTGTTCGTGCTGATCATTGTATGATGCAATGAAAGGGTAATTCAGACATCAAATGAATTATTTAGAATTAGAGGTGATTGTTTAATTTGATTGAAGGAATGAAGGAAAAAATAGAAAGAGTAAAATTACCATTTGTTCCTAGTGGCTGTTTAACCTAGTTTCACACATTTGCAAGTTCTTCAAAAGTTACTGATATTGTTCAAACAATCTCAATGAAGAGAATGTATGAGCATTTCCCTCCCTTCATTATCCCCACAATCTCTCATGCCATCAGTTTCATATGCAGACATACGGGCAAGAGAAATTGACTCGGATGCTTTGTTTCCCTTTTATTTTAATTTTACTCAGATCCACTCTTGGTTAAGGCTGCTAGGGGAGATCCTGTTAGCCGTCCCCCAGCATGGATGATGCGGCAGGCAGGAAGGTACATGGCTGTTTACAAAAAGCTTGCTGAGAAATATCCATCCTTCCGAGAGAGGTCAGAGACAACTGATCTCATTGTGGAAATTTCTTTGCAGCCTTGGAAAGCTTTCAGGCCTGATGGAGTAATTATTTTCTCTGACATCCTTACACCTCTACCAGCATTCGGAATTGAGTTTGACATAGAAGAAGTAAGAGGACCTGTTATACAGTCACCCATACGCTCTGAGGAAGGATTAAAGACTTTGCATCCAATTGACTTGGACAGGCTTCAATTTGTTGGAGAATCACTTAAGTTGCTTCACCAGGAGGTACAATTAAATTGCATCACCTCATTTATATCATGGTTATCCTTCTTTGCTTGGTTTCTAATTATTTTTTCTTTAGGTTGGTGGTCATGCTGCTGTTTTGGGTTTTGTTGGAGCACCTTGGACACTGGCAACATATATAGTGGAAGGGGGTACAACACGCACTTATACAACCATTAAGAGCATGTGCCATACAGCACCACAGGTATTGAGGACTCTGCTTTCTCATTTGACGCAGGCGATAGCAGATTACATCGTTTACCAAGTGGAATCTGGGGCTCACTGCATACAAATATTTGATTCATGGGGTGGACAACTACCACCTGATATGTGGGAACGCTGGTCAAAGCCTTATATCAAAGAGGTAACATAGGAAAAATCCCCATTTCTTTCTTGCCTGATAAAACTGTGTTTTAAGTTTTCAGAATTTTCAATGTCCTCACTTCAACTAATTTCTTTAGTTGAAGAAAAGACAACAATATATAGCTTGTGAAGCTTTGCAACAATTAGTAGGTTTTATGTCATGTTAATTGTTATATTGTTCCAACCCTCCATCATTGTTCTTGGAAGGTTGACTCGGTAAATAATATGATCTTTTAAAACTTAAAAGCTTGTAATTTGTAATTTTTCTCAGAAAAAAGTTGTTATTACTTAAGGGGAGAAAAGTCCAAATTAGGGTTAAGGCTATATCTTCGCATTTTTATATTTCATTGAGATAAATATTGTTGTTAGTATCTTTTCTTATTTTACAGTTCATAAAAGAATACAAAATTAAAGGTTGAATACTATCGCGCTAATCTCCTCTTTTATTTCCTTTTTGTCATGTACTGCTTTCTGAACTTCCAGATTGTAAATTTGGTCAAGAAAAAATGCCCCGAGACACCGATTGTTCTTTATATAAATGGAAACGGTGGTCTTCTTGAGCGTATGATAGAAACTGGAGTTGATGTTATCGGGCTAGACTGGACAGTGGATATGGCAGATGGAAGAAGAAGATTGGGTAGTGGGATAGGTGTGCAGGGAAATGTGGACCCTGCCTACTTGTTCTCTCCTCTTCCTGCCCTGACTGAAGAAATTCAGAGGTTGGTGAAATAATATCTGTGAACCTTAGTGTTCTTACATTCATTATATATGGTTTTTGGCATATAGTGTCTAAGTAATCCCTCCTAGGGAGCCCAGGGAGGGGGGAATGGGAAAGAGATGTTACATCAGGGGTGTTGAAGCCCTTACTTTGGATCTTCCAAGCAAAATGTTTAGGCTTCATCTTTTTCTGTTCATGTTCCAGTGTCTAAGGTGTGGAGGTTGAACCTCCAGTGGTATTTGCTTAATTAAATGCAGGACTGAAAATAATGAAACGGGTAAGGGCATCTAGCAAAGAATCAGAGAGATGTTCTTTATAGAATTGTTGCTGAGTTATTAAGCTTTTAGTTTCAAAATCATGAATTGGTTCAATCAAACTTGCGTGCCTTTGAGAGAAAGGCCAAAGTCTTGTCTGACTCAATGACACAAGTTGATGTCACTGAATGTCATGTTACTAGTTTTGTGTCCAATTGAACCCTCATAGTCATTAATGAGAATGGAGAGAAATTAATGAATTATCTTTACTTTTCTAATTATTTTTCAGGGTTGTGAGGTGTGCGGGACCTAGACGGCACATCCTTAATCTTGGGCATGGTGTTCTTGTTGGTACACCTGAAGAAGCTGTTGCACATTTCTTTGAAGTAGCAAGGAGCTTGAATTTTGACACATTTTTTCAAAATCAAACTGCAAAAGACCCTAAACTCGTAGTTTAAGGACAAATGCCATTTGTGTTGGCACGAGTTTTACTTTGCTTGGGAGTTCAAGCCTTTCTTTGGAAGAGTGCATGCTTAGTCCTGATTTTAGTGTAGCTATGTGATGATCAAAAGGTCTGAGGATTTGCACATTGCTGTGCCGGCTAACTTATGAAACTAGAAGCTGTGGTTTTACATTTTGCTGTATTTATAATTTAATAAGATAAATGAATTAGAGGATTCCTTCCAATTTGTTTATTTTTGATAAAATCTTCGGATCGTACCTTGTCTTTGTACTAATAATAATTTATTTATTTTAAATAACTAATTAATTGTTGATTTGTTAAGGAGCTATGACTTGTCTGTTGTCCTCTGATGAAATTGATACTCTTATCTAGTACAGTTTGGTTTCCTTTACTATTTCCATCTTACCGGAAAAGAAAAGATTGTAATAAAATTTGCCCCGTAACATGATCTATGTATTTGCATAATATTATTGGCTTGCATAACATGATCTCGCTTAATTGCATGATTGTGTGTTTTGTAAGAATATTTTAAAATTAAGGTATGTTCTAAAAGTTATATTTTTTTGATTTCCTAGAGTATTCTCCCAGTCGGCAGGTGAGAGGTTAATCTCTTGGGGTACTGCTAGATGCAAAGCAAGGACTTCTCACAATAGTATTTTTTCCATACACATGGATTTAATGATTAAACCCAGAATCACATGTTTAAGAGACCCAAGTGCTTTCCACTAATAATTAGATCAGATTTTTACAAAAAAAGAGTAAATATTATAAAGTTGTTTTAAACTACAAACAAATAGATTTTCTAAAATATACTATAAAAATGTTTTATTTTCAAAACTTATATAAATGCACCTTAGTGAACATTTGAAGTCGTGTTTGTACTTCTTTTAAAGGTAAAAGAAATGTATAACATTTATTTATTTATTTATGATTTATTTTTGGTTTTTTGGGGTTAACTTGGTGAAGGTTGTCATATTTTTCTTGTTTTGGGATTCGGCTCATTTAAAGGAATCTTTCGCTTCAGAAGAAAAAGTAAAACATTCCAACCGGAAAAATTAACAATTAATATTACATATACTAATACAAGCATAATAAATCATCAATTTATCAAAATGTAATATGTTGATTTTCTTGTCGCCAGTTAAAAAGCCTTAGTTTTTTCGTTTACATTATTCACTTTTGAGAGGTCTAAATCTCTTTTTTTTGTGCCACATACATTATCACTACGGCTGAACACTTGCGTTTGGTCTGGAATGGTTGCCATATTGCTGCAGAGCCTCATTTAGAGTCTTGAGAGCCTTGTCATATGACATAAACCCCATAAAAACGAACTCATAACCATCCACTGTGACAACCTGGATGTATTTTTCTTTGGGGTTCATTCTGTTTGTGGAAGGACTGACCCTGCTCACCTGATCCAGCTGCACTACAACCTGGATGTTACACACAGCTAGAAAATCAGTACTTGATACCAGAAAGTTCCAGAAGTAGTATGGTCTCAAGCTTTATAACTTAGGATAGCAGTTGTCTCACACCTGATTAAAGAGGTATGACATGAATAAACACAACTTTGGGATCTGATATATATAACTTAATAAATAAAGCATGAATAGGTGTGTCAGTGTGAGTGAGTATCATTTGTCTATAACTTATTCATTAAAATATATACACAACATACTGAAAAAATATCCAGCAAGATGTGTTAATAATTTCCCAGGAGAAAATTGTTCAGACATTCAATATTTATTTCAGTAGTTGTCCATATATCTCTGTGGTATTGTATTACTCTTCAACCTTATTTAACTCAAAAAAACTTTCATGAAAGGTTGATAGTAAAAAGAGTACATTTTATTTATCATGAATGAATAAGGCTCAAAGACAATACAATAATATTCAGCCAGGTTTATCCGACAGTTCTTGTATTAGAAGCCAAGCCAGATTACACCCAAATATTTACCATCTCCCCACGTTTTTTTTGTGCCATTGAATAGTTATATGTTTAAACACTAGGAAACACTACCTTCTATTCTCCTCGGATGTTACTGCATGAACATGAAATCAACATCTTGGGACAATTTGTCTATAAAAATCACAACTCACAACTCATCTTCACATACCACGTTTATAAAGTGGTAATAGTCTAGCTGATTCTATATAGTAGTAACATAACCAAGAGTTGACAAGTAAGGAAAGTAAGGTTCTTTGATCATTGGTCCTTACCTATCTGAGAATTTCAAGCAAGTGTTATGAGAAATTTTCATCTTTCTTTTAGATTTAATTACTCTAACATAAAAGAAAAAAAAATCTAATAACTGGAGGTCTGAATTGCATGAAATCACAATGAAGCAATGAGGTAAGGAAGTACCTTATAGTGGATGCATTGGTGCTGCAGGGAGAATGGATGATGACACAGTGGATAGTCACTGCAAAATGCTAATCTTTTAGTTGATATATAAAGAGTTCCAATTACAGGTCCATAGGTTGTTGATATGTAGCAAACATATGGCTTTAAGAGCTTTTCTCCCGGAAAAAAGCCAAATGTCTGGTGAAATAGCTTATCAGGCCCTCCATTTGTGAGTACTTTTGTTCCTTGGACAAGTCTAGCCATTGCAGCATCAGCTGGACTGGAACTAATTCTGACTGTACACAGAAAATAGATTCCATTCAAATTAAGCTAGTATGTCAAACACTACTACTCAAACGGATTTCATAAGGGTGTGTTTGTGAGTTTAGAAGGGAAAGGAAAGGATTGGATGGGAAATGGAGGAGAGAGAGAAAGACATTGTAAAATACATATATGGGAATCAAACTTCCAACGTAAAGGGGTAAAGGGGGGAATGACTTTCAATAAACCCTTCCCTCCCCTTCCTTTCCCTCCAAAACTCAATCCACAAACATACTCTAAGTAAATGAAATAACTAAATATCAATGTACAAGGGATTTGCTCTTGCTCTACAGAACCCAAGCAACAGACAACAAAGTGAAACATAACATCACATCTTCACCTAAAACCTTAAGTGTGTGTTTGGATGGAGAATTTTAGAATTCTCAAAATTGTGATAGGAAATGTTGAGTGAATTGTAAGTATAAGAGAAATTGTAAATGAGCATCTAAAAAGTTAAACATAACAAAGAAATATTGAAATTTTCTCTAAACATGTATTATTTGAATTTTCTCCTATTGGTCATTTCAAACTCTTTCTTTTACTATTCTAACACATGAAATCTAGTAATTTCAAATTACTCTATTCAAAAACAAGGTAAAAAAAATTAAATATATGACTTCAACACTTATACCCAAATTTCAAACAAAGATTGATACCATCTTCTCTAAAGATAGCAGCTTCACTTTGAGAATTTGGCAAAGGTGTTTATGGAAGAGTTAACATCAGCTGTTTTATTACTTCTTGGGAGGGTGAATTGAATTGGTGAAAGGCTTAGAGTATGTTTGATAAGACTAGCCGATAAGCTAGCTAATAGCTGATAAGGTCCAAGTTTATAAGCTAGTTTGTTGATTTAAAAATGTTTGGTAAAATTAGCTGATAAGCTAGGTTATAAATATAAAATGACATAAAAAGAAGACAAATAAGAAAGTATTTTAAAATATAATAGATAAAAATGGAAGAAAAATAAATAAGTTACAAGCTAGAAGCTATAATCTAGCTAAGTAGTTTGTATCTTATAAGCTAGAAGTTTGTGTCTTACCAAACACTTTTATATTGGTCAAACTTACTTATAAGCTAGTCAAATAAGCTAATAGCTAACTTATTCAACTTATCAAACATGCTCTTAATATGTGGCATGCCATTATTATTTATTTTTTGTGTCTTGGAAAACTGCTATCAACTATATTTTGGAGGGAGCAGAATAATAGGAGCTTCAGCATGATATTCAGCACCGAGGATGAAGTGTTCCTGAAGATCTGTGCAGATGTTAAGTCTTGACTTAGCGGAGAGAACATCCTATATTGAGGATTTATGATTTAATTTTGCTTTTCAAGTGTTTGCTTTTCAGTAAGTTGAGCCTATTGACTATTGACTATATGTTTAGCAGTTTAGTTTTTTTCCTGATTGATCCTCTTTTGGTAAAAATTAAATTTGATTCAGGAGATTGAGTGAAAAATCCTTTAGTCTGTCATAGAGATTGAAACTTCCAGAATCCCTGAAAGATCTCTCACTATCAGTATGTGATTGGTAAAGAAATTCAACTTCCAAGTGAAGATGGCCAAGTCTAGAAAGAATTGCAACTGTGAGCTATAGTGACAATCTATCTATATAGATAGACAAAGGAAAACAAAACTCACGGTGATTCCATATATTATCAACCATGATCTCAGCTTGTCTAGTTGCTACTTCAACCTTCCTGCTACACTGATTTAGTGCATCACGTATTGTATCCAATGGATTAGGACCTGAAATCATAGCAGGATCAGCAGTTAAACGAGAAGAAATTTAGTTACAGTTACAGAAACACAATCTCTTGGAAATCACTCACGATTGGCAGCTGCAGAGGAAGAAGGAACAGGGGAAAGGTAAACATAAGGGTTGTTGCTGTAGTTGCTATTGTAGCCTAAGCCTGTACTAGTTGTTCTAGCAATAGGAATCTCTCTTTGATCACTCATTTCCTTGTTTAGAGGCAGAAACAAGAGAGAGCTTGATACTAGTGGAGGCAAAGTAGGAGAGAAGAAGAGAGGGAGAAGAACAAAATGAGAGTGAAAGAAAGGTAGAATAACAGAAACAGAGGACAGGATGCAGGGGAGAGTAGTTAGACAAATATGTAGCGTAGGGACAATATGCTGATGTGATTGTGAATGCAAATCACAATCACCTTTTTAATACATAAGGGAATGATATATGTGGCTTACTCATTTTGTATATATGCTTGCCACGTCATTAATAGTTGCATTTTTTGTTTATTGGATTAGTTAGGATACATCAGTTGTCATCACCGTAATGTGTATTGTGAATTTACATAATATTAACTATAGTTAAAAATGAATTTGTCAGTCAAGTTACACTTAAGTGAGCACACACTAATATAGAGGTTGAGCAATAGCTCAATTCATCATGTTTGTAAAGTTGGGGTTAGGTTTTATTAGAGAGCTAAGTTCAAACTTGATGTTTACAGTGTATGAAAATGGTTTCCCATGCCGCTGGTTTGCGGTGTCCGTGAAAATAATGTGAAAGCTTAAAATAATTTTATGGAAAAGCTACAAAGAATTTCTCAAAAAGCAAATATTCATAAGTATATTTGAAATGGTATGTGGGCGGTTCCTTGTTTAGGAACCGGGAATTAAAGTGAAGTTCTGCTAGAAGTGATAATGATGAATAGATTCAAGATAATGGAACGCAACGCCGAAAGAGAGATGCTGCCGCGCTGGAATATGAAAGATAAATGCAAATTAGCACACTTGGATTTGGGTGAAGTGTGATTTATTCCATAACATTTAAAATCCTAAAATATGTTTTTGGTCCCTAAAATATCGTAATTTTTTTATTTGGTCCCCCGAATTTTTTTTCTCAAGTGGTCCTCCAAAAATTATATCGCATTCCCATTTAATCCCTCCATTAGTGCACCATTTATTATCTCTGTTAAATGCTTGTGTAGCAGCTTAAGTAGACAAAATAAGCCTACATGACATGCATATATGTCATCTTATGTGTCCTACATGACAAAATAAGCCTATAGGTGGTTAATCAAGACCTTTTTGTGAGTCACATTGATGAACTATATAATTGCTTTTTTCATGAAGGGTGGTGATATAAGTCATGTAGGACACATAAGAAGACACATATGCATGCCATGTAGGTTTATTTTGTCCACCTAAGCTGTCACACAAGCATTTAACAGAGATAATAAATAGTGCACTAACGGAGAGACCAAATGGGAATGCGTTATATTCTCGTTCAAACGGGCCCCTCTCGCTTGAGTAAGAACACCATGACTTAAAGTCCAAATTCTCACTTTTGAGCCTCTCTTTTCCTAATTCTTTTTGACAAAATACCTTTCTAACTTAGTTCCTTTCATTTCATCTAGACCTCTTCCCCTCATTTCCGTCAATCCTCTAACTAAATTCCTTCCTCCTCAATCTAATTACCTCATTCAACTCCGCTACTTTCTCCCTTATTTTTATACTTTTAATTCTCTCCGTCTCAGGGTGTGATTTCTTCTAAGTTCGGTCTATAGTTGTGTTTGACTTAACGCCTGGTTTCCCTTCTAAATTCTCTTAAAACTCATAGCTCTTAATACATTCCCCAAATTCTAGTCTTAATTCACACTCAACCCCCAAGTTCTCATCCTACTTCTAACCTTTCTCTCTTGGTTGTAACATCCTAAATTTTATTAGGATAAATATTAATTAAATTAAATATATGAGTAGAGGAAAATAATAATTAATTAAATAGGAATGAATAATAGGATTAATATTATTATTAGTTTTATCCATAAAGATAGTTAAAATTTAAAAAGAGGATATGGGGTTTAGGATGGGCCCAAGCCCAATAAGGCATTATAGTAAGGAGGGGTTATCAGTTCACCCTAATCCTTATTCGTATTATCCAAGAGAGCGAAACGCTAAGGAGGGGAGAAATCGAGTCTCAAGAGAGGATTGTTGCGGAGTTAGCATCAAGAACCAAGAAAGGGACTTCCTTGCTGTAATCGATCTTCGCTTAAGGTACGGTGGGGAAGAGGGTGCTGCTTGTATATGCATGTAGGGGTGCTTGGGTAGTGAATTAAGATTAGAAATTTGTATGGATGTATGCTATAACTGAGAATGTTGATATAAACTGTGATTTATGGTTGTTTGGAATGATTCTTGATGAATCTTGAGTGGTTTGAATGTTAATAATGAGAATAGTGAAAATGGGTTAATTAAGGGTTTGATGATTTGGGGATTTTGATGAATAACTGTGAATTTGTTGTAAAGATTGTGCCTTTGATTGATTTTATGCGGTATAATCGTATAATCTTGATGTATTAATGATGAGGAATGATTAGAGGTCGATTAAGAGGGTTTAGAATGGGTAAAAATCGCAAGAACTGTCATCTAGTGTCGCGGGTAATCGATTACAGAGGTCTGTAATCGATTACAGAGTGTTCTGGGCAGCAAGGGAGTGATTCTGGCTTGCTGGTAATCGATTATAGGGGTATGTAATCGATTACCAGAGAGTTGAGTTGCTGGTAATCGATTACCAGTTTTGACAACTTTCCCGCCTGAGAAAGAATGCGTCTGTTAAGGGTGTAATGAACTCAGAATACTATCATATAATATATCAAACTGAAGCCCAGGATCTTAACTTTCTAATAGAAGTGGAATCACTTTAATTGGACACCTAGAACTCTAGATATTTCCAAATTAGTGAACCAAGGTCATTAAGCTTAAAGCTTAAAGACTCCAAAATTGAGTAACGGTCTTTGGTAATCGATTACAGCTGTGTGGTAATCGATTACCAGGTTATATTGTGTATGAGAATTTTGTTTATATGATGATTGATGATGATTATGATGATGATGATTAATGATGCTTGATGATGCTTTATATTGATTATGGTGTGATAATTGATGTAATGGATGATATTTGGAATGCATATGGTTGGTTAATATGCTAGGTAATTGATGTTATTTGGAATGCATATGTTGGTGAATATGCTATATATTTGATGTTATTTGGAATGCATATGTTGGTGAATATGCTATATATTTGATGTTATTTGGAATGCATATGGTTGGTTAATATGCTAGGTAATTGATGTTATTTGGAATGCATATGTTGGTGAATATGCTATATATTTGATGTTATTTGGAATGCATATGTTGGTGAATATGCTATATATTTGATGTTATTTGGAATGCATGTGTTGGTGAATATGCTATATATTTTATATTATTTGGAATGCATATGTTAGGTGAATATGCTATGTAATGGATGTTATTTGGAATGCATATGGTTGGGAATATGCTATATAATTAATGATGATGTTACTTGAGTTGTACGGGCCCATAGAGGGGGTACAACTTAAGAGAGATGCCTTGAGCATATGTGATGAGACCTGGATTGTGCGGGCCCATAGAGGGGGTACAATTCGGGAGGTGAACTGAGTTGTGCGGACCCATAGAGGGGGTACAACTCAGGAGATCAAGAAGGGGCGTTGAGCAACACTATGGCCTGTGTGGTGATAAACGGTAGTGTTGTGTGTGAAGCTTACCGGCCTGTGTGGTGATTAACGGTAGTGTTGTGTGTGTAGCTTACCGGCCTGTGTGGTGATTAACGGTAGGTGGACCATGATGGGGGACATTCTTGCACAAGCCTAGAGTGGGGTGAGGTGCAACTTACCGGCCTGTGTGGTGTATAACGGTAGGGCTATTCTTTGTGGGGCGAATGTCTCTGTACAAGTCTAGAGTGGGACGATGTACAACTTATCGGCCTGTGTGGTGTATAACGGTAGGACCATCATCGGTAACAACTAGAGAGATTGACGAGGTGCGCCCATTGTGCGGAGTTCCAAGTCATGATCTTTGAGTAGATGATGAGATGAGTGTTGGTGCCTGTGATAATTGGAATACTCAACGATGGAATTGAGTTATTTGATAATGTTAATGATTTTTGGTGTATGTATTGATGAGTGATATATATGATGATGTTCGAGTTATATTATGATGATGATGGGTTTTGGTGAATACATGATGGATGTATTTATGTGTTATAATTGGGAATGATGATGGTATGCAATATATATGCTGATATAGATGTTTAGCTATATGCTGAGTTGTGGGATGATTGTTATCTACTGGTTTATCTGATGTATTGGTGGTATGATATATGATGATGTTGTTTATATGTGGGTGAGGATGGGGCATTTCCTATGTGTGTATGAGTAGTATTCCTTTTCCTCACCGTATTCTATGGATATATTTTTTTACAGTTGTTGATGAGGACACGACGGATGTCGAGTATGATTAAGGGATGTGCTCTGATAGATGTGACATCAGGGTGTACTTGGGAGTCTTTTACTATGTTTCTAATTAGGAATATTTTATGAACTATTTTGGATGCCTTGTACGGCAAGTAGGTTGTTTAGTTGTTTTATTTCTTTGAGGATTCCGTTGCATAATTGTTGGATTATATTTGAAGTTTACTTTCATTTAATAAAGTTGTTTTCGAACTCATGAGGTTTTAATAATAGCGTCTGTGAACATTTTTACCCATCGTGAGACATTACCTTTTCTAAACTTCGATTTATTAAGCATTTAAGAGTATTGGGTAGAAGGGTGTCACATTGGCCGGATTCACAGCCTAAGGTTTCCACTATATTTTCTAGGTCCTAATTTTCGGGATGTTACAATTCTACCCCCTTTAAATAAATATTGTCCTCAAAATTTTAGGTTATCATGTTTGACCTCAACTCAAGGCCATATTCTCATTCATAACTAGGTCGATATACTATGAAATTTCTCCAATTAGCACCTGATCATCATTAACTCTATCCCTCCCGAGGTGGCTAAGGGGAACTAAGGGTCGGTTGGGCTTTCTAACCTTTCCTCTTCATCCTTTATTCACAGGTCAAGTCTTGGATTTCATCATGCCCTAAATTCATTCTAAGTCTAACTTTTGACAACACCAACCATTCCACCATCTTTCCTTCACTTCCCCATCAAATCTACTAGGTGTCCTCACGTCGGTTTTCCTCAATCACGGTCTCCATGACTCGTGGGAGGTGTACAAAGCTTATGGTGTGTGCTTGGACCTACTCCACCCTATTAGAGGTTATGACTGTTGCTTCACTTCCTTGTAAGGGCTTGACTACTTCAAACATTCATGCTACTTGACAGGCCAAAGGCACCCTATCGACGATTTCCACTCAAACAAAAATTGTGATGCGCTGAGAGGATGTGCAGGGTAGCCTCCTCCCAACTATCCTATGACATATACCAATTTCCCACGCTACCAAAAAGGTCGCAACATGAAGTGATCTCATAAAACTCCGGGCTATAGTTTCTAACTCGATTCTTAATTTTCCCACTATAGCTGTGGATTACCTAGAAACTACGCAAATTGATGGGGACCCTAACTCTCGTTAGTTACAACTCGACCTGAAATTCTATGTTTTTTTTACAACCTGGTCTCACTTTGAGTGTTTCTAGTTGATTGCTAACTCATCCTATGGTTTTCCTGAAACTAATGCTGACAATCCCCTCACATGCAATCACTTAATCCATGAATCATGAAACTTGCATCAGAGAGGTAATTCGACACTCGAGATGCATCCAAGGGGCATACATCAATGTAAGTAACACATGCAACAATCAATGACTTGAAAGAAAATGAAACACAACAGGTAGAACCAAGAAAACGTTGACGACTTGAACACATAAGGCTTTTACGACAACTACGAGTGCAATCCCTAAGAATCATGGCATAATTCTGGTAAACTCCGGGATGTGTCGTAACCTACTCTCATGAATTTCTCTTAAAGGTCCATACCCCAGGCTACCTCCCTTAAAGAACAAGGCTCCCCTGGCTTGGCTCTACGTCTCAACCGAATTCTGAAGACTCAAGGCTCTAATTCTACCCCTTAGGGTATTCCACTCAAGATCATGAAACTCGACTCTGCGCCCCCAGCACAACCCAACTACTTCTAGCCCAAAGCAAGTCAGGGTTCACTACATGAAAAAA
Source organism: Sesbania bispinosa (assembly GCA_026901365.1). Lineage (NCBI taxonomy): Eukaryota > Viridiplantae > Streptophyta > Magnoliopsida > Fabales > Fabaceae > Sesbania > Sesbania bispinosa. Next base: position 265,673 of record QLOH01000828.1, read on the forward strand.
GCTATTTTTCGGATGTTTTTATTTCGATTTGCGGGGGTTTTTACCCTCTGCAAATTAATCTGCTGGGGTTTTTAAAACCTCCGCAAATATGTTCGCCACAACCTTTTTGCGGAGGTTTATAGCGACCTCCGATACCTGATTTATATTGTGGCGGTTATTTTGCGGAGGGTTTTAACCTCCCCTATTACTGACTATTATTTTGCGGAGGTTTGGAACCTCCTTTATTTGCGGAGGTTTGAAACCTCCATTATTTCTAATCCCCTAAATACAATAATTTGTTATTAATTAGGAACCCTTGTACATGGCAATGTATGCCACCATTTGAGGTGCTTATATTTTGTGTTAACAATATTTATCTGTGAATTTCCTTCAAATACTTTAATTGTGACAAAAGACATGATAAACTTTTACCAAAGTGCTCAAATATAAATATATATAGATATATATCACGTATAAAAGATTTCATTCTCAAAATCACCACTGTAACATAAAAGTAATTTAAACTGAAATGTAATTACAACTTAAAATCCATAATTACTCAAAATCCATAATCCATAATGGACTAAATATAGTTTCATCCTAAAAAACATCATAAACACACTAAACGTTACTGCTCTTGTACCCAAAGGAGACTCAGGCTCATCTGCATCACTAGTTAGCTGAAATGATAAAAGAAAAATATTTAGGTGAAATAATCAATGGTAGATGCCACCAGCAATTCATTTTATCCAAGAAAAACCGAACTATTGAAAAAGAAAAAAGAGCAAAGGTACCCATTGCACCATCAATTCATTTTATCCAAGCAAAACCAAACTATTGTTGGATGGGGCACTCTCAGATTATATCAAACGGATGATGCTGATGCCCCCATTATCATACCTGAAGCAAGTCAACAACACCAAAAACACAATTGAAAATCAAAATAGTCAAAATACCAATCACAATTCACAACCAACAAGCCAATTATTGATGAAATACTGAAAAAGCAGAGGAAAAACATAAATACACATAAAGGGTCACAAATTTCAATCAATTTATAGGAAACTGTAATCAAGAAACATCATGTCCATAAACTAGCCAGAAGAAATCGTTTACATTTAGAAAGAGCAGCAACAGACTTGGTATCAAACCCAAGAAGCAGATTCAACATGGGAAAGAAAATGCCTCCCCCTACAATTCATTTAAATATATAAAATACCTAAGTCAAACAAAATAAAGTTATATATATAAATTCTTTACAATTCATTTAAATATATAACCAATACTTTTATATATATATATATAAAGAGAGAGAACTATACTAAATATAAAAATTCTTAGACCTCTTTTACACACATATCATGTCTAAAGATACAACTCATATAGATAAACATCCCAAAATAATAATTACGATCATTATAAAATTCTCTTCTCATCTCTTGTATCCATTAATCAATTCCCTAGAAAAGAAACAACAAACATTTAATTATGTGTTTTAAAATTTAAAACAACGACAGGAATACCTGAAAAACTCAATTTAATTATATTTAATCGAAATTCAAAAACATATCCTTTAGTTTTTTATTCTCTCTTGCATTTTAATTTTACTATAACATGCCGGTACTATCTTGATTGACATATATAAATCCTTTCACTCTTTTTATAGTTTCTATATATAAATCTATGGGAAAACATAGTAATAATTACTGAACTAAGCTTCCAAATTGTCAAATTTTCTACTAAAATCAGTTTTGGGATTTCAATATCTCAGTCACACCACCACAAAAATTAGATAGACCACTCACTTATTCCTCATGCGTTTTTAAAATATAAAGAAGAGAGATAATAAAATTCTTATTCAAGTTATTTCTTTTCTTTCTTTCAACCTTATTTGGCTACAGAAAACTGGCCTTCAGTTTATGTTAAAATGCTAAATTTATTTGTAGAGTTCATAGTTATCAAACAAAAATAAAAAATAGAATGTTTAAAAAAATAAGTACCAGAAATGGATGAATACGTTACCAAGATTGAAGGCTCTTGATATTTAAGCAGTTGGATGTGAAACTAGGAAAGGAAGGCCCAATGATATCTGTAGCAATAGTTCATAATATAGGAGTTTAATGAATGTCACCAAGATTGAACATTGCTCACCCTTAGATACAATCAATCTTGAAGCCTGAGAATAAGTAACTCACTTGATAGTATGGAAAAAAAATATTTAAGGAAAAAATGGGTCATGTACCGCCCAAGAACTCTGGAAGTTCACCGGTAAATATTATATAGACAAATGAGTTATTTATAGTAATGTCAATTCTAAATGAATTGGAAGAGCATACTTAATTATGTCAATGAATTTGGTAAGGAAGGGTTAACATTACTCAATTCTAAATTATGTAACACGGCACAATGTTGGATAGCCTAAATTTTTATGGAAATAAGTATGATATAAAATATTGCAATGAGAGAGGAGATAAATTTAACCTGGCATCAATGATTTCAAGCAACTTGCTCTGTTATTGTTACCTAGGACCTGGTCAATAAATCATTAATCTGTTTAGTGTCCCTGCTTGCTAAACCGAAAATCAACCTTGGTCCAAATTGATAAGTAGCCTAAAAATGCTTACATGGATTTTTGAGGTGGTCTTGGGATCTAGGAATGACTTAACGGTATTCCACAAGAGCCTAAATCCAGAACCAACATTGATGATAAACATGCGGTTTAGAGACTGCATGGAAAGGAAAGTTTAATTAGGGTGAATTTAGAATGATATTTAAAATAAAACTATTGCCATACCTATGTAGATAAAGCAGTACCTCAGGATAGTCGTCACCATCAATCTTCTGAAGTCGCTGGAGGAGATCCCTTGTTGTTTTGTTCATACTTTTAAGACCCTGAGCATGCATGCTAGTAAGTAATTATGTGAAACTTCTTTCAATATGAAAAACATTTATAACAATACCTCAGGATAGTCGTCACCATCAATCTTCTGAAGTCGCTGGAGGAGATCCCTTGTTGTTTTGTTCATACTTTTAAGACCCTGAGCATGCATGCTAGTCAGCAATTATGTGAAACTTCTTTCAATATGAAAAACATTTATAACAATTGATATGGTATCCACAAGTATCATTGGAAATGGATATTGCCTAGTTAAATTTATGGTGATTATCATCTATGATGTTATAATAGTTCTTTCCTCTGAATGATTTTTCTTTGAGCAGACAAAGGGATTGAAGAATTGAAAAATAGCTCGAGTTTTATACACACCACTCCTTGCACATCCAAAATAGTTGTGCTTTGGTCAATGTGCTTCTTTGCTGCGATTGAACAGGCAGGAAACTTAACAACATAGGTCCTCTCAAACTCTCTTACATGGTACTTGAGATAACGTTCCATTGTTGTTACTTGCAACAGCTTGTTAGAGTCAACTTGACCCAATTTTTCAATGTAAACAGGCCGTCCATCCTTATCAACTCCATGCTGCCCTTGTGGATAGTATTTCAGAACTTCATTTATTTCCTTGAATTCAAAATCCTTAACACAAACAATTTATGATTAGACACATAAATAAAAAGTTCTGTAGAAGACACAACATGAAGAGTGATTTTTCATTTTCCCATTGGAATACCTCCATGATAGTGTCAGCATCAAATTCCTTTCTCCACTTAAGCATATCTACCCACATTTGTTAGTGGAGGCTTTTGCTGCAAGACAATTGTTTGGTTTCTGTAATTTATCCTCCTAATGTTATTAACCCTTCTGATAAACTATAAGCCTAAATAATAAAAAATAATTAATCATTTATTACTAATTATTTAGAGCAAAATGAAAATAAACGTGAAAGCCAATTTTGGATGGTTCTTGAAAATGGTAACTAGAGCTTAGGAGTACAAACTGAAGGCCGAGGAAAGAATATAGGTCGAGGCTAGGCTTCATACCAGAAAAATTCCTCCAATTCGAGAATCTTTGAGGGGAATTTTGTTGGGTTCCAATTTCGACTTGTTTTTAACAATTATTTTAAGAACAAGAAGTAACTATTAAAAAATCCCTCAAACAAAATCAAAAACTGCAATTATGAAACAAACCTACATATTAACCAATCCCTTAAAATCATAATTTTAAGCTCGGTTGAAACTTTAGAGAGAGATACAGAGACAAACCTAAAAGAGAGACCTTACTTCGAAATGACCGTGTCCATAATAGAGATCAAAGAGAACTCATGCAGATAACAGTTGCAAACGAGCTATAAATTTGGGGCGTTGGATGGCAAATGGAATCGGCGTTGGTAGGTGGCTGATGACGGTGGCCGCACCATCTGTGGCAGATAACAATTGCGAACGAGCTATAAATTAAGGTGGGGATAAACCTTTTTAAGAGTGAATGAGAAATTTGGGAGAGGAAATAAAGGTTGAGTAGAAACGTTATTGGAATTGATTAGGATTGGAAAAAAGTGAAATAAGGGGAGGGTTTGGATTGCGACCAGAGACAAGTGAATAGGGATTAAGTGGTTTTGGAAAAGGAAAGGGAAGCAACGACGGTTCTTCTATGACCGTCTTAAAATGAAGTCTCTATGTTTCAAATTCATTGAGCGACGACCGTTTTGGGAAACCGCCCCAAACTGTATGTCGTAGGTCATCTTTTTCATGTAGTGTAAGAACGCTCAACACCTAAAAACTCACGGCTGAAGAAGAACCGAAGCGGCACATAGACAATACAGTGGGGGAAGCGGCACATAGACATCACAGTGGGGCGCGAAGAGGAAGAAAGGGGGCACAATGAAATTGTTAGGGCTAGGAATAATGTAAAAAAAATTAGAGGAGGGAAGGGGTGAAAAAAAAGAGGGAAGGAAAAAAGAAAGCGTGTAAAACGAATTATAATTTGCGCAGGTTATAAACCTCCACTGAAAAGAGTTAAAACCCCCGCTATTATCATTACTTTTGACATTCTATGGAAACATCGTAAGTCATGCTAAATTGTGGAGGTTTTTTATAACCTCCGCAAAATAACCTCCATTAAATAACATTTTTTTTGTAGTGGTTACATAACCCAACTACCACTAACCCCACCCAAATATTAAAGTCATGGGTAAGAATGAAGTTTTCTTGAACCTAGGAAAACTTTCAACTCAGGTTGTTGTCTAACATAATTCCATCTTTTCCCTCACCCGCATCATACTTCACTTATGTGAAACTGAGCCGCCCGTTCCTAGGCCACCAGGGTTCCTAAGCATCCCAGTTACTACCAAGCTTAATCTCGTTTCCCTATTCTAAAGGTCATTACTGTAGTCGAAATCATGGGTCGGGTAGGGCAATCTTTCCACAATGACCTAGGCAATCTGAGGGTGTAGGTCTATTTTCGTTTCTTGTCACTAGGTCACTACCTTACTGGAATAGGATCTATCATGCAGGCTCATACCTCCTGTATCCTTCAGCTCTAAGGAAACATGAACCTAAATCTGGTGGAAAAACTATGACCGCGTGGTCGGAGTGGAATTAACTACTTAGATGGTCTCTCGTTTGGGGTATACTCGCGGGCCATAGAGGATTGTCCGCCAGGAAATGTTCTATTAAACTGGAATGGTCAGGATGACTTCGGTACCGATAACATAATCGTTTCGGGCGCCTACAAACTCTTCCTAGACACTCCGAAGGAATCCAACACGTCCGGAGCAGCAGGAGCAACTACTCGACTCCAGGGCGCTCCCAACACTTGATCACCCCCAAAGGTCCTAACAGTGGTTCTAGGGGTGTTACGCCTCCCCTACCTTACCTGGCAATACCCGGGTTCAGAGCAACGAGCGGTTCAACAACTATCCTGACAAAACTCAATACACACCAATCCAAAAACTGGGTCCTCCCTTATACTAGGCTATCTGATTCCTCTCCTCACCCCGCGGCAGCTAACTCCTTTTAAACCAAACCCAACATTACTTGTACAAATCCTAAAAACCTCAATTTTCCACACTACTAGCAGAGCATCATGTCTGAGATAAATCTATCCTAAGAGAGCAATAATGAAACATACACATATCATTCAAAATACATAACATGGAAGGAAGACAAACCACATTGCAATTCAAGCAACAAACCTACCTAAACCTACTTCAACTCAACCTTCACCTGTGATGCTAACCGACATTACAGTTCGCACAAGGAAGCTAGTAATCTAACATTCTCAACACCTCCGAAAAATCCCATCCGATTCTTTCTTCTTAACTAAGACCCGTGTTCACTAATATCTAGGGTTAAAATCCTACGTGGTGTTCTGGGTAGAGAACTGATTCATAAAGCAAACCTAATGGTGAACCTTTCCTCCTACTTGGTGTTAGGTTACCGGCCTATGGGAAAACCGTTTGAACCTTACTAACTAGGGTCTCTTATACAAGTCACCGTCCATAATCCGGCTTACGATGCCTACAACATAGGGGTGATTAATCCCCATATTGCATTCAAGGTATTCCAGAATTATAGTAAGTGAAGGGCAATCCAACCTAACCACAATCCAACGGATCAGATTGAACTGCTCTGATACCATAATGTAACGTCCTAATTTCTAAATTCAACTATAATACCCGTTGGAGACACTATTCCCAAATTCCTGAAATTATTTCGCGCTATTACTGATATCTTTACATTCAAAATTTAACGACGCTTGGGCAATCCAACGTTACTTAAGCTTAACACATAAACATAAACCAAGTCTAAACAGAGAAATGCCATCAACGACTCAATGAACATTGACAATTACACAAATACCGCCTTAAATTGTGATAATACATGACAAAATCGCAGGACCATTCTAATACATTCTAAACATGACAATAAATTTCCTCAAGCTTCTAAATCCTCGACTGGTAGTCTCAAGCAAAAAGGGGACCCTGCAAAGCTGAAAGTGGTTCCACAAAACATGTGGTGAGACTAACGTCCCAGTGAATACAACCAAACATGCAGTGTAGAAATAACAGGAAAATGTAATGCAAGCATTAAACAAAACAACCATAAACAATGTAACATCTTAACTTGAAATAAACATGACTTTCATGCATGATAATTCTCCAATTGAAACATGAGCTGAACATAAAAATCTTGTTTTTCCTGAAATGCTTAACCTAGCACCATGAGGCCTTATCACTTCCCTGAAGCTAGACATGAGCTTAGACTACAAGGGATATCTCCCTTGGGGACATATAGTTACCTGAAGGCCGAAGCCACATTTTAAAACAATTAACATGATGGTCCTAGACCCATGATGGCCGAAGCCTACCTGATTTTTTCTCACTTAAGTTACTTGAAAACACGAATACATGAATAGTTTTCACTTGACTTGAACATGATGGTCTAAAGACCCCTAAGGCCGAAGCCGAACATGATTACTTGAATTTCGTGCAACATGAAGTGCATATGAACATGAAGATTTATTAGTGACATGATACATTAATTTCTACTTGAAATATTAATCCTGCCTATTACATACAACGTCTCACATGAAGGCTAGTCCAATCCTAGGGCAAAAGCCTAGGTTACCATGATTAATGCACATATTCATCATACATAAGGGAAATGCTTAATTCTATCATGCTCTAAATTACATAAACCAAATCCCAATTCCAAAGGCCCCAAACCATAACCCTAGGGTAAAACCATTTTCCAAACAATCCAAGACAATCACGACACCTAGGGTTAGGGAAAACCTGAAACATGATCATACATCAATCATAAAGCGATATGGAAGGGGAAAGATACAGAGGAGGGGTCATACATGAGTTTTAATCGAATGAGAGTGAGTGTGTGGTTAACACTCACCTAAGGTCGAGCAAACGGAAGGGGAAAGAGTCCCGGAGGGCGGCGATGGAGCTCCCATCTTCTCCTCCTCCTTCAAACCCAAGCCCTAGCACAACCCCTCTCTCTAACTTCTATCTCTAAAAGAAGGAAATGGGAAAAGAATGAGGGCAAGGCCCTCAACGCGCTATTTTGAAGCTTGAGCGAGAATACTAAAGTCCCTCTGTTTTCGCGTTCTCGCTCAAGCGTAACGATAATGCTTGTTATTTTTTCACTATGTATATTATATTTTTTATTATATATTTCAAGAAACAAACATAGCGTAACGATAATGCTTCTTCTTGATATCATGTAGATTGTGTGGGTTTGATCCTCACAATTGATAAATTGGGGAGAAAAGATTTTTTTTGAAAAAAATATTAGCAAGTCGTCGCTAATGGCCGTAAAATGTGGTCGCTACTGCATTAACGACTAGGCTTTTAGCGACGGCTGGTGGACCGTCGCTAATTATGAAATAGGGACGGTTTTTCCCCTGTAGCGACGACTTTTGCGTGTCACTAAAAACTGATTTTCTTGTAGTGTAACTTGAAGAATTAAAAGAAGCTAAATTATAAGAGTTTGATAAATATACACTTGTTAGTGTAAAAAAATTTTATATTGTCTTCTGATAATGTGTTATCGCATTTTTTAATAAATATGACATGTGTTACTCAATAGATAATGTATCAACCTATTATTTAATGTCAATGTAAAATTTTTTATACGCTGACAATGCATATTCATTAAATCTACATTATAATTGTAAACAACAAATTATCAAAGGTAAATGTGTACTTATATACACAAGTTATTTTTAGTATTTTTTTTATGTAAGTAGCATCCAAGAGATAGTGTTATAGGTTTCATTCTTTTTGCAAAAGAGATGGGGTCAATTTGGATTAACTTTTAGTTTATGAATTTTTTTTAATTGATATAAATAGTCGATAAGTTAATATTCAATATGGTCCTAAAAAATATCGATATATATAATTTGGTCCTTGAATGCATTAACTAGCTTCCTTTCAACTTAGTTCTTTCGTAGAGAAATTAGCCTTTAAATGTATATAATTCAATCCATAAGTGTGTATTAATTCTGCTCACATTTTACTCTCTTTTATAATAAAATTAAAAGATCAAAATGTAATTAAGTTAACATATTCAACAACCAAATGGTACACAATAACACTTTTGAAGATCAAAGATAAATAAGTGCCATTTTCAGAAATAAAATTTAATTGTGTATATATATATATATATATATTTGATTTCAAGGACCAAATTGATCAAATTATAGTGTTAGAATTTTCTAATGATCTTTGTGGGCTATAATCAATTGTGATTTAAGATTTTGCCAAAAACAGGCTAATGTTACAATGGATGAGTTATAGTTACACAAAATAGGAAAGAATTAGGAAATTGTAAAAGATGCTAGAGTGTAATCTTAATTAGATGGCTTTGATATATTTTAGAAGACTCATAGAAAGCACCCATAAGAAAGATAGACTTAAGTAAAGGATATTCTAACAGTTCAAGGTAAGGAGAGATCAATGAAATCTATAGATCAAAAAGAGAAAATAAATATTCATACAACCAAAATATACAACAACTCTTACAACACACTTTTACTCCCTATCTCTCTCCATCATATATCACATCCTACATTTTCTCTCTCTCTCTTTTTATCTTTATCTCTTAATGTTATATTGTGATTGTACAAATAACACAACTCAATCATTTAGAAAGTTCTTTATTTAAATGATCTATTATTATTGGACATTTTGTGAAGTCTATAAATCAGTTTAAGTATTTAAACATGATTATAAGACTTAGCATCCTTAAGTTTTAATGATTAACAAATAAGATTATATTAATAATTAACAAATAAGATTATATTAATGATTTAGGACAAATGCGTTTATATAAGAATTGTATAAGATTATGTAAACAGATTCTACTGAGAAAGGTATTGGTTTGTTGATTGTGTTTCAGGTCAGAATAATTATTTGAAGAAGAAGATAATCAGAATCACATTCAGAAGATCAGGATCAGAAGAACAAAATGCAGAATCCTAAGAAGAGTAATCTACAACAAGGTTGAAGCGATTTGAAGAAGTAATCGATTGAAGAATTGAAGACTCAAAGATGCACCTATCTGAAGTACAGCTACTATCTGAAGAAATGAAGATGATCTAAAGCAGTCTTAAGACTGAAAGATGAAGATGTCAGAATCAAGAAATGATCTCTTAGAGACGTTGCAAAGCATAAAGCACACTCCATCAAATGGAGTACACTCATCTCAGTAGATAAAGCTAGATATGCTTTTCTACCTCGATCAAAGTCTTGCACAAATAAGGAAATACTGCAAAGTCTTTCTGCAACGCCTGCTGCACCTGCAACAAAAGGACTTGCGTGCGCAGACCTACTACATCTACACACCCGCTGCTGTCCAGAATGGGTTAGAAGACTAAACAAAAGCAAGCAAGAAAGATGGTTGAATAAAATACATACAATTCAACATCTTTATCTCAGAAGAAGAAGATACAAGAAGAAGAAGAAGAAGATACAAGAAGAAGAAGAAGAAGAAGAAGAAGAAGAAGAAGAAGAAGAAGAAGAAGATACAAGAAGAAGAAGAAGAAGAAGAAGAAGAAGATACAAAGAAGAATGAAGCTACAATCCTCTTATCATAAGGAAGAAGTCTTCTGAAGTTTCAACCAGTCCGAAGTGTTGAAGTCATCTAAAGGACGCAAACCCGTCTGAAGTATTGAAGCTGTCTGAAGCATCAACTCGTCTGAAGTGTTGAAGCGGTCTGAAGTTTCAATCTGTCTGAAGTCTCAATCCATCTGAAATATTGATGCCTTCTGAAATCCGACGTGGCACTAACTCGCTGAAGACTATGAAGACCTTTTGCTCTCTGAAGATTGCTGAGAAAAGTCATTCTCTGCTACACGTTTCCTTCTCAAGCATATTTATGGAAATGAACACAGAGACCTTTCCTGGTGCTTTTGAATTTCATACACCACTGAGGAAATCTCTGCAACGCAGCATTCACAGCAACAACGGTGGCAGCTTTATAGCAGCACCTACATTGTACTATGTCAGAGCCCTCAGAAGCGTGTCTCACAATGGATTAAGGAGGACTCAATGCTATCTCTAAACGGTAGTATTTCGACGGATATTTCCTCATTTATACAATCCAAAAGAAAGCAGAAGAAAGCTGGAGAAAGCAGAAGAAATTCAAGAAAGAGAGAATACGCAGATTAATATCAAGAAACATCTCTCACAAAGAAGCACATAACAAGTGTCAGAACGGGATCGTCTGTACACCTATTCGCTTAAGGAGAAGCAACCGTTTGAGAAGCTATTACACAACGGCTATATGAGCCACATCATCATCAGCTCAACGGTATTATGAATCATCTTCAACGGCTATATTCAAGAAGAACATATAAATAGCCTTAAGAAAGAATTTGAAGATGTTGATCGACAGGATCAATCAAGTTGGTCGGTTCAACCAGTTGTTGTTATTGTTAACACAACCAAGTTGGCATGATTGCCCAACAAGTGGTCGGAGTTAGATTAACTGCCCAACCAAATAGAGTTAACTAGGCCGAGTGCCAAATGGTTAACAAGAGTTGACTTGAGCTAAAGTGGATCATCAATATGTCAACAAAGTTTGATTAGAGAGTTGGTTCTCGAATCAATCAGGCTACTGACTAGATGGTCAGTTAGTCATGTTGTTCAGTTGATCTGTTTGATCAATTAAGTTGGTTGTTGGTTTGAAGACAACCATGCTGAGCAAATGTCTATCAAATTGGGTACGGTTTGAAGCTTTGAAGATACCTTGGTATTCCAATGATACGGGTGAGAATGTAACCCATGGAAACCAATGGTTAGAGGATAAGGCTGGAGCTTAATTTCATATCTTAGTTAGCCTACTCTCAGAGGATGTATTCCTCATAGAAAAGACAGGGATTGTATTTAATTCAAACACTTGTATCACTATCTATCCTTGTATTTAGTTTGTAATGACTGTATCCTGAGTATGTACTCAGTAATCTCAATGTACAAGAAGAATCTGAGTTGAGAGGTTCTAGCGAACATCTAACTTAGATTGAGTAGTAATACTCAACACTTGAATAAGTGTCTGAGAGCCTGGAGAGGCTTGGTGAAACAAAGTACACTTGGTCTAGAGCTTGGAGAGGCTCGGTAGAAAAGACTACTGCATAGGTTTCCTGGAGAGGTAGTTGAAAACAAAGAAATACTCGGTTGGTCTGGAGAGGCCGTGAGGAATACTCGATAGTCCATGTGTGCCTAAGAATACTCGGTTGGTCTGGAGAGGCCGTGAAGAATACTTGGTCGGTCTGGAGAGGCCGTGAGGAATACTCGGTTGGCCTGAAGAGGCTGTGAAGAATACTTGTATCTGTGGTTTCAGATAGTGGAAAAGCCAGTGATGGTTTACCACTGGGATTGGATGTAACTCACGGTGATGTGGGTGAACCAGGATAAATTTTGTGTCTAAGTTTCCTTTCCCTTAATCTCTTTTATTTTCAGTTCTGCATTTACTTTGGGGATTGAAAAGTATTTTCATAATCACCATAACATAACAATTTCAATTAAACAAGTTTTCAAAGATAATTAAAACTCAAATCTCTTTCATATCGTTTGAGATATTACAGAGAATGTATCTTGAAGAAGTTCTGAAATAGGTGTCTGAAGTGAGTCTCTAAAGAACTCAGTTCAGAACCAGAATTAAACTTCAGACGATCTTCAGTCTGATGAAGTATTTTAGAAATCATTCTAAAAGATACTCCTTGTAATAATCTTCAGAAGATACTTTGAGAAACTTTCATTTAAAACAATCTTAAGACCGTTTTGAAAGATTATCAATCTTATCATTCTTATTTTCCGCATGTTTCATTTAAACTCTGATCTTAAGATTGATCTTTAAATGTTGTTCTTTTTAAATGATATATTAAACCAAAGATTTCCAAAATTACTCAATAAAGTTTTAAAACACTATTCAACCCCCCTTCTAGTGTTTCCTGTGGTTCTAACAATTTATGATAAGACATATAACATCATTTAATCCATATATTTGACTCCATCTAATCGAAATAGATATTGAACACGTTTGTTTAAAATTATTAATTATTATTTTCTTAAAAGAATCACTTTTTTTTAAAAGAAAATCACTTATAAGATTTTTTAAGATGTTTCTCTAAACTTTTTTCAAGAAGCAGAATCAGAAAATAATCAGTTTTCTGAGTTTTTAAGAAGCAACTCAAAGTTGCTTATTAAAAAAAGCAGTTAAAATAGAAGAGAGGGAAAACTTTTTAGCAATGTGAAAACATTTATTATGGCAAACAAAGTGTTTTTTATGATTGTAGCCAAACGTAAATTTATTTCTAGTTATACAAAAGAATCTCTAAAATAAAATCAATTTTTTGAAACATTTAAAAATGTGCCTTTTTAAGCACAAACAAGTGGCCCATTGGTTGTTGTATTCTCATAAGTCATATGTGATAATTATGACTTATTTAATTTTAAAAAAATGTTATTTTACAAAATTATCTTTGTGACAATTGTTTTATTAAGTTATATAACACGTATTTCTGAAATATATATAATTTACCTATCTTTTATTTATATAAATATATGAATTGTATTTGAGAAATATTATATTAAAGTTTTATTTGAAAAATATGACTTAAGAAAATACAAATACTAAGTCCTATTTTTCATTAATTAATACACAAGTTGTATTTATTATATATGACTATGTAAATAATATTAAAAAGTTATATCTCTTAGTAAGGCTCTTACTCTTTATTATTCATTTTATGATTATGACTTACATCATTTTGATATTTTTTTTTTTAAAAATGACACTATTTTGATAAAATATAAACTAAATTATACACAGGTCAAAAAGGCTCCGACAATATATTGAAGTCCTCGCATTGTATAATGGAAGCATGCATTCTTCTGGAGAAATATTTTTGTTTAAATAGAAAGTAAATTCAAGTAATTTGTATACAAGTTACTATATAAGATCCGATCATATAGCTACTTGTCTAGTGTAGATCTCAAGTATCTAATCTGACTAATCACCAAGACAAATTTTGAGCTACCTGTATCTTACTGCAATCTAACTCTTAATTGGCTTTTTTTAGTTCAAACTCTATCGCATTACCTAAATGGGAAATTCTAAGGTACTCTCCAACGAGAGGAGGTTTTAGTATCTTTCTTGACCATTCAATTAATTTCTTTTAACTTTCTTAAATAATCTTAGTATTTTTATAGTTGTGGACATATTTTAACTATTAGAATTTGTATTTTTAATTTTTGAAAAGACTTTCTGACTCCCCTATAACTATTATACTGTATTTTTATTGTGTTCCTTCATTTTTTCACATTCTCATTTGCAATTTACGTGTTTCTCATTCAAAATCCAATTTATGTCTTCGAAATGATTTAACAGGAAGTACACGACTTGTTCCTATATGACTTTGACCTTTATGTCTCCATTTATTAAAAATAATAAATAAAAAGGTACCAAACCCCTCTCTTAGGAGAGGGTACAAGATTGTGACCCTACTTAAATAAGTAGTGTGGTTCATAGTAGGCTTGTAGCAGCAAGAACACACACGGATATATATATATATTCATTCGCCTAGTGATGAGAATCAAACATTACATTCTACTTTCAAATTTCAATATAAGCTTTTATAAATTCTATTGCATTTACTTACTCCCTCGTCCTATTTTAATTGTGATACGGGAATTAAGGAATATCATTAATATTTTAAGTTCTATAAAAATTATAAACTAATTCCTTATTATACTCGTTATCTCTCATATTAAAAATAAATCATTCAAAAAATATACATTAATTAATTAATAAGAGTCAAATTGAAAAAAAGATATTTAATAGTACGTGTGTTGATATTATAAAATGACAATTAAATTGAGATTTTTTTTTTACTAAAATATCAAATAAAATAGAACGGAGGGAGTATAATTTAAAACCTCATCGTAGAAACACAAAAAATTATGTGTTTGTCTATAGTGGACCATGGTTCACATTGTCCAAAATATAAAAATATAATAATTTAAATCCCTAATCACCAAATTTAATGTCCATTTTTATTAATAATTGATATTAAAATAGTTTCAAGTTGCTTTTATGAAATATCACTTGAAAATAATAAAAACTCAATTCGATATTATACCGTGTAATGTAAAATTTTGCCCTTCAACTTTAAATTGATATATCCTTAACGAAATTAGTATAGATTGTATTGTAAATTCATATTTTCCCTTAAACTAAACTCAAATAGTCATATAAAGATTATTTAATAAAAAATAAAATTATTCATTCACCTTTTGTAAGGAAAAAAAATGAAAGATGGACCAGGTGGACCAAATAAAAGAATCGTTCAAAAATTATAATATATATAAAAAAACTTGATCTATTGTTTCATTTTAATATAAAAAAATGAAAATTTCTTCACCAAATAAAGAAGAAAGAAAAAGAGAGTAATACAAAAATGAAAAATAATTGGAAAAATTAGGATGTTAAAAAAACAATTTTTTTATTAAAAGCCAAGGTCACAATAAATAAACCAAATTCTTTTATATTGTATTTTTTCTCTTTGTGCTTCTCTACACACAAAGGTTTTAAATCAAGCAATATTGTGATTTAAGGACCCACTCTAACTGTATTTTTTTCGGCATTGCCGCACGACAACGGCATAACTTATAATGGGCCTATAATTAATAGGATTGCAATTGATGCATTGAATAATGGATCGGATCTTCCAAAAAAACCCAATCTTAAGGTCCCATCAACAACTAATTAACAAATGCCAATTGCCAAAATTCTTTTCCTCATAAATTCTCTATCAACAAATTGATTCTAAGTTGTATTTCTGTACTGTCAGGGTTCTGCATATTAAAAAAAGTCCTTAGGACTTTCATGACACTAGTTAAAAAATTAATAAATAATTTTTTTTATTAAAAATTATATCATAATGTATTAATGACATTAAAAGCTATAGCTTTTAATAAAATATTTTTACTTTTCTTAACTAATATTTTAAAGATATTGATTAACATTTTTTACATTAAAAAGTCTTAACTATCCAAACCCCTGGATGAAAGGTTATTAGAAAATTTTAATTTTAATATGAGGTCGTTTGGTTTCAATTTTTTTTCTGTTTTTAGTATAAGGTCGTTTGATTTCTAGAAAACTTTTTTTTTGCTTTTATTTTCCATTTTTTAATTTTAATTATAAAAATATCATAATATTTTAATTTTATTTCTTGTATTCAAAATTTTGTACAAAAAACAATGACAATAATTTTATATTGGTTTCTCTGGTTTCATGTACAAAACTCTAAAATATGTATGACATAAAATGAAAAAAAAAACCAGATTGATGATTTTTGTAACTGAAATTAAAAAAATAAAAAATATAAATAAAAATGATTTTTTCAAAGTAAACAACACTAGCTAGCTTTCTCAATAATTCTAGATTTTAAATGATACATCCTAAATTACCACTCCAAGGTGATAAGCCCAATCAAGTTAATTGATCGATCACTCTAATTTTTAATCAAAGAGTGACTCAATTGATAATGCAGATTGAGATTGTGGGAAGAGCTACAGGGTTCGATCTCCACTAAACACACTCTTAGGAGAGATGATGAGTCTTAATTGTGTCTAAATCCCGAATATGATTATGCCCCTCATAATATAGGGGATAGTTAACAAAAAAAAAAGTTGATCGACCACTCTATGTATGTAATTAAATGTAATAAGTTATGTATTTAATTATGTGTAAAGATAAGGTGTCTAATTCTACTAGAAATAGATCAATATTCCTCATTCATAGATTACAAATAACTAGCTAGAGATCAGAAACCAAAGAAATGGCAAGGAAACAATTACAGTCATATATATCACAATGCTAGCTCTCTAATCCTTTCCACGCAACAATTCAATATGTCACATACTTATTACTATTCTAGATATATTTTAAATTTGTGTAAGGATTGTGCCTAATGCCTACTGTCTCCACCATTTAAGCTACATGTTATCATGGCATTATCTTCAAGTACGAAAATATATATAAGTAAGATGCCACTGGACAACACTCACAATAAATAATCCTACATATATAGAATATATATATCTTTACTTCTTCATCTCAAGAACCCATTTATATAGGATACTAATGTATAGGCTTTCTAGGCAATACTTTAATTTAGTCCCTATCTAGTTCCAATACATTGATCCTTGAATGGTCATATTTCCTCGTAATATTCAAGGGATGGTAACAAATAATTAAATTGATGGGTTATTTCCATAGTAAGAAAAAATTACCATGGAATATGCCTAATTGATATAATTAGGTGAGAGTACAGGAGTTGCAAGATGCATTAGCATCAAATCTATATTTATAATTGAAAGAAGGGTCTCAATGATTGAGTTAAGTGAAAACCAAATGGAGGAATCAAGTCAAAGATATCGATTAAAAAATATTGGGGAGGACAGCAGAGGTATCCGATGATTTTAAGGTTAATCAATCGATTTGCATTATATGCACCTATATGTGGGACATCATCTTACATATTTGTCCATACCACCAAGAATTGTGAAAATGTTTAGTCTCTATCACTTTTATTTCCTTTTTTAATCAATGTATCATTACTAACTTATTGTAGATTTCTTTCAATGTAAGAAAATTATTACAATATCATTCAATAATATTGTTGAAATATTATCTATTGAATTTAATAATATATGAGATGACATATTTATTGAATGATGTAATAATATAGTATTATAAAATAGTGTAAAACTTTTTTATACTAACAACATGTACTCCTTAACTCTTATTCAAATAAGAGTGATGTTATTTGTGTCATGAAACAACTATCCTAAAAACTTAAGTTTGAGTGGAGACACACATGAATGATTTTATTCTAACATGTCCCTCATACAAGAGCCTACTGAACTTGAAGTATAGACAATGCACAAACCCATCTAAATTGTGTTGAAATTAAATTTTTTTATATTGGAATAAATGAGGTAAAAAGGATTGAACTCTTGACCACTTAATCATAGAGATTGATCTCGTAACATATCATGAATCAACTATCCCAAAAGTTTAAGTTATATATATATATTGGGTAGAGACACGTGGATTTTATTCTAACAAATTAATATACAATAACGATATATATATATATATATATATATATATAAAAAAGAGAGAGAGAATTGTGGTGTAATAGATGATGTCATAGAGAAAGATAATATATAAAGATGTATTGTATGAGTTGTTGTATATTTTTGTTAAATTAAGTTATTATCTCTTCAAAATTCTAAGTATAAATGTAAAGAGATATATAATTTATACAACAAAAAATATACAACAACACATTTTTCTCTCTATCTCTTTCCATTATATCACCTATCACATCACACATTTCTCTCTCTTTACTCCCTTTTCTCTCTTCCTCTCTCTATGTTACAACATGTATAAATACCATTACTCAAATGTAAAATGTTATGTATGCATGTGGCCATATGTACACGGTAGCTAGTCAAAGAACTAATAAGAGGGATCACTACACTAGTGATTCGTATTTTAGTCTTTCTTGTAGCTGCTTACAATCTCGTGAGAGATTCTACATATACGCATAGCATGACCACATCTATGTATTCACAAGCAAAAAAAAAAAAATCTATACACACTAGCAACAATTAATATACCAAACTTCCATGAAAGCCAAAGGATACCATGCAATTATCATACATACTAGGAAGAAAATTCAATGTTATTATCACTACTATGCTTGATAATATTGTATCGAAGCAATAGTTTGATAAAGGTGAATACAGTACAGGGACTTACCCAATGTCAACTCATCAAGTTCCTGGTCAACTTCATTCTAAACTCTCATTCGAATAACAAAATACACTCCATGACTCATAAAGACCACGGAAGGGTTAAAGTTGATCGCCATATGCTACACAATCGATTATAACCCAAATTCCAGGACTTCAGCTGAAGTTATATATCCAAAGCCTAGCAACAGATTCAGGATTTGAAACAATTTAGGGATCTGAAATCAATCAGAAAAGATGAATTAACAAAAAAGTTAGATTAAGGCGTATGTACTAATTAAGTGGGATTACAATATAAATGCCAAAAATTTTGAGTGATATATATTTGAGATATAGATATTCTTCCACATTGTGGTAATTGTGGCCAAACCCCTTGTTGGAATTAATAAAGCAATTAATTTTCAAGACGGCCTGTTTGGTTTGAGAAAACGTTTTCTGTTTTCATTTTCTGTTTCCTGTTTTCTGAAATTTTACAAAGGAAAAACTGAAAATGCTGAAAACAGCAAATTTTTGTTTCCAGCATTTCCAGTTTTTCTTTTGTAAAATTTCAGAAAACAGGAAACAGAAAATGAAAACAGGAAATGAAAATGCAAACCAAACAGGCGACTCTATTTAGCTTTGGGCGTGTTTGTGAGTTTAGAGAGCGGAAAGAAAAGATTAGAAGGAAAAATGAGGGGAAGAAGGATGAATGTTTTTTATAAAATACTCAAACTCTCAAACACAAAGAGGACCATGAATCAACGAGTAAGGGGCTATTCCAGAAAGCTTTATTGCCCATAGAGGAATTTTGAACCTTGGATATGCAACTGTCTTAAATACTTGGAGAGAAAACTTTATTACCCATGAAGGTCTTACCCAACTCAAATAAAATTGTTTCCCATAAAAGATATATATGGTCTTACACAAAGGGAGAAAAACTTTTAATAAACTCTTCTCCTCCCCTCAATTTCTCTTCAAAACTCAACTTAGGAATGTAACCTTGATTGTTATAAGAAAAAATAAAAAAGAATTGTGAAAATGCAAAATTTTCTAGTATGGTAATGGTTAATGGTAGTTCATATTCCTTTGCAGTGGTAGGTGGTAGAAAGACTGAAACTCATGTACGGTGGTGAGAATATATATATAACAGCACGAAAGAAAAGGACATTCTTCATATAATGGGATATAAAAAAAATGATATTGTTAGAATAGGACAAAACTTTAAGAAACATGAGATTTTGGGGGTTCTAGAACGTGACACCAGCAGACAAGACTCTTCAAACAGCATCTAAATTCCCTTCAACCATAGATCTTCAATCCTTTTTTCCCCAGATAATAATAATAATTATTCAAATAACAAGAAAAAAATTCTTAAAATTTATCATATCATTGGTGGTTGTTATAACTTATATCGTTTAATTGTGGAAGCCACAATAAGAAAGATAAAGAAGTAAAAATTTGTGCGGAAAAGCAAATAAATAAAATATATATATATATATATACATATATATATATATTATATAAACAGAAAAGAAATAATTACGAAATGTTGAAACCATGATGAGTACATTGTCATCTTGCATGTGAAGGCGTAAAACCAAAAAAAAAAAAAAGGATGACAGAAGCACTACTTGGTCCCTCCATGCCACTGTATGTTCATACATACCATTTTATGTTAAAAAGAAAAAAGGAAAAAAAAAAGAACTAAGGTAAAGTATTAACTTTTACTACACAATTTATAACAACTACGATTTAGGGTTTTGAAGTCCATGAATTAGGGTTTACCATGGAATGAAATACATGATGCCTAGGAGAAATATAAATGAACTGTGTACTGATGGGGATTGACTAAAATTTCCACATCTTGGTGCAGAAAATTCAACTATACAGAGTATAATGTTCATAAACTAGTTTGTTAATTGTTCAATTATGTCCTTATTATGCACATGATAATGTCAGTGGTTCAAATTCAAATGTCATCCTTTCTTATTTTTTCCCCATGTAACTTCTGTAGAAAAGAGCAAATTAATAATCTAGAACAGTACAAGTAAGAAAAATAAAATTTAATTACCATAAGCTCTTGAAGAAGAGGGAATTAAACTTGAAAACTTTACTGCATAGGTAAGTTTGAGGTGTCCCCGTTGTGTTTGATTATATTCCTCTTCTTCTTTTTCTTCTTATAAGGGATTCCTCTTGCCTTAGCTTGAGAGTCCCTCACCTCACGTAGATAGACTCTAATGGAACCACTAGCAAAAGGATTTGTCTCAGGTAACCCTCCATTTTCTTCATAAGCAGCTCTTAACCTTCCTATGAGAGCATCAAGGCTTCCCCAAGCTTGTCTTAGAGGACAAGTGCATGGTCCAGGTGGCTCAGTTTGCCCAAAAAACAAACACCCTTGTAAGTGCACTTTGGTCTTTCCAAATTGGTCTAAATACCTAAGGAAATCAAGCACATGGTTGGAATTACACTGGGAAAGTGCCACTGGAGGCCTCTGATTCCTCAAGTATTGTCCAAAAGTGTTCCAATCTCTTCTCTTCTGAGACTCATAACGACTCAGAGGTACCTGTTGTTGTTGTTGTTGTTCGTGATCACCACCATCAGCCGAGGATCTTGATGATCCTTCTGCTATGTCTTTTCCTTTGCTGGACATATCAAAGCATTTGGTTTTTCTTTCAGTGAGGTATGAAAGGGAAGGTTTTTTGGTGGGGGCGAAGAGAGGACAATAGAATAGCAGTGGGAGATTTTTTTTTTTTAAATTTTTTTTGGGATCACATCAAAGGGCTAGTGTGAGGGGACATGATATGGGACCAATGAAAGTGCTTTAGCCCTTCTTTTTCTTCCTTGCCTACATTATTTCTTGCTTTAATGGTACTATTAGTATTAATCATACTTTATTTTTCCCTGTATTTTTTATTGTTGTGCTTCCATCATCAAAGCAATTATTATTGGGTAATTTAGAGTAATTAGCACTATGGTTAATGCCCTGGTGAACATTTAATAACAGTCTAGGTTGTCTAGTGTTTAGGGGCTTGTTTGCCACGTATTAACAAATTTGGAGATTAAATGAAAAAAGAAAAACAGAAAAACTTTATTGGCTTCCGTATTCTATAAATACATTGACATGTCACATGGATAGTATATGGTAATATGGTATCACATCTCTTTCACATGGTCATGAAGCACACAACTTTTAAATCGAAATAATTAGTTACCTTAATTATGCATTTTACTAATAAAAGGAAATAAATGGAGCTGATTCAAGGGTTGTAGCTCAAGTATATCAAGCCTTTTAAGATACTAATTATTTGATTTCAAATAGAATTTTAGTTACAATGATCTGATAACTATTTTGTAAATAAAAAAAGTTAGAAAGGAAGTGGAGCTGAAATTGTAATCAAGAAGATTAAAGTATAAATAATGAAAAGACTTTTAATATTTTTTTTCAAGTTTCTTTACAAGAATAAAAGTCACATGTTTCTCTAACCCGTAGTTTAGGAAAAAAAGAGAATTTTATTTCAAGTGGAAGAATTGTTATTACTTGAATAATTATTAATTCAAATATCTTAATTAATCTGAAAAGACCCACGCACAGACGCGCGTGAGACCCATATTGTAGTATTTTTACATTTAATTTTGATGTACAATCAGAGTATATCTATAAAATTTTCTTTTTTAATCAATTAATTGTTGTCAAGTGGTGTGTGAATTAACTAATGTGTGTGTTTCAATAAATTCACTTTTTAAATTGATTAAAGACAAGTCATAAGAATATTCTTTGTATTCTTATCTAAACAATTAACATAGTTATGATTCCAATATATAACCATGTTGTAAAGGAATTTAATTTTTCATATAAATTTTTGGTGTATTAGGATATATTGATTAATTCTAGGGGTTGTTATTAATAGGTCGGTTCGGATTGGTTTCATAGAAAAAACGAATCAGAATTAAATAAAACTGTTCGAATTGAACCAATCCGGATTTCAATATTCTTTTATAAGAAACCCAAACCAAATCAAACCGATCAAGAATGGTTTTCGGTTCGATTCAGTTCAATTGATCGGATCAAAAATAGTGTCAGAAACAGAGAAAATAACTAGCAAGCACAAGTTGCACCACTGAACACAAAAGGAAATTAATGTAAGAGGAACCCCAGAGACTTCTGTAGTTCTTGCTTGTAGTGGACTTGCGGTGAACCAGCGACGAACTCACGACGGACCAATGGTGGACTCACGATCAACAGTTTTGCTCACGACGAACACTGCTTTTGTTAGCGACTGATCGACAACAAAGATAACGATCTGTAGTTCTGCTCGCGGTGGCTTTTGCTCATGACAAACCAATGGCAAAGACGGGTTCTGCTCACGACAGAGTAGTGGCGAAGACGGTGATCTGCAGTTTTACTCGCTATGGCTTCTGAACACGACTGACTAGTGGTGAAGAAGGCTTCTACTCGCGGTGGATTCTACGCGAAGATGGTCGATGGGATCGCAAAAGGGAGGGCCAGGCAGCATCGACGAGGGCCAAAGGGGAAGAAGAACTAAGTCAACTATACGAGAAACCCTAGGAAGAGTAACTCAAACGTGGAAATGAAAGCTCCAGAGTCAAATTCGATCGAGAAAATGAAACTTAACTTTATACTCTTCAATTTCAATGTAGTTTTTTTAATTATAAGGGGGTTTGGTTCGATCGGTTCGGGTAACAAAGTTGTTTTAACCCGTTATCCGAACCAATATAATCAATTTTTAATGGTTCGGTTGGGTCTAATCCGGTTGAGTTTAAAAAATGCGATCCAATTATAATGGCTCAATTCGATTCATCAGGTTCGTCGGAATTGATCCGATCCAATGAAGACCCCTAATTAATTCATTCATATATATTAATTTAGAGTATATTATCTTCACCGCAAAAAATTAGAGTATATTAACTTGAAAATTAATCCTTTAATTTAGTTCTTTTATCTTAAAGAATTATACATGTTATTGTTAATTTTTTTAAAAAATTTAAATTAAAATACTTCTTTTTTTTTATAATTCAAACATTTTATTTATTTATTCTATACTTTAATATTTTACAATATAATTTTTAATTTTTTAATTTATAATATTTATATTTTATTTTAATTTTAAAATACCCACCCTTGAAATACTTGCTAATTGAAAGTAAATTTCTTTTAAAAAAACTATGCATATTGTTGCATTTGAGGCAAGCACGAATTAATTTTCTTTTTTCCCTGTTGGAATTAATGCCTTAGTCACAAAAGGAAGAAAAGAAACCTTACAAAATGCAAGATTTCAATTTATCAATCCTACAACTAAATATTATTATAGTCACTCACACATAGACTCCATGATCTCAAATTATTTGATTTTGACTCTTGCAGGAGGGAGGATGTGGACATACATATATATAATATTTTAAATTACCTAGCTGACCCTGAAAGCAATTTTCACAATTATATAGATTATAATAAGGTACCCAGTAATGATTAATTAAAAACTTAGTGAAAGTGAAGAATTCTAATGCCCACTAACCACTGCTTGATATTGTTTCTTGCAGCATCACCAAATTGTCCATTCATGTGTCTTAAGGATAGCTAGCTAAGCTCCTTTACCGGGGAATTTTATTGGCATATGATTTGTCACACTTCACTGGCACTATCACCCAAAATTGCCATTCACCAATCTAACAAATCTCCACAATATTACTAAATAATAATATCCATAAAATTGGATTGATTTGGAGATTGTGCTTTTGTTGTTTCCATCAGGTTTCCAGCATCTTTCCTACACTTGGACTTTACATGGAAACGTGTAAACCAACCGTTGCACTTTGGAAATAGGCTTTTGCGACCTGTTTCCATAATTCTAGCAACAAGTCAAATTGTCCAACGTCTAATATGGTAGTACATTCAAGTCCTTGCCTGCCATGAGGAACCTTCATATATATTCAGTAGACAATAATTATGTGAAGAAATTAATATGTAGGTATATTAATTTATTTTTAATGTACACATTAAAAACTTACAGGATAAATTCCTTTTCTTTTTATCTTTAATTATATGAACTTTCATAGGATAAAATTCGTTTACATTACTGGAGACTATGTTAATGCACGAAAGATACTTTGGCTATTGTATAGCCTTATTTCTTTAATAGAGTTGTCAAGAAAGAGGTAAAAAATAACAAAATGTGGATGGTGCAGCGTATTTGATGAAGTAAATATTTGATAAATGATTTTAGATATATTACTGTAACCTATACGTAGAGTAAAATAATATTTGACGAGGGCTGACTATGCATCTAATTTTTCTTTTTCGTAAACTTTTATTTAATTATCTTTATCAATTTTATTATCATCTAACTTTTATAAATATTTAAAAATAAATTCATATGACATTTAGAGTGCGTTTGGCTTGCCATTTCAGCTAGCTGAAAGCTGAAAATAGTAGCTGAAACTATGTCAACAGTGTTTGAGAAAGTAGTTTTTTGGGTAGCTACAAGCTTTTCTTAAAAAACTACTTGGGGTAGCTTTTTTAAAAAAGCTCCAATTTTCAGCTACTAGCTGAAAATTAATTACATGTTTAGCCCTCAACCACCCTCACTTATCATTATTTAATAATTAATGTTGTCCTTAAATGTCATTTTACCATTTCAGCTAGTTTTACCAAACATATTCAATAGCTTTTCAGCTTTCTGCTAGCTTTAAACTTCCAGCGAGCTTTTCAGCTTTCAACTAGCTTTAAGCTTTCAGCTAGCTTTTCAGCTAGTTTTACCAAACACACTTTTAATAAATTTAACAGATAGAAAAGGGAATAAAAGAATTTGAGAGCATTTGATATCTTGAATCGTATATTAAGCTACATATAGCAACCTCAGAGGAAAAGAAAACGGGGAAGCAAGGCTAAAAGAAAAACAGAAAAAAGAATTAAACGGGAACAAAATAATTGTTATAAGAGAGAGAGAAAAAAATAGGATTATGCATATACGATGTGGAGCATGATCACCAATATGACTTGGCATATTTAACCTTTCTTTGTGAATTATAAGAGTCCCCCCTCAAGTTGGAGGCTGGAAGATGGCTAAGACTCCAAGCTTGTCTAGTAGAAAATTGAAAGACCTTGGGAGTAAAGCTTTTGTGAAGAAGTGTGCCACTTTGATCAGGTGAAGCGCAACAGGTAGCAAACGCATGAGTCCTGACTGCATCTTATCACAATTCACATGACAATCAATCTCAAGATGCTTAGTCCTTTCATGGAAGATTGGATTATTTTTTATATGAAGGGCACTGTGATTATCACAAAAGAATACTGGTGATTTGTGACAAAAAACTTTAAGATCTTTGAGAAGAAAGACTAGCCACTGTATTACAAGTTGTAAAAGCAAGTGCTCGATATTCTGCCTTCAGCAGAAGATCTAGCCATTGTAGTTTGCTCCTTGGAGCGCCAACTGATGAGTGACTCACCAAGAAAGAAACAATAACCAAAAATTGATCGTCTGGAGGCAATATGCAGCCTCCCCAATCTGAATAAGAGAATCCTTGTAATTGCAAACTTGTCTTTCTCGGAAAAAATAATCCCGGTCCAGGATGCTTCTTCAAGTATTTTAGAATTCTCATTGTATCTTTGTGATTAGCTTGAGTAGGTGTGGTCATAAATTGACTCACTTGCTGTGTAGCAAAAGCAATGTCCGATCTAGAAGAAGTGAGACAAAGAAATCGACCCAAGAGTCTCCTATATATGACGAAACATAAAGAAAAGCTGGCACTAGTTAGTTTGCAATTTAACAGTAGGATCAATGGGAGTAGAAGAAGGTTTTCAATCTATAACTGAAGCATCCTGCAATAATTCCAGACAATATTTGTGTTGAGAGAGTGAAATTCCAAGAGAGGAATGAGCAACTTCCATCCCCAAAAAATATTTAAGCACACCCAGATCTTTTCCAAATGCAATTTGAAGCTATCCCTTTACAAAATTGAATTACTAAATAGTAAAATATCATCTACATATACCAAAAGTCCAGTGAAAGATGAGTCAGTGATCTGAGTTAGCTTGATGATATCCAGTGTCAATGAGGAAGTGAGAGAGCTTGTCATATCACTATCTGCTTACTTGTTTTAAGCCATAGAGTGACTTACTTAATTTGTAAACCTTAGAAGAAGAGGAAACCTCCATACCCTTAGGAATGCACATGTAGATGTCCTCCTTGAGATCACCATGCAAGAAGGCATTATTTACATCTAACTGATGCAAATTCCAATTATGAAATATAGCCAAGCTATAAGAATACCCTGGATTGTGGTAGTCATCTTAGCTACAGGAGAAAACGTATCTAAATAGTCAAGCCCTTCAATCTGATTATACCCCTTTGCCACTGATTTAGATTTGAATCTTTGAATGCTTCCATTAGCCTTTCTTTAATTTTATAAACCCATTTACTTCAAATTGGAATGACAACATCAGGAAGATCTACCAAGGTCCAAGTTCCATTCTGTTCAAGAGCTCTGAGTTCAACTTCCATGGCTTTCCTCCAACACCTAAATTTACTATCCTCGGCATAAGAAACAGGTTCCTGCTCTTAGGTAATGGCTAAACTGTATATATGGCATGTGAATGGGAAAGGTTGGCAAGGGAAACAATATAGAGCCAAGGGAAAAAGATTTTCCTGCCTGCGTTGCAAGGGATTGATCCAACTGAGATGTAGTAGTCGAATTGCAATGGTAGTCATCTAGGTATGTTGATCTAGGTGAGATTCTAGTATATTTTCTAGGAAGAACAACGGGGCTCGAATTTGGTGAATATGTTGTCATTGATGAATCGGTGGTGGAATTTGATGAGCTACTGTGTGGGGAAACTGACTATGATACTATTTGTGGGGAGGTAAATTGCACATCTTGCAGCTTGATTAGTACAAGTGGTATCCAAAATACGAGTGTGAATAAAAGGAATAACAACAATACTAGCATTTTTAGGCCAAAGAAATATAAATTCTTCAAACATCACATGCCTGGAAAGTACTAATTTCTGTGTATGCAAATTAAAAGTGAGAAAACCTTTAGAACCAGTCTTGTAACCAACAAAAACATATTTGTGACTCCTAGGGTGATCAAATTTTGATCTTTTTGAAACAAGAATTGACACATAGCATAGGCAACCAAAGACTTTGAGGTGAAATAAATCAGGTTTGCCTCCATTCAACAATTCATAAGGATATTTTGATGCTAAGAGTGGAGAAGGAACTCTACTAATTAAATGAACTGCATGAGCAGCAGCTAAACCCCAAAAAGATTTAAGCAAGTGATCTTGAAAGAGAAGGGCTCTCTACCAATTTGATGTTTTCTTTGAACCCTACAAATTTGTTGAGGGGTTTCTACACACGACCTTTGGTCTAAAATCCATTTCTCTTGGTGAAGGAGTTTAAAATAAATTCTGGCCCATTATGTGACCTTACCATTTTGATGTTACTATGAAATTGAATTTCCATCATTTTGACAAAACTTTTAACATGATTTGAAACTTCTGATTTATGTTTAAAAATATAATCCACAAGTATCTATTGTAATCATCTAGGATAGTGAGAAAATATCTATCTTTGTTGATTGTACTTGTCTTATAAGGTCCCAAAATGTTTAAGTGAATAAGTTCAAAAGGTTTTTCAGCTTTATGAACACTAACAATAAATGGTAATTTCCTCTATTTAGTAAAATGACAAACATCATAGATATGTTTCTTATTGAAATTTTGTAAATGTTGATATAAAGAAATTAGTAATTCCATTCTACAAGAAGATAAATGTCCTAGTCTAAAATGTCATAAAGCTGTTGGAGGAAAAGAGTGAGGTATGGTTGTAATGCTATTAGCTTGGTGTTGATTAATGGATGAGGATTTGAATGCATAGAGATGATACAATCCTTCCACTAACTCAGCTGAACCAAATCGCCCTCAAATTGCTCAAGTCCTGAATAAGACAAGTGTTAGGTAGAAAAACCAAGGCACATTGTAAGGAAGAAATTAGCTTAGAGACAAATATGAGGTTGATTGAAAAATCCGACAAGTATAAAACCTGTGAGAGAGTAAGGATGCTATTAATACGAACAATTCCAATGTGAGAAGCTAAAGCTAAATTACCATTTGGTAACTTCACTAAAATGGATTTATTGGCCAGTGGTTGTAAGGTTGAAAATAAAGAATGGTCTGAACATATATGGTTTGTGGCACCTGAATCCAAAATCCAAGTGATGATAGGTGATTTATGAACTGAAAGGCTATAACATATACCTGAATATGCATAATCTGTAAGGTCTACAACATTTTGAGATTTGCTGGTTGTAAAAGCAACAACTTGACTTTATGTAGAGGAGCTATCCAAATTTGGAGACTAGAGAATTGTCATCAAAATCTTGTATTGTTCAGGTATCAATGAAATCTGGTGTGAAGGATCAATTTCTGCCTTAGACATGATACTTTAACTTTAAACATTTTCAACATTCTCTACAATGACATTGTTAGCTGTGATCTGATTTCTGCCACGAAAACTAGTAGGGTACCCATGTTTCTTATAACACACATCCATTGTATGTTCATTTCTTCTATAATAACTACAAACTTTGATGTTTCCTCTTCTAGCAAAAACACTTGAACCTTCTCTGCCTCTACCAAATTGTTTCTTTGTTTCAGTAATATTAATGAACACTTGTGAGTCTTCAATATTAGATGACTTTCTTGAGGATATAATCTTCCTTTCCTACTAAACCACCAAGGAGAAAACCTTATTTATGTATGGAAATGGTTCCATCATAAGAATGTGAGTTTTCACATGTTCAAAATCATCATTCAAGCCACTCAAAAACTTCATAATGCAATCTTCTAATCTATAATATTTCCCTAATCTTCTAGCCACACAAACACATTTCACTATGCAATAGTAGTCGGGAAGAGGTCTAAAATTCTCTAGTTCTTCCTACAGTGTTGTTATCTCAGTAAAGTAATGAGTTACTGTATTAGTTCCTTGTTTCAATTCAAAGAGTTTTTGTTGTAAATAAAAAATTTTAACCTGATCCCCTTGTGAAAATATGTTTCTTAATAATTTCCAAACTACAACAACCACCTCTAAGTAAACAATACTTTACGCTATTGAAGGTTCCACATAATTAAAAATCTAGGATAAGACAAGGTTATTACATCTTTCCCAGGAGTCAAAATTGGGATCAAAAGAATTTGGCATTAGAAGTGTTCCATTTACAAATTTAAATTTGTTCTTTGAGATTAAGGCTCTCTTCATTTCCTAAGCCCAACAATTGTAGTTTTTTACATTAAGCAAAGGAGAAACAAGTGCAGTAGGAGTGTTTTTGTTAAGAAAAACCCTCAGATGATTAAAGTTTTAATGATTGGCAACCCCTCTGACTAAGTAAAAATTTCAAGTTTCATTCTAAGTCCATTTGCATATAAACTGTTTTCTAAGTGTGTAGAAATTAGAATCTGAGTTAAGATGCAGAAACATTAAAGGCATAAGGAACTCTTCATAAAAAACATCAAGTCTTGAAAGAAAAGTTTTAGAGTCATACATGGAATCAAACAAGTCAGACTCAGACGCAATGAAGAAGATCAAGTCAAACTCAGATGCAGAAGTTGAAGCCTCACAAGCAATTAGAAGAATATCTTCTTAAAAGCTTGAAGCAAATGGGAAGATATCCAAGGAGAGTAGAAAGCTCAACGATCTCTCCAAACTTTTATTCAATCTGACATCCAAAACACTAATCCTCGTGCTGGATCATTTGAAAAAAATCACCACTCCAGAACTCATTCTGATGTACCATTTTAAAATTGGAAGGCTAATTAACTTGCCTTATACCATGTTGAAACACATAGTGCATGCTCATGAGCAGTATGTGGGATCCTCTTGTCTTGTTTATCCAATGCTTCTAACAAAAATGTTTAATTATTTCAAATTTCCTCTTGAAGGAGAAGATATTTCAGATGAGGAACACAAGTTTCTCTCTGCAAAATCTGCTTCTACCATGAAGCTATGTGGCTCAGCACCTCCAGTACCAAAATCATTCTTTCAACCACCTCAATCATCATCATTGCAACATTCTACACCTGATTACTCCAGAGATGAAAAAGAGAACGGTCTACCTTGGAAGGTATGACAAAAGAAGAAGAAAACAAAAATGAAACTGAAGTATAAACAGATGCAAATGTACCTGAAGGTAATCTTGGTCAGAGCCAGATACATCAAGAAAAAGCACCTAAGCCTAAGACACAGTCAGATACAACCATAACAGATCCGAAATCCACTGCATCTTTTAACTAGAGGTTTGACAGAATTGAAAAAAAAAATCCGACAAAAAAAAGGTCCAAAAAGGTCAAGATCTGATCTTTGATGGAATGGATCTCATTCTTAAGGCTGTTAGTGAATCTTCATCAAGACAGATGCAGTTTCAGAGTTGGCTAGCTCAACAGTTGAAGGATTTCTTTTTTGTTGATCTCCCTTAAAAGGGGTCACATGACCCATCAGCCATCTTGTCATCTTTCCATCAGTTCCATGGCTAAGAACCCTGCATATTTAAATAAATCCACAAAACGTGTGGTGAGAGTAAAGTCCCAGTGAGTGTTATCGTGCTAGGTGCATGTGTACAGACAATACATGTATATATATAAACATAGAGGAAGTTCACAAATTCAACTCATAACAATTCAATCATCAAATTGTCCATACAACCTCTTGGCGTATTACGTAACACCGGTGGGGTCTTAGCACTTAAACCTCTAACCTGAACTAAGCTCAATACCATTCAAGAAATGTCTACCTTGAGGTCAACTTAACCTTCTGTTTTAATTAACAATCACATTCAACATTTTTAACCTCCTGGGTACAAAACCCCCCTTTTTTCTCTTTGGACCGGAGTCCCATTTGGTTTTCATTATACAGTCATAGATTTTCATAAGTTAAATTCATGAAATAGGATTGACCATAATCAAGCATATCACATAGTTTTTACCACATAGGGGTAGAAAATATAAGGGTTCACAACATTCATCCTTTCCCTCAAACCCTAGCTATCTTCAATCCCTACATGTTCCTTCAATCATACAGAATAGTAATATCTCAAACTACAAACATTTCAAGTTCTCATTACCAATATACAAGCATTTTCCCCAAAAATCCCCAAATATCCTAACCTAGGGTTTGGGCCTCAAGGGAAAAACACCAAATCAATCCAAGCATTCAACCTTCCATAAATATACAATCCATTCTAAGCAAAAACTAGTAATAGACACTACCAGAAAAACAAAAATAGAGACGGAAAAAATCCGTCTCTAAAATGAGTTTTTTCCGTCTCTAAAGGGGTTAGAGACGGAATCAGAGACGGAATCCGGGTCGTCGGTGATTCGGGCGTCGCAAACCTGTTACAAATGGATTTTTTATGTCCGTCTCTAATTAGAGACGGAACAGTTCCGTCTCTAACAAATAGCAAAATCCATCTCTAAGAGAATTATAAGTATCCAGTGATTCCGTCTCTACAGAGACGGAATAATCTGTCTCCGAAGATTTAGTTTTCCGTCTCTAAGCAGAGACGGGATGGGTTGTCCGTCGCTAATTTAGAAGGTGTGTTCAGTCTCTAAGTTTTTAAATTCCGTCTCTGACTAGCGACGGACCTATTTCCGTCTATAATCCAGTGGAATTATTTTTGGTAATTCCGTCTCTAAAATCCGTCTCTATCTGTGAATTTTTTACTGGTTTTCTTTTATTTTTTTTATCATTTCTAATATCCTATATACATTTTTTAGTAATACTACTAATTCAAACATCTTGATGTTTGACACCAGAGGACATCAATAAACTCAAGATCATACTACTCATTAAATTCCAAAAAACACCAAACATAAAGTTTTACAAAACACATTAATCCAAACATAATTTCCAAAACACACCAAATCACACAATACTAAGTTTTACAAAGAAATTAATCCAAACATAAAGTACTTCATAGCCTTGTTTTGTTAAAAACATGAAATTACAAATAATCAAGCCAAATCATCATAATCATTCATTTCATCATCACCAAAGTCTTCATTGGCATCAACTGTAATTCATAAAATTTACCAATACGACAATATTGTGTCAAGAGAATCACCCCAAGTGCAAAAAGTCTTCACTCTTCATAGAATTCAGTCAACTCAAATGAAATTTCAGTCTGGACACAAAAATCACAAAATATTAGTAAGGAAAATGCTATAAAGTATTCAATCCATTAAAACTACAAAGCAAAAAGTAAGGAAATGGGATGAAAATTATTATGTAATCATGCATTATATGTTACTATTAATACCTTTGCAAGCCGTGTGACATGCAACAAGTAAATTTGGTGATAAATTAATAATGAGTTCTTCCAATATTAAAAAAATCAATATATAATACTTTCCAATGAGTTTCCATAATACATTGAGATTTCATCAAAACTAGCCATATGCCTAATTCCTAGCACATGCAGTTAAGCACGATATTCAATACCTTTATGTTTTGTAATCTTCCAATTGCCAAGTATAGAATAGCGTAAAGCTTCAATAGCATGAATTTAAGTTAACACATATATTCAATATCATGAATTTAAATTAAAACATATAGCGTAAAGCTTCAATTCAAACAAGAATCAATTCAATCTAATGGTTGATATCAGATTTGATACCGAGGTTTTTTAGCTACACAGATGCTGTGTAGAGATACTCTTAAGTAAAACTATCATGGCATTGTAAAAATCAAACAAGAAGCCAATGCCTAATTTAAATATGATTTGTGTCTTTCATTGTTTCAGATCTGGAGTTAATTTAAGGAGACAGGGGGGAAATGTCCAATATATATTGTAGCTTAAATGCCAAAACTTACATTGTGAAATGCAGCTCAATGCATTATGAGAATTAGCATTAGGTGGTGATATTTATAGCAATAGTAACTTGTCAGAGGCACAAACTTAACCATTGTCATTTTATATGAGATAAATTAAGAGCCAAATAGATTACTTGTTTACTTGTTGTATATCAACACTAGTTGCCTTTTATGTCAGAGAAAAAAAATCAATCAATCCATCTAAATAATAGTTGTTGTGTGTCAAGTTCATCAATGCAGTCACAAGTCATTAAAGATCCTTGTCCACAGATAATGGCCCCGTCTACTATGTTTTATAGTCTATGTTTTAAGTATTGAAACAAGTTTCAATTACACTCCTAAAAGAATAAAAAGTAGCAAACTTATAACTTAGAATCTCATTGGCAGAAGCTTATAACTATAGCTATACATGTGTATGTGTGATCA
The DNA here is from genome assembly GCA_026901365.1 of Sesbania bispinosa. Taxonomy (NCBI): domain Eukaryota; kingdom Viridiplantae; phylum Streptophyta; class Magnoliopsida; order Fabales; family Fabaceae; genus Sesbania; species Sesbania bispinosa. Next base: position 299,673 of record QLOH01000828.1, read on the forward strand.
AATATATGACTTCAAATACACATCTCTAGTTGTGAACTTCTAAAGCCCCAATAGAATACACCGACTTCAAGAGTTTATTCAACTTATAACTATATATATGAGATCAAATAATGGCAGAAGCTTAGAATCTCAAAGGCAGGGGTGGCACCAGATTTAGTATACATACACACAAAATTAAGGAGATCAAATAATTCCTACTTTGATATCTCATAGGATCCAATTACCCTGCCCATTGTTTCTGGATGCATAAATGGAACAATCAACAGAACATCTTCACTGATGCATATGCTAAGCCTTTATTATTTTCTATAACACAAGTACTATTATGGAGAAATTACATTATTTATAGAAGGTAATGCATCGAGAAGTGATAAATGCTAATGACCACAAATGTTCCCCTACACCAAAAATAAAGAATGCTTCTTCTCTAAGGCCAAAGAGTCATCTAATAAAATTTTCAAAAAGGTTTTTGTAACCTTTCATATCTAAAAAACTAGAGTAATGCCTACTGTAGGCAGCAGTGATGACCAATAATAATAGGATCCATCAAATTTAAGGTATTTCCAAATTAAGAGATGTTCTAATTCTAATAGCAAATTACCCAAGGCATTAGTTATGACTCATGCACAAAACTGTAAGATTCATGGATTTGGTAATAAAAAGATAAATTTGAAAGTACCAAAGGCATTAGTTATGACCCTTGTCTACAAAACTGCAGCAGGGAGGAACGGAGGAGCTACACCACTTCCAGAGCATGCGACAACTTCATAGTGAAGAACGGTCGTGTCTGAGTGGCGGCAAGCGAAAACCCTCCTCCGGTCACCAGGCACGCGCAAATGAAGGAAGAATGGCTAGGAGGACGAACAACTTCTTAGCAGAACGAAAGAACACCTAGTCGCGTCTCCTGTGTCTAGATCTGGCGAACACCACACCACTGTCTTTGCCTCCAGATCTGGCGAGCCACCCACACCGCCGTGAACTGCTCCTACAACGCCACCACGACACACCATCACGCGCCCCACCCCTGGAACCAGCCGCAACTTCCCTCTTCTCTCCCTTTCATCTCTGATTTCTTTTCTGATAACCTTATGTGCCCTGTTGGCTGTTGCCCCTGTCAAAAATAAAAACTTACCCGCCTTTACTTTTAAAATTTTTCAACTCTCTCTGAGACTCTTACACTCATAATTTTTAAAATTTTGTTCTATACACATGTATATGCATTATAGTTTATACTTTATATGTGTATATGTAAATATATAATAAATAAATACATTAATATAAAAGTTTATTTCATAGACATATTTTTATATTTTTATATTAATTATAGTATAAGTACATTATTAATCAGAATTATTAAAGACTATTATATAAAGTAAATTTTAATTTTAGAAGAAAGTTTAATATTTATAAATGATTTATTTTAAATTCAACATATACTTCATAATTTAATATTTTTATTTAATATAATATATATTTCAAGATATTAATTATAAAAAAATTATATTTTTCAATTATATCACGAAATAAAATGATATTATGAAAGAATTTTATTTTAAGAGACTTTATTATTGATCGAATAAAAAAATGATATGACGAAATATTATTACTTTTAAAACAAAAAATTGAAATTAGAGATGGAATAATTCCGTCTCTAATCTGTCTCCAAAATAGTTAGTTAGAGATGGATTTTATATCATAGCCATATTTCTGTCTCTAAAGTCCGTCTCTAAAATTATTATTAATGTTGATATTATTAGTTTGTGAATTAGAGACGGAGTTAGAGACGAAATTTATCAAACACGGATCAATTTCGTCTCTAAATTCTGTCTCTAAAACAATTTTAACCATTTAGAGACGGACATAGAGACGAAACATATCTGAGACGGAAAATTCCGTCTCTAATGCAAAAAAAATTTACTTCTGTCTCAGCTTAAGATTTTCTGTCTCTAATTCCGTCACAAATAGAGACGGAAAATTTTCCGTCTCTAAATTCCATCGTTAAATACAACTTTTCTGGTAGTGAGAAAAAGGGAATAGAGAAAGGGGATCATACCAGAGGAGACACAAACACAAGCATGGAGTGAGGGGGGAACCACACTCACTTCAAATGGAGAAAAGAAAGAGATGGAGAAGTGAAGAGGATGACTCTAAGCCTTAGGGATGGTGGGAGAAACCTTCAATCAAGCCTTCCTTCTTCCTTCTCATCCCTTCTCTCTCTAAGTCCTCCTCTTTCTCTCTCAAAAACCCTAATTGAATGTAATAAATGAGGGGGGAGTGAGGGTTCTGCGGGTTTTTAAAAATCAAAAACGCGTTCGCTCGCTCGAGCGAGCAAACTTTCTGCCAAAACCCCAGAATTCATTTCCTTGCTCGCTTGAGCAAGCCCTGGCTCACTTGAGCGAGCATACAAAAGTGTAATTTTCTTATTTGTTGCATAAACTTGCCCCCTAACATCCAAACACTACCAAATCAATTCCTTTCCTCTCAAAACCTATTTCATTATTATTTTAACACATATTCTAACTGAAACTTGGGATGTTACAACATGGGTTTAATGTTGGTTTCACCAACCACCCTTATGTAGTATCTCAGCTTCCCCAGTTTGTCTTGCAAACCGAATTACCAATAGGGTGGAAAATCCCTAAATTCACTAAGTTTGCAGGGGAAGTAGGTGAATCTATGTTCGAACATACTGCTCGATACCAAATCAAAGCAGGGGACTTATCAAATAACGAAAACCTCAAAATAAAATACTTTACAAGTTCACTCACAAAAAATGCTTTTACTTGATTTACGACTTTACCTCCAAATTCGATCCATACATGGATTCAATTGGAGAGAAATTTTCATGGACAAATCTTTATGGGGAAATTAAGGTTAACCTCATGGATCTAGTTAATATTAAAATAATGCAGACTAAATCCGTCAATGATTATCTGAATAGATTCAGATAAATGAAAGCAATATGTTTCACTCATATTCCTGAATATGAATTAGGTCAAATGGTCATAAGAGGCCTTGATTATTCGATTAATAAAAAGTTAGCCAATCAACAACATAAAGATATGGCCCAATTGGCTGATAAAGTGAGGCAAATAGGACATCTTAAAAAAGATAAAGAGATTCAAAAGACCTGATAGAATTGTTAGAAAAGATAAGATTGCATACTTAGAGGTTTTTGAAGATAGCGACAATGACGTCGATATAAAGGATAATGATGTCATGTTGCTGAAATTAAGTCAGGACCTCCTTACATTTTCTATTTCTTGAAACCATATAACAATAATAATACTAATTTTGTTAAGAAAACCTATGGTCTTGATATTTCGAAGGTTGATCAGATTTTTTTATATATTGGTTAAAGATAAGCAAATTATTCTAAGTATGATCATTAGATTCCTTCTCTGGAGTAGAGAAGAGGTCAAAAATATCGTAAGTATCATCATACTTATGGTTATTGGACTATCAACTGTGTTCATTTTAGGGACATTATTCAAGAAGCTATCAAATAAGGTCGCTTGAAATTCGAAGAGAAACCCTCCATGGCAATGAATATTGATTCTGATCCTCTTCAAGTGAATGCCAATTATGTGGAACCTATTGGAATCAACATGGTTGAAGTGCAAGACTCGAACTCAGTCAAAGAGGCCACTGACATGGCCATTGATGAGTTTGAAAAGGAAATCTGGGATATGTATCCCAAGGGTGGTGAGTCCCTTATCGAATTTTTGAATATGAAGAAGAAAAAAGAAGATGCATCAATCGAACTTTTCCCGAGATTCCAGGCAGTTTTTGAAAAGTCTGCGGCAAAGGTGTTTCAGAATTCCGGAATAAAGAAACATTGCCAGTCTGTAGCTTAGAAGGATGCTAAGGTAGATGAGAAATTACCCATAATAGGTTTTGCTACCGAGGCTAGAAAGTTTCAAGTGTCGAATCTCACTGTTGAAGGGTTTAGGGTTTAGGGGTAACAAAGTATGTACCCGAGTTATTTGTCCATTGAGAAACCACAAACTTTTCTTCCACCTTCAATATTCCCTCCGAACAAATGGGTTCAAGTTGTGAATTTTAAAGGTCGAGGTTAGCGGAATCATCAAGAGTTCCAACAAAGGCCTTATTATATGAACAAGCCTCCTATGACTAAGACCCAATGGAGGAGGGTACAAAGGATTTAAAAGGCAACTTATGAGGAAAAGGAAAATCAGAACTTGGTTGTTCAAAATGAAAACGTTCAGCCTAGGAACGTTCAGGCAAAGAATGCACAGGTAATTCAAGTTCACGGAACCTCGAATCATCCTCCGTATGCACATATATTGTGAATGAAGCCTGCTCAGTTAAAGGGAGGTTTTGTGGAAGAAGAAGATGATCTTTTCATAGAAAATTTTGAGTCTGGTTTTATGGATAGTTTGGAAGATATTTGCGGGGTGGTGTCAGTTCTACCGGCAGAATATGCTGAAGAGCTTGAGAAAGGTTTAGAAGACAATGACCGTGAGGATGATGAAATAGGTGATGATCCTAAATTCTCATGTGGGGAAGCAAATCTGTCAGAACGATTCGATAATATTCAAAATACCCCCTGAAGAAATGCAAATGCATATGAAACCTTTGTTTATAAGAGCTTTGGTTAATGAAGTTATTGTTAGCAAAGTGCTTGTTGACAGTGGTGCCAGTGTTAATCTAATGCCAAAGTTTATGATGAGAAGGTTGTTGAAGACTAAGGCTGATATGATTCCTTATCAAATGGTAATCACATATTTCAGTGGAAAAACTTCAAGATTCGAAGGAGTTTGTGTTTGGAATTAACAGTGGGAACATATTTGAGACCAACCATGTTTGTAGTGGTGGATTCGAAAGCTAATTATAATCTCTTATTATGAAGAGAGTGGATTCACGGAGTTGGAGCAGTACCTTCTTCGATGTACTAGAAATCATTTCTATGGAGTAAGGAAGGGGTTCCCATCTATGTTGACGGTGATAAAAATTATTTCAATGTTCAGGAGGACGCGGTCGACATTAGAAGTTTGGAAAAGAAAGTTATGAAGATAAGGCCTTACGAGTTGGCTGACAAGTATATGTTAATGCCTTCAAAGGTCCCTTATTCAGTGAGATTAAACCCACAATGTGGATTCATGTTACAATATGATGTTGTCCTTAAGGAGGCCATGAGGATTCCAGAATGGAAAAGTCTAGAATAATTTCGAGCTTTTGGCCTCGAACTTCATCCTACGTGGCCGAAAAAAGGTCACAAGCGGCTTTCGAGGTCTTAGCGGCCGAATAGGAAAAAAGAAACTTGGTTATAGAAGAAATTGATGATTAAGTGCCTTTGCAGAATCAGAAAAAGGAACTTCTTAATAGTCTTGAATATAAGACGGAAGAAGAAGTTTCTGAGAAAAAATGCTTTGATAAAATGGTTCTAAAAGTCAAAACATATATTCAAAATCAGGAGGTAGGGATCTGGAAAGAATGGATTCTATTTATGATGACTCTCCTATAGGCTTCGAAGAATCATTGTCATAAGGTATAAAAATGGTGGAGGCTTAGGACTCATTAGAAGAAGCTAACTTGGGGGAAGAAAGTGAAAAAAGACCAACTTTCATAAGTAAGTATCTCGAAGAAAGTTTTAAAGAAAAATGATTGACCTACTAAGATAGTACAAAGACTTCTTCGCTTGGGACTATCATGAAATACCTAGTTTGAGTCGAGAAATGGTTGAGCATAAATTGCCAATTTATCCAGGAAGAAAACCGGTAAAGCAGGCTCCTAGAAGACTTGTTCCGGAGATTATTTTTGAAGATCAAAGAGGAGATTGAAAAGCTTCTAAGGGATAAGTTCATTCAAACGACCATGTATTTTGATTAAATTTCTAATATAGTTCCTATTATTAAGAAAAATAGAACCTTAAGAGTTTGCATAGATTTTAGAGATCTTAATGTTGCAACTCCAAAAGATGAATACACTATGCCTGTTGCCGATATGTTAATCGATTCAGCGGCAGGAAATGAAATGTTATGTATGTTAGATGGATATTCAAGGTATAATCAATTTTTTATTGTTGAAAAGGATGTTTCAAAAACAGCTTTTCAATGTCCTAGAGCAATTGGAACATATGAATGGGTTATTTTGCCCTCTGACCTTAAAAATGTCGGTGCAACTTGCCAAAGGGCCCTAAATTCGATTTTTCATGATTTAATAGGAAAATTCATGCAGGTCTACATTGATGATGTTGTGCTTAAATCAGAATCAATAGATTTCCATTTAGGTCATTTAAAATAAGCTTTTGAAAGAATGAGAAAGCATGGTCTAAAGATGAATCCTATTAAATGTTTTTTTTGGGGTTTCTACAGGTAATTTTTTGGGCTTTCTGGTCCACAAGAAAGGTGTTGAGATTGATAAAAATAAGAGTAAAGCAATTCTGGAAGCATCTCCACATTCTACTAAGAACAATTCAGATGGGAGGCAGAGCATCAAAAAGTCTTCGAGGAAATTAAGAGATATTTGACAACTCCTCCAATCATGACTCCTCCTGTGAAAGAAAAACCACTTAAATTGTATATTTCTGTTTCAGAGGCCATAATAGGAAGTATGTTGGTTCAAGAGGATGAAAATTGTATCGAAAGGATGAAAATGGAGAAACTAGATATTGTGCTATTGGGAAATTATGTTTGTGTTTGTACTTTTTATGTACTGAGTTAAAGTACTACATCAAACCTTGGGATGTTATTGTAATTTCTCTTTTCGATATAATAAAGCACATGTTGTTGAAATCTATTCTTCATAGTCGAGTTGGAAAATGAGCGTTAACTTTAAACGATTTTTCTTTAAAGTTTGTTCCTTTAAAAGCAATGAATTAAAGGACAAGTGGTTGCTGATTTTTTAGTAGACCATCCTCTAATCGAAGTCGAAAATATAACGTATATTGGTCTAGAACCTTGAAAATTGTATTTTGATGGTTCTAAACACAAAAATGGAACTTGAATTGTAGCGTTAATAGTTTCACCAAAAGGTTTCCCAACTCGAATTACGTTTGAAATTAAATATCATTTTTCAAATAATGCAGCAGAGTATGAAGTTGTAATAGTTGGACTCAAAACTTTAGTTTCCTTAGGAGCTAGAAGTGTTCTCATTGAGGAGATTCTCAGTTAGTCATAAGATAATTGACTCAAGAATATAAATTCTTGGATTTATAATTAGCTATGTATTTGGTTCGAGCAACTGAACTTTTAGAAATGTTTTATGAAGTAAAAATTGAACATGTGTCTCGAGTCCAAAATTATGAAGCTAATGAATTAGCCTAAATAGCTTCTGGGTATAGGATTTCGATTGAAACTTTAAGGAAAGCTATGGACATTCAAGAAAGATTACCAGTGAAAGAATTAGAGATTTTGAATATAAATGCTCTTGATTCTAATGATTGGAGAAAAGAAATTATAGATTTCCTTCAAAATCCTACGCCTTAAGCAAATAAAAGGTTAAAATACAAAGTTCTTAATTATGTTATTTTAGGAGAAGAATTGTACAAGAAATCTATTGATGGAAATTTATTTCAATGTTTAGGTGAGTCTGAAGCTTATTTAGCTCTAGTTGAAGTTCATGAGAGAACATTTGGTGCTCATCATGCGGGAGGGAAAATGGAATGGGTTTTGAAAAGAAAGCTTTTCTTTTGGCCTTCAATGGCCAAAGTTTGTCATAATTTTGCTAAGTCTTATGAAGAATGTAAAAAACATGGCAATGTACAACAAGTTCCAGTAAGTGAATTACATTCGATAGTAAAGCCTTGGCCTTTTCGAGGATAGGCTTTGTATTTGATTGGAATGATACATCCTGCTTCTTCTAAAAACTATAAGTTTATCTTAGTAGTTGTTGACTTCTTTACTAAGTGGGTTGAAGCAATTCCTCTTATAGAGGTTTCCTAGGATGATATTATCAAGTTTATTGGGGAAAATATTATATTTCAATTTGAAATTCCTGAAACTATTACAACACATCAAGGGTTTGTTTTCACTGGTCGAAAGGTTGTAAGGTTTGCTGAATTGAAGGGGATACAATTAATTTCCTCCACTCCCTATTATGCACAGGCAAATGGGCAAATTGAAGCAGTTAATAAAATTATTATTGCTTTAATTAATAGACATGTTAGGAAAAAACCAAAGAATTGACATGAAACACTTAGCCAAGTTTTATGGGCTTATAGGAGTTCTCCTAGAGAACCTACTTGAGCTACTCCCTATAAAGAGGTGCAGAATTGTGTGAATTTATCATGAATATAAATTAACCAAAGGTGCAGAATTGAATTAAAATTCAACGTGTAGATTGTATTAAACAATTAAGGTGTAGATTGCTCCAAAGGTGCATAATTAAGGCTAAAATTCCAACATTTAAATAGCACACAAAGAGATGCAACCAACGTGCCAATTATAGAGAAAGTAAGGTGCAATTTGAATGGCAAATTAAATTGAAGAAATAATTGGACAGATTTGTCATGAACACAACGCAAAATTGATACAAAATTATATGAATATGGTAAAGACAGAAAATGGAATGGAAAATGAGTAGGACGCCACACTCCCAAGGATGGCAGATATGTCCAGGAGATTGAACACACAAAGGGGTGAAAACCTTTTATAAATTTTAATTGTTGGATAACAAGAACCCAAAGAGAAATCACTTCTCACAATTGTGTTTTTCTTACAAAATGATAATATGATCCTTTCCTTCCAAACTATACGCACATATAAGGCTCCCCAATCAAATTAACATAATTGCCTAATTAAAACAAAAGTGTAACTGCCCAAATACATTAACACAAATCATCCACTATTGCCCAAGTTGGTCGCCCACAATGTAACTAATTGTAACAACCAACATACAATTATTTGAAACAAAAATAACTCAGCCAACTTATTAAAATAATTGTTGGCTGCCCATTCAAAAAATGCTCCTTCAAACTGCCCCTCCAATTAAAGCCACGTGTCCTCTTCTTCAAGGATAGTGCAATTGATCAACTTCAGCTTCAATTCTTCAAGGTTGGTTCTACTTTAGTAAGGGCTGCCAACACTTGTTGTAAAGCTTCCTGGGCTCTCCTTGTTCTCATCAGAAAGGTTAAGAAAAAAAGGATTCAAAGTTTGTGATTATGTTTGAAAATTAATTTTATCTATATATAAAAGGTCTAAGAGATTTGGAAAATGGTCACCAAATTGGGAGGGACCTTTCGAGATAGAGAAAGTATATTCAAATAATGCATACTCAATTCGAGAGTTGGTTGGTGATTTGCGTATCATGTCAATAAATGGGAAGTATTTAAAATAATATCAACCCACGTTGCAAGAAACTAAAATTGTGCATTAAAAAGCAAATTGTTCAAAGAAATAAAAGAATTTGAGCCCATGCTCGAATAAAAGTTAATTACAATGGTGTAAATTGTTTAAGAGAATTCGAAAATGCAACACTTAGAATTAAAACGAAGGATCTTGTTGCATTCTAGCAAAGTCATGAAGGTAGTCTTCATACTTGATCTTCAAATCATGCTCATCCTTCTCGAGAGAGCTAATGTTTTTTGAAAAATTAAAAGCTTCTTTCAATACCCACTTCATTGAATTTAGAATTTCGAGTCTTGAAGACTCTCTCCTCAAAATAATTGTTTGAAGAAGGGTCTTATCAGACCTTACCCTTGCAGTATCTTCTTGTAGTTTTCTGATTGCATCTTCGATTCTTTTTTCCTCTTTCTCGAAATCAGTTATTTTTAATATATTCTCTTGTATTGATTTGTCATATTTGCCAACGTTTACCTTAGAATCTTTTAGCTTGTCCAACAGCACAACCTTTTCGAGCTTTTTGTTCACAAGTTCCGAGGTAGTTTTCTCGATTTGGTTTAAAGTTTCAAGAACAGTCTTGTATACATCAGTAACGCTCTGAATCCCTCAAAGTTGAGGTTTAGAAAAATCTCTCTTCCTTTTCTCGAAAAGGGTGAGGTAACTTTCTATTTCTTTTCTATAATGAGCCTCTCGAGGGATAAGCTTTAGCATTGACTTCTCGAAGATTAATTTCTTAAAATCTTGAAGAACTATCTCAACATGGACAGGCTCATCTGAATTTTTCTCAATAGTTGCTTCTGACAGGCTCATAGATGTTTTGAAGGCACTCATCAAGACCTGTAGGATTATATATAGGATTTGATCTAGATGATTCCTTCGAAAAACCTGGAGCTTTTACCGGTTCTTGCTCTTGTGCTCGAGGAGAAGGAACTTTATTAACAGGAGAAATAATCTTGTCCTTTTTCTCGAAGGTAGGTTGAGTTGGAGATTTTTCTTTCACTGGGGAACCAGGTTACGATTGCCTAGAAGGGGAAGGAAGCTCTTTATCCTTCTCTTCTTGGATTTCCTCCATGAACTTATCATTTTGAGATGTTCTCCTCGAAAAGGTAACATGGAGGGGGCTCTCTACAGTGTGATCTTCATCAAAGTTGCTTACAATAGGAGAGCTTGAAGAAATATCAATTTGAAAAAAATAAATGAAGTTAGTATGAGTTAAATAAATCGAAAGGGAAATTACAAAAATAAAAAATCAAGTCCTTACTTTATTCATATCCCCGGATTTGAAGGGTTTTTTGTTGGCCTTCAATTTGAATCTCCAACTCTCTATGTAAAAGAGAAGCAGAATACTAAGTTGAAATAATCGAAGTATATATATATATAGGGGATGTATCATGTGAGAAAGATATTCTTATGTGAGAGTGAGAGGAACCAATATTCACCATTGAATTAAATTAAATGGCTAAGATTAAAACATTTAAATTAAATTGTCATGTGCCTTGATTTCTCCAGCTCCTGCTTTCTCCCCAATTAAACCCTTTTCATCTAAAAGACTAAAACATATCACTTTGATTTGTTTGATGGCACGCAAGTCGGGCAAATAATCTCCAAGGCATAATTATTCTCAATTTTTATTTTAGCTTGGATCTGCAAACATTTTTTTTGTTAAGGTTATTATTTTTAGCTTGATTCAACAAACATTTTTTTTATCAGATCGGCATGTTACTTTTTGTATCCAGACTGGTTCTTTATCTTCTTTGTATTTCCCCTAGTTTACTTCTTCCTCTGATTCATGGTTCAACTAAAATAGCTAAAAGATATAATGCTAGAGTGTAATTTTTTTTGAAAGGCTTGATGGCCTTATACATGGAAATTGTAGCTTTATTGATCGAGCAAATATTTTCGAGCGGATACATGGCAATGAGTTAACAAGCTGCTCAAGGCGCGGTTGGCAGTGGCCGAAGAGCCTGTAGCAGATTAAGCATTTTTGTTCCATTTGAATAAGGTTAAGAGACGCAGACAAAAGAATGTAGGTGAAGGGAGGGCTTGAGAGCACGTGACAACTTAATTTAAACATTTTAATCTTAGCCGTTTAACATTGGTCTCTCTCACTCTCACATAAGAATGTTTTTCTCACATGATACATCCTCTATATATATAAGTTTGGACTAAAAAATCAAGTCCTTACAGTAGCAATGGTTTATGGTGTTGGAATAACCACTTTGATTGGTTTGGGTTGAATAGTTTCTTCAATTTTTTCAGTCAGGGTCACCTATTCTCTCAAAGGTTCTTTTTGTTTATCAGGAAGTTCCTCATTTTGTGAAGTTAAAAAGTGGTAAACTTTCACAGGAACCCTGGATTCGAAAAAGACAAAATTCAAAGGGGAATTTGAGTCTACCTTTGAGAGAGATTCTTCGTCTGACCCATTAAACTTTTTCTTTTTCAACATTCTCTTCCTCAGCTACTTCTTCTTCGATATTTTCTTCTTTTTCTTTTTCTACCTTTTAATTCCCGCCTTTAGAGGTTATGTGGCTTTGACTAGCAGGTTCGTCATTCTTTTCAACCTGACTAATCTTTGCCTTCTTCTTAGGTTTCGAAGAACTATCCTGAAGTTACAAAATAAGAAAGTTACTTAACATAAAATTATTACAAGGTATAGAAAGTAATCAATTTTGAGTAACTCATATATGGGCTTGAGATGTTGATTTCATTTTTCTATTTTTGGTCTTCTTCTCACAATTGTCATCACTTTCCTAGTTTTCTTTAGGCTCTTCATAAACCTTTGAGCTTTTGGTGACTAATAAAGTAAAAGGGTTGAAGGTGTTAGAAAAATTCTTTAAAGTAAAAAGAATGATAGGATATGAGATTATCTTACCATGAGCAATGGAATTCTCATTTCGAATTCTCACGTGTTCTAAATCCACATGTGGTTCGAAAGGATAATCATCAAGAAAGAATTTTGTCAAAGTTACTATTTTCGAAAGAGGTTTGGCATCATTAAAAAGATTTTCGAGTGTTACAAGCCTAGTCCATTCAGGGCCTTGCAAACTCTTAGCCAAACCAAATTTAGCAGTTGGAAAAGGTGGAAATCGAGGGCAATATTTCTCGAAAACATTTTTGCCCTTTGGGTTAATGACTTTGAAATTTTGTTGATTATGATAAGTGTTTTCTTTTAAAACAGAAGAAGCTTCTGAAATAGTTCTCGAAACCTTATCTGGATTATATAACACATGAAAATATTTCTCGAATGCTTCAATTTCTCTAACATGGGTACATTTGCCTTTCTTCTTTTATGCCTTCTGCACATAATAAACATGCTTTGTTAGTCTGGTGAAGCATTTGTTAAGATCTATTTGAATAGACTTGTAATATCTTGACCACCAGTCTTCGAAGGCAGTTGTGCAGTAGAAAGATGGTTCGAAGGAAATAGGAGAAATGGATAAAGGTCTTTTGGCCTTAGTTTTTTGAAGCTCTTGGAATCATTCCTCACCATTAACAATCTCTTCGACCAAGACTTGAACTTTTGACTTAAGGAATGGAGATGGTCAAAGCTGACTCAGCCTAAACTGAAGAGAGACTAATTGTGGCTGGTAAGAGTAAACTCGAAAGTCTTTCAGTTGGAAACCACAATATAATAAGTCATAAGAAAGGAATTGTTTCCAAAGTTCAAGACTTTATAATTGAGCTCCAGGGGTTGAACAAGGGAATCTTTGAGCAAACCATTCTGGTCCTCGAGATCTAGAAGAGAAAGGAGCAAGGGAAGGTGTATTTTTTGATCTGTAAGAAAGAAGAGAAAACTTGAAAGATTCAAGGGAATCTTTCTTTAGATTAGGAGTAAGAACGGATAATCTGTATCCTTCGATGGAGTCTGGAAGGTAGGAGTTTTTGGGCTTAGTGCTTTGAAATTTTCCTTCGAAAATAGCATTAAGCCATAGTTGAAGGAACCAAGAGGGTCCACTTAGATTTTTTACAGGTTCTCTAATATTTAAAGCAAGAATACTTTCCGTAAAAGAATCATAAACATTTGCTAACAAATACCTGTTTAAATCTAATTGAACGCCCTTGGCCAGAAGCTAAGCCAAAGGAAGAAAGGATTTTGGGACTTGTAGAGATCAAGAACAAAAACAAAAAGCCAATCTAATAGAAAAGCCACATGCTCACTTTCAATGACTTTCCCAGATTGGGCATTGATTTTTATGAACTAAGAATAAGTGATTTTATCCCAGTTTGGCTTGAAAATAGGCTTTTCAACTTTTAAGTTTTGCAATACAAGTTGGCCTTCGGGTCAAAGGCCAATGATAGTAGTAACATCGAAAAGGGTATGTGTAAGCATGACATAAGGATGATGGAAGGTATTGGTGGGTCTTTCCCAAAACAAGAAAGAGGTTAGAAGAAGAATCTACATTTAGATCGAATTTACTTAGCTGAATAAGATCGAAAATACCAAGTTTCTTCCATAGATGACTCTTGGCAGTTTCGATTCTATTCTATTCAACCACATGACATAAGAATCTTTCTTGGTAGGAGGGGTAAATAAAAAAAATACTTGGGAGATTATCAAGATAATATACTCAAATAAGGTTTTTGAAAGCTAATATTTTTCCTCTTTGAAACTAGGAAAGAAATCTAAGTATCTATCCAAGTACACTGGGGTTCGATAAGGGCCCATGAAAGAAAATTGCTTGTCCTTAATCAAATAAGGTATCAATACCTGAGACTTCCAAATTGCAATTTTCTCTTCTTAATTTTCTGGTTCAGGAACATAGCTCATGTCATTTCGAGCTAATAGGTCCCCCTTTACCACTTCCAAAGGAACTATGTCTGAACTCTCGAAAGCCATTAATGGAGTTTTAAGAAAAGCTTGGAGGAAGGGTTTATGGAGAAACTTGATCTGAAAAGCAAAAGAAGTATAAAAAAACCTTTCATGATTTAAACGGTGAAATAAAGCTTAAAAGAGGCAATGAGAGTCAAAGAAAGGAGAAAGATCATACCTTTTAACCGGAAGCTACGGAAGACGTTGTACGCAATGGAGAGGAAGATATTGAGGTTGAAGAAGACTAATAGAAGAAGAAACAATAAAAGTGAAAAGATGATAAAACCTTGGGTATTTATAGGCATGGATTTCAAGGTCCATGATGAGGGAAGTTCAAAGATGAAGAATTGATTATGATTACACGTTCTTGGAACGTGGAAAAATGAACAGTAATCATGAGTTGGCAGTTAATTTTTTGATAATTGTGTAACGAACCAATTATTTCATTGATAATTGTGTAACTGACTACGCAACCAGCAGAACAACAAGAATATGAAGAGTTCTATCTTCTATTTTAAAGATAAAATAAAGCCTTTTTTCCCTCCTATTTTTGAAATACTTGAAATAATGAAGATTAATAAATTTGAGAAAATATATCTCTTTCTTCGAAGGAATAACAATTTTTCTCGAAATAGAATATTTTGGGGGGCATCTATTAGTGAAGTAAGTGAAATTATACTAAGTGTTGGAACTAACAATGTGCTTTCAAAATCGAAGAAAAGAATGGTTATATTTAGAAGATTTTTTATTTTTTTGGAGAAGAGTTCCATAAGAGACTTGAAATTGAAATGTTTCTCTGTTCAGAGTGTATGTATTTTGATTTTGAGAAGAGAATAGAAGACTAGAATAAGAGTCGGGACATTTTGAGATGCATGTGTAGAAATCGAAAAGAAGAAAGACTTGAGGAAATCGAAAGCATAAAATACAGCCTCAAAATAACATAGAAGAATTTTTGAAGGTATTCAAGGATTTGGTTCGAAGAGCAGTCATTAATATTTCAAACTAACGGTTATTGAAGTTTGATATTCAAGACAAGTGTCAAGATTACAGTGAAAAGTAATAGGCAGTTTTTAGAAAGTTAAAGTGACTTTTGTCCATTACAATACGTGTCATTATTATATTGTGCAACACAAATGTAGTTGCTGATGTGTCTTGTTGGAATTAGTTAGTCGTTAGGATTATAAATCAATAAATAGCAGAATTGTCAGTGTCACAAGGGTTGGATTTTTCATTTACTAAAACTCTCTCAAAACCTGAACGTCCATCCTGCAAAGTGACTATTGGTGAATAGAGAATGCTAGTATGTGAATTCCACTACTTTTAATTAATGCAAATTTATTGCTTTCTGTTCTTTATGTTGTTCAGTTTCTTTCCTTTATTTTCTTGTAATCTTTTAAGTTATTGCTTCTGTTTCTTCTTCTCTTCCATTTCTTCTTTGTTTTTCTTTTTTATTATTTCATTTATTTCTTCTTTCTTTCTTCGAGTCTTCATACTATATAGAACGATAAATGAGTTTGATTGTAACTTTCAGACTTCACATAACTCTTTTAAATTAGAACACTGTAAAACCACTTCTTAAGATCCCTTTTTGAGGACTAGGTTCTAAGTTTCAGATTGCTCTTAGAATCAAAAATTAAATAATCCTTTTGAGATAATTTTCACAAATAAACAGAGGGCTATTGATCCAGATGAGGTTTTTGTACAAAGAAAGACAACGGTTGGGTAGATGAACATTCTCGCTCCACATATATAAGCAAATATTATTTATAGTAATAATATTTATATAAGTTGGATTTGTAATAGAATAAGTAACTAATTATAAGTTTTTCTCTATTCACTAGACACATTATTGGGAACGCTTAAGGAAGGTGAAGTCATAAATGGGGAAAACTCCTTCACGGGACATCTAGCGTGATGTAGATGGGACCACCAAGTTATAGATATGGAAGGATGTTACTAGTCGCAAAACACGAGGTCGTTGTTATGGCACTAGGGACTTGTCAACAAACATTTGACCTGATGTTACCAGTCTCACTTAGGAGTCCTAGGACCATACCAGCACTAGTGATGGGTCTATCATTTGGATGAGTTGGAAGCATTAAGGTAGGAGGTCATTCCAGCTAGGTAACAGGACAATCAAGCTAATGAGAGGGTTAAACAAGCCCCTGAGATGTATGCACGCTTGGAGGAAGACATCTTACGGCTCTGAAAACTGCTATAGACAATGTTGGATCACCGCAGATCAGGGGCTTCTACTAGTTTTAGTCAGGTGCACCCGCACTATGACAACGACATGGATGACTAGCCCCTCGATGATGGTCGTGGCCCACCTCAGAAACATCGTTGCCATCAACCCTGATTTTTTTATTATGACTTTACTTTTTGTACAAATATTATATATTGTTTTTATATAGGGTAAAATAACATTTTAGTCCCTATAAAATACCCGAGTTTTGATTTTCGTCCCTGGAAAATTTTTATTTTTTATTTGATCCTTATAAAATATTTAAGCTATTTTTTTAGTCCCTGCTGTTGATTCCACTATTAATTAAGAATATGTTGAATGCCCATCACAATTAGTAATCATATGTGTAACATCCCGCAAATTAGATGTTCTAATAATTCATTAGGCCGAAAACAGAGAATTATGTGTTAGTAATTTAGGAAAGGAAAGTTGAGGAATTAGGGGTTAAACTTAGTTATAAAACAAGTTTCAGGATTTCGCTTAAGTGGATATAGGGAGTTTGGGTTGCTGGTAATCGATTACCAGAGAGTTGAGTTTTTGGTAATCGATTATGTAATCGATTACCCGGGAGCTAAGTTTTTGGTAATCGATTACCTGAGAGCTGAGTTTTTGGTAATCGATTACCAGGTGTTGTAATCGATTACCAGATTTCCAGAAGGGTTTTCTAGTGTCATTTTCGCTGCTGGTAATCGATTACAATGAGTCTGTAATAGATTACCATCACTTATATATATATAAAAACTGGTGCTTAAAAATCAGATTGCATGTTTCTTTTCTTCTCTTCTTCGACCCTAGAGAGAGAGAGAGAATCCTAGAGAGAGAAAGCTTGGATTGAGGTTTGAGAAGGGAATTGAAGCAAGAATCTACTTCTTCTACTCTTCCAAGTTGGAATTTCAAGCTTAGGTAGTACAACTCACTTGTATGGTAGTGTTTATGATAGCCCCATGTGCATGTTCCCAATCCTTTTCTTCCCTCTTATTAATGATATAGATTCTTGGTTGGAATGGTGTATTTCTAGATGATTTAGAGTGGTAATCAATGGATTGAACATTTGGATCTAGAAATGAGTATTGGAATTCCTTAGTTTCAAAACTGTCGAAACTATCGAAACTATCGAAACTAACGAAACTGCTTATTTGTCATAAAAATTCCCTTGTATGATCCCTATTCTACCTTCCCTTGCTTAAATTCATGGTTATTGTTGATTAGAGAAAGCTAGGGTTGTTGATTTGAATGTATTCCTTTGTAATGTAAATCCTAGGTTAGAGGAAATTGGGGATTCTCTTGAGAAAGCTTGAATTAAAACTTTAAAAGGGAAATTGGAGCAAGGAATCATCACGTGGTCCATTCCTACTCACTTTTTTCCTTTGAGCTTCAAAATTAAGTGAGTATAACTCACACACTTTCACAATTCAATCCTTTGTTTCCATGCATGAACCCTAATCTTGTTTTTCCCTTTCTTATGCTTATTGATGTTGAATTAGTGATAATTGTATGATAATTTAAGTGATTAAGTGTAAACGCATGTTGAATTGATATTAGGAACCTTAGGCTACGAAATTACGAGATTACGAAGCTTACGAGATTTTGAAATACATTATTTCTCAGTTTTCAGTGCATTCAATTATAAGCCAGTTTAGACCGTGAGTTAAATAAGCCGGCCTTTGTGTTGTGAGTTAAGAAAATTAAGTATTATGTGAAAACTTGACTTCGGTCCAGTAATGGGTGGGATTCGTCCCCGGGAAAGACGTTTCTCATAGTCTGAGCTCAGTTCTAACTCCAGTTTAAGTGATAAGATCATGCCTGGTGGGCACAGCAGTGAGTTGCATCATATTTGCATTTATATTGAGTTGATGGTGATATATGAGTTTTATGCCATAACTATCATGTATTAGAATTGTATACATATCCTTACCTTGAGTTAGAATAAGTTATTCTTTGTAAAGGATTAGAATTTAGTATAAGTATGATGTTGCATTTTTAGGTAATTGTTTCCCTGCACTACATTTGCATAGTTGTACTCGCTGAGACCGTAGTCTCACCCCACGTTTCGGGGATATACTCTAGCTGTGCAGGTGATCCCAGGTGATGATGAAGCAAGGAAAGGAATGGTGAAGCTGAATATCACTTCCAGTAGAAGACTCATTTAGTGGAATTAGTTTTTATGTATCGATAGTTAGTTAAATATTGATGTATATATGTATGTATATTCTGTCCTGGCCACGGAGGCCCTATTATGATATTAGTGAATTTATGTTATTAAACTGTGCTGGTGGTTTTACTGAGTTTCGGGTTAAGTTTGGGATTGGTATACCTCCAATTTTTAGGTGAGATTCTGCCGGAATTCCGGTGTGAGTCTTAAGAACCACAACACTCCAAGTGTAAGTTCTTTCCCTAATTTTAATTAAGATTTGTAGTCTGTATGAGTTGTGATGTATGTATCAGTAATAGCTTAAGCAAATCATTGGAAAGCCTAAGCTTTTGTTTGACGATATCGAAATTGAACGAAATAATTTCAGAAATTCAGGAATGGTGTTTCCAACGGATACTATTCTAGAATTGAGAAATTAGGATGTTACAATATGTAGTGTACCCTGGCACATTATACAACAGTGTTAGTATCCGTAAACACATTCAAAGACTATTTGTGATATATATGAAGGAGGAAATGTCCAAAGAATTTCAGTTCAAATTGACCATGAAATTTGACTCTCTAAATGAGTTTAAGGAAGCTAACACTCTTATATAATGTGTTGGGGTACTTCTAAAGTATTGTTGACTATTATGAGCATTCGACACATCCACAATTAACAGTAGAATTAACATCAGGGACTAAAGAAATAGCATAAATATTATATAAGGATGAAATAAAAAAGAAAAATTTTCCAAAGACGAAAATCAAAACTCGGGTATTTTATAGGGACTAAAATGTTATTTTACCCCCTTTTATATAATACCATTTTCTATTTGGGTGTCTATATAATTAATTTTTATTTATATATTTGTCAGATTCATAAATATATACCTTTTTTATATTGTAACAAAATCTGCAAGTTTAAAAATGTGCTTTAATGTTTTTAAAAAATTTAAAAATATTTAAATAAAATATATAAAAATTTAAAAAATATAAAAAAAAATTTAAAAAATTATATTAGCGTCGGCCTACCGTCACTAACAAGCAACACTAAATATATACGACCTTAGCGACGATCATGGTCATTACTAATTAGTGATAGCTTTACGATAACCTTTTCAATTCACTTTGCGATGGCTTTTAGCATAGCATCAACCCTAGTGTCGGCCCAACCGACGCAACGTAATGTCCAACCTTTTTACTCGTTACTATTGTATTAACGTCGAGCAAATTAGCATCGTCCGTATAACCGACGCTAATAGGCTCATAACGTCGGTTTTTGGAATGTAGCATCAAGTCGACGATAAAATAGGAAATTCTTGTAGTGGCTCCTTTTAAACATGGTGAAATTTTGTTAATTTTTCACCTGAAGATGTTAATTATGTCATATATAATATTTTTTTTTTTTCAAATCTTATTTGTTACTAATGAATTCTTTAGAGTCAAGAATGTAGTTAAGGGAAGAAATGATTAGAAGGATTGTGTGAGAGATTGAATGCAAGGTTCGTGTTAATTAACAATTATCTTTGTCAAAGTTGTTAACAAACTACTATTAAGATCTTCAATTGAGTATTTTACTAACGAAACTTCTTCCGACATATCCTATAGAACTTTTTATCATATTCATATATAAGGATGGTGGTGATGATGATAAATTAAACTTGGTGATGGGGATGCTAAGTTAGTGAATAACAAGTTAGTGTAAGGAATTGATTCACAGTTCCATGGTCTTTGACAATCTAGTCTAGTGTTAACATACTATGCAAACTTCTATTTATGTTAATCTTTTGCACTATTATACTTTTATTCTAAATGAATGGATTTCTGTTGTAAGATATGTATGTTTAGATATGAAAAAGTGATATGGATTGATTGTTTTAGTTATTCTTAAACTTATTGAAGTGAAATAGCACTCAACCATGAATAAAAGTAAAATTAATTGCACTAGAATGAATATTAAAAAAAACAAAATGTTAAGTGAACTGGACAGTAGTAATGATAAATTTAAATATGCAAGATTAAATACTCTAGCTATATAAATATTGGTTTAAATATATTTTTGGTCCCTCTAAAATACACGTATTTTCATTTGGTCTCCCTAATTTTTTTATCTTTTAGTCCCCCTAAAATTTTTTCTTTTTAAAATAGTCCTCGTCGTTAGACAAGTTTGCAGAGTGCTGACGTGTCTGTTAATCCCTATGCTAACCTATCCTTCTCACTCATATGTGGCAGCCACTGTGTAAATTAATTAGTTTTATAATTTTTTTAAATTACTATAAAACGTTTGAAAAATAAATTCACAAGAAATAAAATTAGAAAAGCATATTTGGTTGGCTCTCTCTCCTGAAGAAAATCAATCTTCTTTCTTATTCATCCTTCTCTGCCATTGTTGTCGCTTCTGGAGCTTCAGTTCGCCATTGTTGGCTTCCTCAGGAGATTCATTCTCATGGCAGGTATTTCTTCTTCATTACATAACAAACTTCCTCATGCTGATGTTGGCTTAAATCGTTTGCATTGAATTTTTTTAGAATGAAATCATCCTCATCATCATGTTTCTCCCAACGGTCTGTGTGTAAATGTGGGGAGGATTTTATTTTGCTAACATCTAATACAACATCTAATCCTGGGAAACAATTATGGAGATGCAAATTCTGGAATGTAAGAAACTGGAATACCTAACTTATTTAGTCCCTCTAATTTAAACTTGTTTTCAATTTAGTCCCTCTAATATTCCCTCTATTTCATTTTAGTCCCCTTGTTACACTTGAAGAAGTTAATCATTTTGTCCTTCAATTTGTTACAGGCTCCAAAAACTTGTAATTATTTCCGTTTGTGTGAGGATGGTAATAAACCTGGTGAACCTTGTCCAAGCCAAGAGGTGGATGAATTAAAAGAAGAAGTGGCAAAATTAAGGAAGAAGGTGGTTAAGCTACAATGCAAGCTTAAAGAGGAGAGGTTTTGAGGAAAATGATGAAATGGGTAGTGTGTGGATGTTGGGTTCTGAAACTTACTTTGAGCATGTATTGTATTAATAAATGTGTGGGGTTTTAGTTAGCTTATGTTAGAAAATTAGTTTTCTTGGTTGTTCTGCTACTTTTGTAATGGTGATGTTCCCTATGTATTGACACATCTTTATTGTAATGGTAATGATGTTAAGTTGTTTTACTCATTTTAGTACCTATTTTCAATATAATCATATATAGAAATTGAAGTGAAACGGGATAGGTAACATGGACAACAATAAAGAAAATAAAGGCACATGTAACAATCGAATATAACCTGTGCTTAATATCCAAACAAGTAAATGAAAAGCATATAACCTATGCTTAATAGTAACAAGACATAACCAAAACAATAATGGGTAGAGTATGCACCCATGTGCCTTGTTACATGTGTTTTCTCTTTAAAACCAAAAAGTGATAAAGTGGTCTTAAAAGCCATTTAGGCCTCTGAGCTGCCACTACTGAATTTGCATTGTCTGCACTTGTTTGCAGATTTGTAGCTGCAGGGACTGAACCTCCATTGCCTGGACTAGGGGCCGCATTTGCAGGGCTGCACTTGGGGCTACATTGGTTGGGCCAAAATCTTGGTTCTTCAAAAAACGATAATCCAGAATGTTTGTGTATATGAGATTACAACAAAATTAAACTGGAAAAATTAAGGAAAAAAAAACAGGGTCAAACCTCTTGAGTGGATGTGTCAACTGTAGGTTTGTTTGGGCATTTTCTGGAGTTGTGACCCTTTTTGTGACAGAATCCACATACATAGTTTGTATTTGCCCTCTTCAGCTTAGTGAGTGCTGGAGCCTCATCAGTTTCTCTCCTCCTAAGTTTTTTTGGGTCTCCCAGCACCTCTCTTGAATGTAGAGGGTAGAATGTGAAGGGAATCAAGCATGTGGTCAGGGTGCAGCGGAATAAATGGATTCCCTCCCTTGTTATGATCGTTAATGCAAAAACACGAATTAAGGCATAAAAGCTAATAAACAAAAGGTCGTACCTTTTAAGGATTGCGAACGAGGCAATAGCAGCCACATCTCTAGTGGTGTCCACGCCAACAGCCGGACTAGGAAACCCTCCCCAACTCTGCTAGTAGCGTTTAGAGAGTAAGAGCGACTGCTCATATGTTCATGTGTTCAGGATAATGCATCTAATGCTATATTTATAGAGTGGTGGCTAGGGTATAACCCCTCAATCTATTAACCCTAACATATATGGGCATGGCCCATTATGTTATAATTCTAATCAAATTAGAATTATTATCTTTCCTAGTGGCTTGTTGTATGCGTGTGACCCAATAGGCTTTTAATATTTGGTTATGATATTAAAATAAAACCCTTTTATATTTAATATTATATATAATGAGCGGTATCTAGCAATACATCACTATCCAAATATTGAGATTATCAACAACTTTGACGAATCCTATTTTATGATAATTTATATGATCTGTCCCTTTGTCCAAATATATAATTGAACACAAGGGCATGGAATGTGTCAACCTTATATAGTTCAATTTTTGTTTTCTTGATCCCCAAGTAGATTGTACAGTAAATAAACATCTCATGTTTATCCTCCTGAGCATGGCCATGCATTTTGCAGTCTCACTTTATCAAGAGGCCCACGGATATAACTCCTGCTACATAGGAGGGTCAAATCCCATCTAGGTCACTCACATCCCACCACATAATTTATTATATGTCCAAATACCAACTTTATGATCACCTTGTTACAGGAAACGTTTGATGATATTTAAAACAAATAATTCCTTATGTAGGAATCGTAGTGATTTCAGGTCAAAGGACTTCATATAACATTTATCAATTAAGAAACGTTCATGACACTTATGTAACAATCTAGAGCTGTCAAAACGGGCCAGCCCGACTCACGCGGGCTGGCTCACCACGGGTTGGACGATAAACGGACCGAGTCGGGCTGGCTCACTTTGGTGGTGAGCTGCAAAAATACCAACCCGGCTCGACCCACCACGGGTTGGTGGGTTACACGGGTTGGCTCGCTTAATTTTACAAAAAAATATTAAAAAACAGCAGCATCACCCTCTACCACGACAGAACACCACGACCTCCCGGTGAGGTCACCGCTTCGCCGTTCCTCCTCCCCGCTCCTGTCACCACCATTTTTTAGCCTTGCACCCTTACCTCCTGCAATCAAAACAAAAAAATAGAGAGGGAGAAGCTAGAAACAGGAAACAACAACAAACAGAGAGAAAACAGAACAAAGAAAAGAGAAAGGAGGGACCATCACTACGTCCCAGTTGCGGCCAAGACGGCCGCCGTCTGAACCACTGCGGCCATCACGGGGTTGCCGCGTATCCCCTGTCACCTTCCCGTTGCAGTTTCTTCGTTCAACCCGCAACCTCCACTGTCGCGTCGTGCGAGCCAGCCGCCGCCGGAATCGCTGCACGCAGGCCGCGCCGCTTGCAGCGATCTCCTCAGCCGCGTCGTTGCTCGCTGCAGCCTCCCCTTGGCCAACCTCCATGATCTGTCACTACAGATCAATGGCATCCTCTATGTGCCGCTCCCAGCCGCGCCATTGTGCTGAGTCCCCGCGTCGGCCGTGTCCACTTAGATCTCACTGTCTCAGGAGTGGAGGAGATTAGGGATTTCAATTTTCAGATTTCTTTCTGAAATTAAATGCCCGATTTTTTTTTCTTTTGACACATTTTTTTAACTAAAATAAACGGGTTGGCCCGGCTCAACCCGGCCCAAACCCGTCTTGGCTCGCGGGTTAAGTGAGCCGGGCCAGATTTACCCGGGGTTAAGTGAGCTGTGATTTTTGTAACCCAACCCACCGGTGAGCCGGGTTTAGACGGGTTGGCTCACCGGGTTGGGCTCGTTTTGACAGCTCTATAACAATCCATGCAACGTTCTTAAGGTGGGTCTACCCAGTACACTATTACTATTAATATGTACTTATGTGAGCACATGATATCTCATATCCATGATCCGTGAGATGTGATCATCAACGAACTCACATACTAGTCTAAATGCATCTTTGTCCTAAGATGATACTTGACTAGGGACTATTTTAAGAATAGTTCTTAATAAGATCTCACGATCAAGTCATCTACTTGATTTCTTATGAAGTTTGAGCTTACTATTCTAAAGACATTAATTGTATTCTTAAAAGAATGAATTGCCTTTATAAATTAATATGATACGTGTGATGGATGTTTCAAAAACATACAAGTCTCTAGTGCATATACTAACAGAATGACCCCCATTTCAGTTTTAGGTCACATACTTTGACCATTGATAGGTGAAATTATATGGGAATAACACTTGTGATATGCTTCTCTTTTATAGTAGCTATGCACATTGTCTTCAGGCTTGTCTCCCTTGTAAGTGATGGCTGAGACAACATGTCTACATGGAATTCCCACTTGTTCCCACAAGTTGCAACTACACTTATTTTCCCCAAGTCTACTATATATTTGTGTGTGAATGACCTATTGGTGACTTCAAATTTCAGTTGACCTGCCCAAGTAGAAAATATTAGCAGACCCTTTTATCTCTCTATATAACCTTTTCCTTGGTTTAGGCATCACATCACCTTTGTACTTATGTAATTTTTCATTTAAAGTGACAAACCTACTCATTATGTAAGTTCTAATCCACTCAAGCATTGTAATAATTGGTTTATCTCTAGCATACAAAATAGTAGAATTAAAAGCCTCAAAGATGTTGTTCATGAGAACATCACACTTTGGATAATAAGAGAAGGCATGCTTACACCAATGAGTAGTTGGGATTGCCTTTAACCAGTCATAGGCCTTGTTGTCCAGTGCCTTTATCTGCCCCATTAAATTGTTAATCCCAAGCTTCAAAATAGAGTGACTTAGCAGCGCCCATCATCAGATCCCTAAACAAAGTTCCACCTCCAAACTTCTTTTTGAAATTGGCATATAGGTGCCTTAAGTAAAACCTTTGTTCAACTCCTTGCAATAATTCTTTAAAAGTAGGTATAAGTTCCTATCACATTACAATAAACCACATTTAAAACCCATAGTAAATGTTTAAACGATATGTACAAAAAAACCCAAGTAAAAGATATTCCTTTTGCTGGTCTGAAATGAACACCCACCTATTTGTTGTAATGTCCCCAACGTCTTCCAAAAGAAATTGCAAAAAACCACTTCCAATTCTCTTTTGTATCTATTTCAACTACACCAAATTCCAGTGGAAAATAGTGGTCATTAGGGTCTTTCCCAACTGCAACCAGTAGTTGTCCCCCATTTTTGGTCTTCAAATGACAGCCATCAATACCAATGAATGACCTACATGCAGTCACAAATGCCTTCTTACACCCTTCAATAAAAATTTCCAAATTTAGGTAGTAAAGGTGGATGAGGTAAGTTCAACCCTATCTTCACTGTATTTCTACCGCTTGCTCTCTTCAATTCTACTGCATAAAACCACAATAATGAGTACTGTTTATCAACATCACCCTCAACCACATCCTTGGCTCTTTGACTTTCCCTCCAAGTTGTAGCTACAAAAATCCTAGTGGCATATATTGTTCTCACCTCAGAAATTACATCACATAAACTCAAACTACTATTATTCCTAAACATGGGTTCAAGAACTTCGACAACCTATTTAGATTTCACATTTTTGTTATTGAAGACCCTACCACATGTATGTGTAGGCATAAGGGTCTTCACCCTATATGTCATGCTCCCCCTAACCTTACTCACCAACATAAGAAAATCACAAGATTGCTTGCACCTCATCCTCACCCTTTTACCATCATTCTTCACAAATTTAATCTGCCCACCATTTAGAACAGAGTGTTCTAGAATGGCCTCCTTAAACTCATTTAGGGATCCAAATTCCATTCTCAGTTTAAACTGGAAATCTTACATAATTTTTCAGCATTGAACCTTGGATAAGTGGTTTTCCTCCCACCATCAGTCTTAGAATCACCCTCAGATACACATTCCAGCTCTTCACTTACATACTGATCATCCAACTCATGTGTAAGCATCTCAGTAGCAACCTCAACTTTCACAGCAGAGGTCCTCCCACTATGTTGTCCTTCACCAGAACCTCTTATCTCAGTTAACCTTCTTGATCTTCTATAAGGACCAATAGGCCTTCTTGGGGGACAATCTCCTACTTCTTTGTCCAGGATCATTAGCTACGGGTTCTTCACTTACATTAAGATTACTCACAAGTTCTTGACTAACTTAAACATTACTCACCAGTTCTTCAAATCCATCATCCATATCCAATTGTCTTTCTTCTTCACTATCAGAAAAATGAATCCCATTGACATTGTTATCACTATCATTACCCTTATCATCACCCTCAACTTCCTCATTGACATCCTCATTTACAGCCTCATAAACAACCCCAACTTCCTCATTCATAGCCTCATTAATAGCCCCAACATCCTCATTCACAGTCTCATTAACAACCCCAACATCCTCATTCACAACACCCATAACCACCTCATCCTCTACATATATATCTACCAATCCCTTAACCATAGCAAAACTAGCACATGTTATGGCATACACATCAGAAGACAGTGGGCTGATTTTACCCTTAGTACCCTTCCACTAATGCTTTATGTTTCCACTATGCCCTAAGTCCTCTTTCAAAATCCCTATCAACTCAAAATAAGAAAACTTATCTTCATCAAAATCCTCAAACTGAACCACTTCCCCATTTAAGTACCTCCTCTTGCCAACCTTTGTAAAGTCCCCCTTTTGATGAAATAAGACAGAAAAGATCATCCTACACATATGCAGACACATATATTTCAACAGGCAATTCATACAACACAGACAACATTTTATATAGGTTTTAAGGAAGCAATAATCTAATTCAAAGAAGCAATAATCTATTTCAACAGCCAATTCATAAAGCTCAGACAACACTTTTTTAATTAGGGTTTCAATTAAGGGGTATCACAACAATTCAGGTTTCATTAGGGGGAAATCTATAATTAAGGTTTCAATATGGGGAAATCTACAATTAGGGTTTCATTTTGGGGATATTTGCAATTAGGTTTTCAATTGGGGAATTGTGAAATTAGGGTTTCTTATGGATATCACTTACAATATACAGAAATTGTGGCTACCAAGCAAATCATGCACTCACGGGACCATTAAATAATAGAGACAACAACAATAAAAAAGGCATTTTCACATGGCTTACGGGTAGATTCCCATCAACACAAGGTCCCACATTGTTCCCTAAACCCTTAATAACCAAGCATTGAACTCTCATATTCAGAGGATAGTAAACACACCTTGATTCCTATGCCAAAATACAACGCTTCAAGATCGTAATGACGAAACGAAGCACCACTCTTCAAGGCCACCACCGCAACCTCCAATCACGACCTCCACGCGCACAAAACGATCAACCCAGAAGACATAGTAGCAAGCTCGCAATTGGAGAAGACGCGGACTAAAACGTTTTTTAGGGAAAACTCTCAGGGTTGGAGAAGACGCACAAATGTAATTCGAGAGACAGAGCCACCCAAATATGATTTTCTAATTTCAATTATTTTGAATTTATTTTTCAAACGTTTTTAATTAATAAAATTAATTATAAAACTAATTAATTTACACAGTGGCTGCCATATATGAGTGAGAAGGAAGGACACAGGGCCGACCCAACATATATGTAGGCCTAAAGCAAATTATAAGATGTGGCCTAATTCTAAGAGATAAAAGACCAGAAATGAAAAAAAAATGAGTCTATTTTTAAGAAAATAAAATTATATTAAATTTATTTTTTATAATAAAAAAATATTTTTAATTATTATTTATTAACTAATAATTAGTAATATTTTTATATTTAATATAAATATTTTATTAAATTTTGGGTAAAAAATGTTTTTAATCTTTATAAATTTATGCATATTTGGGCTTGATTCTCATAATTTAAAACCAATGTGTTGAGTTTTTCTTTCTCAAAATCACCTCAAATTAATCCTTTTCACCCCTCTCGCTAGGGAAAAAAATATACCTGATAAGAAATACTAAAGTCTAAAAACACACTGATAAAAATTAATTTGGGATAATTAAAAAGAGAGAGACTCAACACACCAATTTTAAGTTATAAAAACCAAAATTAAATTTATTTAATTTTACATAAACTACAAACATATTTTATCCTTAATTTTAATATATAAAACGTATTTTTAAAAAAATGAGGCCTTGTAACCGGGAAGGCCTAAAGCGGTTGTTTTACCAGCCTCCCCCTGAGGCTGACCCTGGAAGGACATGTTAGTATAGGGGTTAACAGACATGTCAGCACTTCGTTAACTTATCTAACAGCGATGACTATTTTGAAAAGAAAAAATTTTAGGGGGACTAAAAGATAAAAAAAATTTAGGGGAACTAAAATGAAAACACGCGTATTTTAGAGGGACCAAAACATATTTAAGCCATAAATATTATTTAATACAAAGCACTCCGACAGTAACTAAAACTAAAATTTGTGAAAAACAAATGACATAATAATGATAGACACAACTATTCCAAACATGTTAACCTATAATTAAGTTCATACATACATTGATCATATGTGAATGAGTTGATGCCCTTTAATTTAATTATCTTTACCAGCATATATTTATTTTTATTAATAATTAGGTTCCTAATTTAGGTTTGAACTAGTGATTTATATATATATATATAGGTTTAAATATGTTTTAGGTCCCTATAAATATGGGTCTTTTTGCGTTTAGTCCCTAGAATTTTTTTTTTGTTTTTCAGTCCCTATTAAATTTTCTGTTAAAGCAATTGGTCCCTGACTTTAAGTTTGTGGTGATTGGGCAAACGGAACGCTGATGTGGCACTATCAGAGTGTTTAATTTATTAATTTGTAGTTAATTAATTACATGTTAATTAAAATAAACTTAATTAATAAACTAAATCCAATTAATCCCAATTGTAGCAGGGTTTAAAACCCTAAATCTCCTGTGTTCTCCCACACTTCACCTAATAGAGTCGCAAAGATGTTGGAGTTTCTCGGATCCGTTCCCCGATTACGACGTTATCCGCCTCCGATCAAAACCATCGCCGGAGCTTTACGCCGGTTTGACATTGGGGAGAATAAGAAATATAATGTTTAAAAAAGAGAGAGAATAAGAAATCAAAACAATGTGGAAAAAGAAAAGAGGAAGAAACTTACAGCCTTGGATGGCTCAAGGATTGAGACCACACGAATAGGTTCCTCGAGAAGCAAGTGACTGGAATGCATTTTCGCTTGTTGATATGAAAATATAGCTTTCAATCACAAATCTACTACTCTCCGATCTAAACCCTCCGTTCAAGATAACCGACGAGATGATCGGAGTGGCAATTCCCAGGAAGGTTCGTTCAGGTTGCTACAATACAAATGCGGTTTTTCAAATAACTCTTGTTTTGTTTCCCTTTTTCCACTTTCTTCCATTCTAGTTTTGGTTTCTCAGGGGACTGAGTTGTATTTTCCTTTTCTCTGTCTTTTTGTGTTTAATGTTTTTCTTCAACTTCTGTAAAAAGGTCTCACGAAAGTTGGGTGTCCGCAAGCGGCGGCAGCGGCGGGGAGGAACAGATTTTCCGGCAACGGTCGAATTCCCCGGGAAGACAAAGTGTTGAGCCGGCCTCGCCTTCTTCTTCAAATGTTTCTGCTAGGAAGAAGATGATCTGCGCAAGTTCTTCTTCTTTATCAATCTGTTCGATTTTCTGGAAAGAAAAAAAAAAGTTGAAAGACTGAGTTTTGGGGTGTCTGTTGTGTTGCAGAAATCGATTGGAGATGTTCCTAAGACATCGAAATCATATAATTACTCGAAGCATACTTTCCAATTAGGAATGTGTAGAGGGGAGGAATATACGAGAAGGGTGTTGCGAAATGGGGCTTCTCACTTTTATGAGCCAAGGTTAAAGTAAATGTCTGATGTGGAATGTGTAGAGCTGTCTCAGCAAATACTTAACTGTAAGTTAACGTCAGGGACCAATTATTTTGACAGAAAATTTAATAGGGACTAAAAAATAAAAAAAAATTCTAGGGATTAAACGCAAAAAGGCCCATATTTATAAGGACCTAAAATATATTTAATCCTATATGTGTGTGTATGTATGAACTTTACATAATATATTTTAACTCTTTATTGATTACCTGTATGATAATCTCAAATGCTGAGTATTTATATACATGCATTTTGGATTAATTGGGTCACTTTAATTCTTAAAATAAAAACCGTACTAGGGTACTTTAATTTGAAAGAGACAAATTTCAGATAAATACAATGGCCTTCGCCGACGCCTAATGCGCATCAAGCAGCCGCATGGTAGATAAAATAAATAGACGTACTGTGACAGGTTTTGACATGAAGTGTCTCATATTTCTATCTCTTCGAATCAATTTTCTCAGTCTTTTTAATTTAGTTTCTTTTAAAATGCCGATTACCTCCTAATTTTCCGAGACGTGCAATTGAACACTACCTTAATTTGACTCTGCGAAGATAGGTTGTTAACATCATGTTAAATCAAACAGAAAAAAAGGCATTCTGGTCTAACATTTTAATGTTACATCCAATAGTTTGTTGCGTATAACATATATCGACTAAGTTCAATTATCTTTATAACCGCATTGAAAAATGACGGAAATACTGATATCAAATGCATTCTGCTTGTGGAAAACGACAAGTTTATAAAGTATAATATACAATGTGAAGAGATTGAAGTATATATATATATAAAAATAAATTGTAAAAGATGGTTTAATATTATCACGATAATATGATAAGTTATTTTAGACTTCTTTATAATAAATTATTATGCAACCGAACTTTTTATATTAGAGATTAATTAATATTATTATAAACTGAAAAAATAATATATGAATTGACAAATAAATATTATATTATATATATGTAATTAATATTATTTCAAAAGTTGTTGAAATTTATATTATTCTGATTTCTTTACTTAAATATACGTGATTATATAATTATGTAAACAATTCAAATTAACTTGGGTCGAACCCTGAGTAAATATGCAATTGCATTAAATATTTGGAGAGAAAGTTTTTGTCGCGCTCATAAAAGTCCTATCCGGCTTGAACACGATTACTCGCGTGTATGATACTTGTGGTGTTATAAAAAAAAATTGAATCTTTAAAATTGAAGTTTATTTTACAAAAAGGAAAGGAAGACTATTCATCGTTGGCTAGTTTATTTAAAAAATTGCATTAATTAAAGCTGAAATTGAACCCGGTTAGAAGTATAAAGTTTAAATTAAGCTTATTTAACTAACTATTGTTTTCTTTTCTTTTATAAGATATCCTGAACTACTATTAATACTATATTTATTAAACATAATAAATCAAATGCCTGTTAAATCCTAAATATTATATCTATTAAGTATAATATATCACAACTTGTTTAATTTTACGTATTAAAAATCAAATAATCATTTGATCTCATCTTTTAATTATAAATTTAAAGTTAAAATATATTGTAAATAAGTAAGTTTTGATTTTAATTCTCATAAAAATTTCTTTTTAATTTGCTTACTTCCAAAATTTAAAATTTAGATCAAAACGTATTACTAGTAACGTGATGGCATATATATATATGACAATATTTTGGTTTGTCACGTGATTAATATAAGGATTTTAAAAATTTTAGATTTTGAAAATATGCATATAAAAAAATTACAAGTATCAAAATCAAAATTTATTTATTTTACAATACGATCAAAAGTACATTTTACCCTGTAAAATTATCTGAGTCGGGATCCGTTGACACCAATTGTCATACTTTAAAAGTTACACCTCTTAATAACTTTTTGTAAAATGTGAATTTGACCAATCTAACCGTTGAATCATATTATAATACCTTCATGATCATGTATATCAAATTTTAGGTAATGTGGACATTTGTAGGTATGTTATCTAACAGTGGACTTTTACTTATATTTTAAAAACATATTATACATTAAAATAAATTAGTTTGATGAAGTATTAATTAGTTTTCGATTATTATGAAATTTTTTAAGCTTGATCTATTTTATAAGAACTTTCAATTTAACGGTTGGATTGGTCAAATTCACATTTTACAAAAAAATTATTAAAAAGTGTAACTCTTAAAGTTTGACACATGTTATCAACGGATCCTGACTCAAATTATATATATATATATATATTATTTTATAGTAATTTAATTTGTAAATAAAAATAAATCCAGTTAATGTATATTATTAAAAGAGTATAAGGATTATTTTATATAATTTAAATTATAGAAGTTAAGTGAATTTAACGATGGAATTCAAATATTAAAAGAGTATCATAAGGATTATTTTCTTGCATTTAGTAGCAGGTTAAAACCGCCATAAAGTTTTTTATACTTTCCACAATATTTATTGACGGAAATTTATTTAATATTATTTTATTATTTATTAATTAAAGTGTTTTTAAAATAAAATAAAAAAATGTAAAAAATGGATAATATGTAATGATATAATCCATTTAAGATATGTAAATAATAAAAAATGACGTGTTGCGTTGGAGATGAGAAATGCTATATATATTGGTGGAATTCATTTAAGTTCATTATAATAGTAAAGAATGGGGGTATTATGATAAATATATCCTAGGCCAAATTTATTTCTAAGACAATTCTGCAAGTGGTGTGTGTGTATATATATATATGGGAGCGTATCAAGTGAGAGGAGTGTTTATTGTGAGATATGAGAGAATTTTAATATAACCCTTAGATTAAATTAAATTTAATTAAATGATTGAGATTAAAATAAGAAATTAAATCCTCATGTGCACATCTATCTTATATGTTGTTATGCCTTATTTTTTATGATCCGCCTCCTCCTTCCTCTGCCACCGCTTTTCAATCAAGCGAACCCAAACCCTTAACTTGCCTATTCTCACTGTTGTAGAGTTGCATAAGAAGTCAAAAAGGTTTTTGTTAATAAAATAAAAGAAAATGTAAAAGGTTTTTGATATAAAGGTAGAGCAATGTTGGTTGTCGGTGGTTACAGCATGCCCGGCCGGAGGCTACTAAAGCAATGGCTTTAGGCCTTCCCCATTATAAGGTCTCAAAATTTCTATAGGTATATATTTTATATATATACTAAAATTAATAACAATTTTATATCAAATACAAAAAATATTATTAACAACTCATTTGTTAAAAATATATATCTTATGTGAGACCTCTTATCTCTTATGAATAGGCCTCTGATTTATAATTTGCTTTAGGCCTATAAAAGTATTGGGCTGATACTAGGTTACAGAAAAGGAAATGGGAGGAAAGAGACGGGAAGGAAGAGAGAAATAAAGCGGTGGCAAAGGAGGGAGGAGGCGGATCAGAAAAAATAGGGCAGAACAACATAACAGATAGTTGGGCACATGAGGGTTTAATTTCTTAATTTAATCTCAACCATTTAATTTAATTCAATTTAATCTAAGGATTATATTTTAATCCTCTCATCTCTCACAATAAACACCCTCTCACTTGATACGCTCCATATATATATATATATATATATATATATGAGAATGGTTCAACTTACACCAGTGTAAGTTACACTAAGTATTACAATATTGATAATTACAAATCGAATGTGTTTATTAGTAATCCAACCGTCAAATTATATTTATTCATCATCATGATTATGTTGGAAAACACAGGGAAACACTAGAAGAGGGGTTGAATAGTGTTTCTATATAACTTTAACGTTTTTGAAAGCCTTTTACAAAAGACAAAGTTGTCTGAAGAATTTCAGACAGTCTGAAGTATTTTCAGACAAATTACAAATACGTTTTCTAAAGATTGTTTAGTGTTAAACTATTATAGCAACAGATTCAACTCCCTTTGCGTTAGTTAAAAGCGTAATTGAAAGAGATTAAGGGATAAGAAAACTTAGCCAATAAGTTATCCTGGTTCACTCACTACCACTGTGAGCTACGTACGTCCAGTCCCAGAGCAAACACACTACTGAATTTTCCACTAATCTGAATAGATTACAAGTAATCTTTTCTCTCAAGCCTTTTCAGGCTCTACCACCAAGTATTGTTTACACAACAAGCCTCTCCAGGCTCAATAACCAAGTATTCTTTCTTCCACCAAGCCTCTTCAGGCTCTCAGACACTAAAAGTGTTTACAAAGAAATAGTTTAAGTTGATGAACTACAAGTCACTTCGAAACTTAAACAGGTAAATGTACAAGCTAACTGAGTTGAACTGAGAATATGAAAATTTGTGTACAATGAAATATCAGAGTTTGTTTTTCAGAGAAAAACTATCAGCGTATATGCGTCTTGATTCTTATATTTTCCAGCAACTTGCATGAACCTTCAATGCAGCTATTTATAGAGGATGGATGAAGTCCGTTAAGAAACATCTGTTAAGAGACAACATTTAATGCTATTAAATCCGTTGAGATGGTCTCTTGACACATTGCAAAGGTTGCAGACTACACTGACCTTCTGCAAAAACTGCAAGCAGACTTTCCTCTATTGTGCATGAGTTTCAAACAATTGAAAAGCACTGTTCTGCATGCCTAGAAATGGAAAATTGATTTGCGTGTAGGAGAAAAGGTACAAAGACGCTTTGACTCCAGAAGATAACTTCAAAGGCTTTACTCCTCTGAAATCTTCAGTCTTGAGAACATCTTGTAGTCCACGTCAGCAATCTTCAGAGGGATTCACTCTTCAGATGATATTGGATTTCAGACGACTTGATGTCTTCAGACGAAGAACGCTTCAGAAAGCTTTGAATTTCAGATGATAACGTTTCTTCAGAGAGTCTCATTACTTCAGAGAGCTTGACTTCTTCAGATAGATTTGTCACCATAGATGATGTCTTAGATCAAATGATCAACTTAACTAAAATCAGAATAAATCCATTAAAACGCATGTGCAGCTTTTCAATAGTTAATAACAAAGTATGTATTCATTAAAACATAGAAGATAAGTTAGTTCTCTTAGAAATTCTTTTATAAATTTCTTGAGACTCAACATTCTCCCTCTTTTTAATGATGACAAATTTTGTTTTAACAAGGAAATCTAGATATATCAGAGCATGATGATAATAGATATAAGATTAGAAAATGCTCCCCTTAATCAGATAACTTAAGTGTTTTAGGGTCCTCCCACTAAATATAACAACTTAAGTTCCTTTTCTGTAGCTTTGCTTTTCTGAAACACTGAAACTCAGATTTTCTTGTTAGTGAAACTACCCCCCTTTTGTCATCAATCAAAAGGGATCAGAGCAAATAAACCCTAATTAATTCAGTGCAATATATACTACAGAGATTTCAGAGCATAATTAACGTATTAAAGCATAACAAAATAAGTAAGATAAAGAGATGAGAGCATGAGAATCAGAAATTATTTGATGTAAACATAAAGAATTGTTCAAGATAAAAACTAAAAAGAACATTGCTAAATAAAATGGCTAAGCATCATGGACAATGATTATCATGCTTTCTTTCCCAAAAGAGCTTATTTAATTAGAGCTTTAATCTCCATCATGTACTTTTCAAGTTCAGAGAACATTGCAGACTTGAAATCAGCTTGCCCTGCTTGAAATTGTTGTTGGGTAGAGAGGATACACCTTAGGTTCTTCTTCTCATTAGGACCTTCAGCAAAGGGATACCTTGGAATGATCTTGTTAGATTGCACAAGAATCCTGGTAGACAGCTTCACTGAATTGGGCAAATGGGGCTTAAAGTCTCTACAGCCTGAAGTCCTCATGATATGATGATAAATCAGTTTAGCTTCCAAACAAAGCATCCTTACCACTACCTTGTTTTCATAAGACAAAAAGTGTTGGTCTTCAAAGAAAGAATCAAGAAACTTCCATCTGTGATTAGGAGGTTGTACTCCTCTTCTGATCTTTTCTAGTTGATCGGGGAGAATATGCTCTTCTTCACCTTGCTCTCTCTGAGCTTGCAGCCTTCTATTCCTTCCTTCTTCAACTCAATCCAGATGCAACCCTTCGGGTGTAGCAAGGGGTGGTGCAACTTTAAAGAATAGCAATTCCTTATACAAATTGGGGAACTTAGGAACTCTGGGCCTTTCTTTCAAAGGAACATTGTAGAATCTATGAGGCACTTCAGCAGTAGCCATCATCTCAGCATCTGTTAAGGCTTGTAGTGCCAAGTCATAGGTCGGCGCCTTAGAGAAATCCCTAGTTTTCTCCTTCAAAAGCACCTTTCTTGGAAGATTGCTCCCTTTCCACACGTAGACACCATGTTGTGACATCTTGGAATTCTCTTCAGATTCTGCATAAGATGATTCAGAAGATGATGATTTGGGTGAGGGGGATGGACTCTTCTCATCATAGTCTGTCATATTCCCAAAGATTGCTTTTATTCTCTTGGGGGCAGCTTCAACTTCCTTTATCTAATCAACAACTTCTGGTTTCTGTACCACTGGCTCTTGCTTCTGACCTTCTTTGTCTTGCTTCTTCTTTCTCAATTCCTCTTACTTCATTTTCCTATCAAGTTCAACAGCTTGCTGAAACTTGATAGCTTCCTGTTGTTGTACATAGTGGCTTCTGGTAATCCTTTGTGTAGCCTCAGGAACTGGGGAGAGAAGCCTTTGCCTCTTTATCTTTATGGCTTTGGAACTCAGCCTCCTTCTCTTCAATCTAGAACTTGTTTTCACCAACCTCTCATCTTCAAGAATAGCTTGTTGTGCAGCAACAGCTATTGCATGATCTTGAGCTTCTTGTTCTTTAACTTTTTCTGCTTCCTCAGCTTCTAAAGCAGTTGCTAGAGTACAAACTTTCTCAAATTTAGAATCAGGATGGCTGGCAGCTAGTGGCATTGCTTCAATAGTCTTTTCAGAGGAACCATGATCATATTCAAAATGAAGAGGTATTGTAGCAGCACTATTCTGATCAAGAACACTAGCATGTCTCTCAGATACTGAGATAGGTTCTATGACTTGAGCAGATGGTACCTCAGTTTTCTGACCCACCATTTCAGATTGCCCTGGAAGGACTTTCTGAACAGGTTCAGATGTTCTGAGTTGTGCCTACACACCTTCAGACGATCTGTCTTCAGATGAATTGGTTTTCTGAACACCACCCTCAGCAACTTTCTGAACAGGCTTGGTTCTTCTTCTTACCAGAGGCTTTGTAGGAGTTGTTTTAGTAGGAATAAACTCCTTTCTTCTAGGATCACCTTGTAACTCATTTTCCAGAAGATCTAGGGCATTCTGTCCAGTCACAGTAGCCTTATGAAGTTCAAAGGATTCTTGTACCATAGATTCAGGTGGAGGTGGCAACACATCAATCTTCATGTTCTTTACATTTGCAGTAGAGAAATAAGCAGGTGCCTTTTGATCAGCTTTCCTTTCAATAGGAACTTTGAAATGTAGCAAAATTTTGTGAATCAAAGTGTTGTGGGGGAAGCTACTAGCAGAATCATTCACTCTCTTCAGTATATGAGTGAACAGTAGTCTTCGTAGGTCAGCTTTCTGCTTCTTCAAAAGATGAATCATGCAGAATCTTTCCAGCTTTGAGATGTGATTTTTGCTACCCATTTTGGGAATAATGGTACTCCCCAGAATGGCATGCAAAATCCTAGCCTTAGGAATTATGCACACAAGTTCCATGTCTTCAGGATTTTCTTCATCATAGAGTAACTTGTTGTAAGCCCTAGGACTTTCCTATTTTTGCTCCATTCCGGATAGAAAATGCTTCCTTCGGACTTTACCCTAGTCACAAGACTTAAAATTTCAACATCCACAAACACTGAAACTCCAAGAACTTTGGACACAATAGACATGTGTCCAAAAGCAGTTACAGGAGTGCACTCAGCATTCATCCAGAAGTCTATGACACTTTTCTCGTGCCATTCACAATTCACAGATTCAAAGAATGAACTCCATCCAGCACCATCAAATTCTTCAACTAGATCAACTCCTTCATCTCTGAGATTCTCAAGGTCCACAACCTTGCTTTTGATGATCTTTCCTCCTGCTGATTTCTTAGATTCCATTGCAGAAAAGAGAGTTGTAGAGGGAAAAGCTTGGAGACGAAGAAACTTTGATAACTAGAGAAAATTCTGAGCAAAAGAGTGAACTTGAAAGACATAACTGTTCAAGTTTCTTCTCATTTCTCTATATATAGTCTCCTAGAGCAGTAATGATGATAGTTACAGAGACAGCGCAAACATATGTAATCGTGCATGTTTCAGACAAACGTATATTTCAGATAGTCATGCATTTTAGTTAATCATGCATTTCAGACAAAATTCTTTTTTCAGAGAATGCATGTATGTTCAGATTATCCCTTATGAACCTAAACCTATCTTCAGCTAAGGGTTTTGTGAATGTGTCTGCCCATTGATGCTCTATGTCAATGAACTTAATATCAAAAACACCTTTCTGAACATAGTCTCTAATGAAATGATGTTTGATTTCAATGTGTTTTGCTCGAGAATATTGAATAGGATTTTTAGAAATATTAATTGCACTTGTATTATCACACATCACAGCTATGCAGTTCAGAGAAATATTAAAATCTTTTAATTGATATTTTACCCATAGAAGCTCTGAACAACAACTTGTTGCTACAATGTATTCAGCTTCTGTTGTTGATAATGCAATTGTGCTTTGTCTCTTGCTTGACCAGTTGATCATGTTACTTCCAAAGAAATGACATCCAACACCGGTACTCTTCTTTTCCATTTTATCTCCATTAAAGTCAGCATCACAATATCCTGTTAACCTGCAATCCTTACTCTTCCTATAGCACAAACCAAGATTAGTAGTACCATTTAGGTATCTAAAAGTTCTCTTTACAACCTTGTAATGAGTTATTCTTGAATCTGATTAAAATATTGCACACAGACATACATTGAACATAATATCAGGTCTACTTGTTGTAAGATACAATAGTGAACCAATCATGCCTCTATACAAAGTTTGGTCAACTGGTTCATCTTTGCTTAAGATGGCAAAGGGATGCATGAGAGTTGTCATGGGCTTGCAGTCACTCATTTTAAACTTCTTAAGCATTTCTTTTGTATACTTTTCCTGATGGGTCCATATACAATTAGATTCTTGCCTAATCTGAAGTCCCAAAAAGAATTTTAATTCTCCCATCATACTCATTTAAAATTCAGACTGCATGAGCTCACATAACTCCTTGCATAAGGAAGAATTAGTTGAACCAAAAATAATATCATCAACATATATCTGAACAAGTATGAAATATTTGTTAGACAATTTTCTGAAAAGAGTTGTGTCTACTTTTCCTCTTTCAAAACAATTTTTGATGAGAAAATTGCTCAGTCTGTCATACCAAGCCCTTAGAGCTTGTTTAAGACCATATAGACCCCTTTTCAATGTAAAAACGTGTTCTGGAAAAGTGGTATCTTCAAAACCAGGGGGTTGTCTAACAAATACTTCTTCCTCAATGATCCCATTAAGAAAAGCACTCTTAACTTCCACTTGATATAATTTGATGCCATTATTTGTTGCATAAGAAAGCAGGATTCTAATAGCTTCTAGTCTAGCTACAGGAGCAAAGGTTTCAATGAAATCAATACCTTCTTGTTGATTGTAGCCTTGAGCAACCAAAAGAATTATCAGTCTTCACCAATTAGGGCTTATGATTAGATTTAAAACAAGGAAGGTGGGACAAAGTAGATTCAGGAATAGTGAACCTACAACTACTATTTGAAACAACCTTATCCAATCTCTCCTTAACCCCTCTACACTGCCAAGTAAAATGTGGTCCCTTAAAAGAATAGTCATTCCGAAAGCATAAAGTCAAACCATTTATAAAGTCCTCCATAGAAATTATATTAGGAGCAGCACCTCCACTCTTTGTCCGGGAGGGCGTTTACTTGGTACGCGAAACTGAGACCCTATTCCATAGAGACATGGGAAGACTTGGCGAAAGAATTCTGTGGGAAGTTCCTAGAATAAGAAGGGGCTATCAACATAATGGATTTAGGAAGAGTGAAGCAAAGAACAGGAGAGGGTCTTATAGCCTTCATAAAGCGTTACCGAGATCGCGCATTGCAATACAAGGAAACATTGCTTGAGGTTGATCTGGTATATGGATGCATAAAAAACATAGAGAATAGATCCCAGATTTTCCTGAGCCTTAGCGGCATAACAACATTTTCGGAACTCATGAGGAAGGCGGCTGACGTGGCAGACGCCATGAAAAGACAAGGAAAAAGGACTAAGGGTCCGGAGGACATGTTTGATGTATGCGCTACTGAGCAAAAGGAGAGAAAGAGGTCGTTTAAAGCATTTGTTCACCAGGAAAGGCGGCACTGTACAACACCAATGAAACACCACCTATCCCATTGATTCGCCTGCAAATATGCCAATGGTGGAGGAATTTCTCAAAGACGGCACCTTGAGGCTGAAGATGGCAAAAGCGCCCTTGACCAGAGAGCAATATGATAACCTAGATTATTGTGTTTTGCATAAGACTAACAGCCACACTACACTACATTGTTGGACCATAAGAAGGGCGTTCCACAGGCAGGTCAAACTAGGGAAGGTGTTGCTCCCCGAGGAAAAGCGAAGTGAAGATCTGCATAAGAGACCTCTCCCCATTCACAGTGTTAACACTATTATGTTATCCTCTGACAAAAGAAGGACTGAAGAGGTAGAAGAAGAAGTACATGATGAAGAAAAGACACTGGCAATAAGACTCGCAAAAACAAAGGGGTTTTGAGTATTGTTTGGGATACTAGGAATGGGGCAGAATGCCACACAGGAAGCGTCAAGGGAAATCATTCACATGGAGAGAAAATAGGGAGGAAATTTAGGGGCAGTAAATGCACCCCTGACACGTTTAGCCAGATCTCACGCGACGACCATCATCTTCAGAGAGCCCACTGATCTGAACCCTCAATTCTGTCATGACCGCCCTTTGTATATGGAAGCCACTATCAAAGGAGTGAAAGTAAGGAG
Organism: Sesbania bispinosa; assembly: GCA_026901365.1. Lineage (NCBI taxonomy): Eukaryota > Viridiplantae > Streptophyta > Magnoliopsida > Fabales > Fabaceae > Sesbania > Sesbania bispinosa. The sequence goes on from QLOH01000828.1 coordinate 341,096, forward strand.
GGCACTCATAGATAATGGTTCAGGTGTGAATATTATCCCCACATACTTGTTCAACAAGATGAAGATGCGCACAAATAGAATACGCAACTCCGAGGTCACTTTGTGCACATTTCATGGAGAAGCTGTTGAGTCGTTGGGATGGGTACACACGGTGCTCGAAGTTGGACCCATTAGAACGGTGGACGTGTTTCAGGTTGTTGACGGTGACTCGAGTTACCACCTACTCCTAGGACGCCCCTGGATACATCTACACCAATGTGTACCTTCTATGCTTCATCAATGCGTCGAATCAGACTTCATGAGCAAGGAAATAGAGATACCGGGAGTAAGGTCGCCTTTTGAAGTATCAAAGTCAAATCTGATAGACGCCTCTTTTTTCAATGAAATGGCGCCTCTGGGAAGTAGCAAGTTGAAAACAGAGAGGGGATTCCCCTCAAAGGGACAAGCAACTACAATCAGCAAAGTCGCGCTCCTCATCTGACCTATGCATTCAAGAAACCCAGGGCAAAGAATCCAGCAAGGATTGAAAAGAAATATCTGAAGTAAATATTGCAATCACAAGAATGGGGGTTGAATTGTGATCTTTTTTAAAATTCTGCAATTTCTTCTAATATATATTCTGCTCAAGTATTACTTGGCTGATATTAGAAGATTAAGATTAAATAGATGATGATTAAATTGTAAGAATGTATACTATGTAGAAAATACAGTTCCTTCTTTTGTGAAACTTGGCTACTTTATCATACTCTCCTCTGCTGAGAGCACATAGAAGGTAGAACTTGGCTATGGAGTTCAGAAGATATTTTTGCTTATCTTCTGAGGTCCATTCTTCCTTTTGTTTTGGTAGTGCGGTCTCATCTTCAGTTACAGATTCTCCTTCCTTTGGTTGAGCCAATATTCTGATCCTTTTTGAAACAGGGATGAAGTTTCCTTTTTCAACAATATCCCGAAGATCAATATCTTGAGATTCTAGAAATAGCTTCATCCTATCTTTCCAATAATAATAATAATCCTTTCCATCAAAGGTAGGTGGTCTATTTGTGGAGGATCCTTCTGGGAAGAACATTCCAGCTCCATGGTTCACTATCTTCCCTTGTTGATCTTTTCCACTCACACTGTTAAGTGTGTTCAACCCTAGAGGCAAGCTCTGGTACCAATTGAAGTAATTAAATATTGCAATCACAAGAAGGGGGTTGAATTGTGACCTCTTTTAAAATTCTGTAATTTTTCTTCTAATATATATTCTGCTAAAGTATTACTTGGCTGATATTAGAAGATTAAGATTAAATAGATTATGGTTAAATTGTAAGAAAGTATAGTATGCAGAAAATACAGTTCCTTCTTTTGTGGAACTTCCTTCAAGTATCACTTACTTAGGTATTAGGTAATTTTAAAAACCTTTTATGCAGATGGAATAACAAGTAGAGCAAATATAAAGCATAAACTATAAGGAGAATAAGGGAAGAAGAAGTGTGCACATAGTTTTTATACTGGTTCACCTCTTAACTTTGAGGCAACGTTCAGTCCCTACTTTCAGTAGGATTTTCACTAAATCAACCTTGTTACAAAAGCTTCTTGGGTACTCCTTACCACTAGTATTATTCTGCAGCCTCTTCAGGCTCACCCCGGTATTCTTCTGCAGCCTTTGCAGGCTCAAACTAGTATTCTTCTATAGCCTCTTTGGCTCAAAACATAGATAGCTTTCTTCTGCAGTTTGTGCAGATGTTACACAGGATATCTGCAGCCAACTAGGCACACAGTCACTTGCAGAACTACCTTAGGCTCCTCTAAGAAGAACTAACACGCCTATGCTTTTCTTGAGAGATACAGAAGATGGAAATAAGGAATTACAATAAAGAAGGCTCAAAAGTTACAGCAGAATTAGCACAACAGATATAAATGAGCCTACACACTCTCTTTTATACTTTTCTAACAGTTAGAGACCAAATCTAAGAGATTGACAGGGAGTGGAATTTTTCCAGAAGGTGTAAATGGTAATTTTGGTGCACAAATTACTTCTTCTGGAGCTGTGTGTTTCAAAATGAAGAGATAACTCCTTTTTATAGGTAAGGCCAGGCTGCTAGTCGTTGGAGTGCCTTGGAGAAGAGGTTAAGCCACCAGTTGTCAATACAAGATCTGTCACTTTCATGTGCAGCTTTTTCTCTTTCTAAAATTTGACTGGTCATATCTTCTGGAGAGCACATCTTCTACAGCTAGGATTTCTTCTTTATATAAATTTCCTTCTTCTAGAGAGGTTCTTGAGACTTGAAGAGGTGTTGGGAATATATGTAATTTTAACTGCTGCATGTTGTATCCTCAATAGATTCATATATTGATGAATCAAGGAAGTTTGCTTCTTCTGCAGGTATACTACCAGTGGAACTTTCTTCTGAAGTTTGGTTATGTTGACAGCAGCTTCACATTCTTCTTGACAGTTTTCTTATATTCTTTTATGTTAAGAGGGGATATATTTTCCTTTGAATATGAGTCAAAAGGTAAAATCTAAAAAAATAAACTTTGTTGTCAGAATGCTTCTTCTTAAGGTTTCCTGACAGAATGTATCTTTTGAAGTTTTGACAACAATTTTTCATGAGGCTTCTCAACTGCTTTCTTGCTTTCTTCTATGATTGATATGCATTTCATATTCTTCTTTGAATTAAAGCAATATCCTTATAGATGAAAGTAGTTTCTTTTGGATAAGCTTAGTTGAGATTATTTCTTCTGAAGACATCTTTCTTCTTTTGGGTAGTCTTCTTTAGCCTTTTTCCTATTTCTTCTTAAGACATTCTCAATTGAAAATATTAGTACAGATGTTCAGAATTATATTAAGTGTATTTTGATAGTTTGTCATTATGAAAACATCTCAAGGGGATTCTTTGACCTTACAATATCTCCCTATCGGGGAGGTAAGGTGGCACATCTTATAGGGATTTTGGGGCCTGACAAAGCAGCAAAAATACTTTGTCAACCCCGAAGGCGTGCATTGCACTGAGCCTAAGGAAGAAGAGCATATCAAAGAAGCACCCAAAGAGCTCCAAGATTTACCTAAACAACAGGAAGAGAGAATGGAAGAAATAGATGTTAGCAAAGAGAGGGAGGAAAAGAAGCCATTTTTCATCAGCGCCTCATTAAAAGAGCCGGAGAAAGAAGAACTGATAAAGCTGCTCCAGGAGTTCAAAGACATATTCATCTGGAAGTACGAAAAAATTCCAGGGTTAAGCACGACCCTGGTGACCAACAACTTGGCTATGCGCCCTGATACAAAGCTAATAAAGCAAGGAGCTCGAAAATTTTCCCCAGGCGTAGAGCAGGAGATTAAGAAGGAGGTGGAAAAGTTGTTGAATGCGGGCTTCATTAAGCCAGTACAACATTCGTTATGGTCGGCTAACATTGTCCCAGTCCGAAAAAAGAACGGGCAAATTAGGTGTTGTGTGGATTTCAGGGATTTAAACAAGGCATGTCCAAAGGATGATTTCCCGCTTCCCCATATAGACAGCTTAGATGATGCAACAAAACCACATGAACGATTCTCGTTCATGGACGGGTTTAATGGGTATAACCAAATCAAGATGGCAAAGGAAGACGCAGAGAAGACAACATTCAAAACGCCCTATTGAAAATTTTATTACACCGTGATGCCATCTGGGTTAAAACACTCTAGGGCCACGTACCAAAGGGTAATGATAACCATCTTTCATGATATGATGCATGACATTATGGAGGACTATGTAGACGATTTGGTCATTAAGTCTAAACGCGAGAGAATCATGGGAAACACCTAAGGAAAGTATTTGAGAGATGTAGGAAATTTCAGCTTAGGATGAATCCCATGAAATGCACCTCCACAGTGTTGAGAGAAGGAAATTAGAAGTAGAAAGAGAGTTTGAGGATTCAAGGGTAAATTAAGAGAAAAGGTATGGAATCTATTGAGAGCTATGAATTTTATGGGGAATCTAGAAGGGAAACCAAGTAATAAGCCCAACACAGTGGTAGATTTAACTTAGTAGGTATCACACCCTAAAGTTGAGAGGTTAGGAAGAAGGCTGAGGTGTTGAATGAGGGAATTAGATCGAGATGGAAAGACTTACGTTTAGAAGGTTGACGATATTAAGCAGAGAAACGGTTAGATTAATGGAGCAAGGTTAAAAAAGTATCTTTGTAAAAAGGAACTAGGAAAAAAGGTTTTATAAGAGAAAATGGGAATTTAGGATTATGATATTCTCGCTCAAGCGAGAAGGTCTCGCTTGAGCGAGGGGCAGAGCCATTAATTTGGGAGGCTCTCTGTGATTGAATTGCGCTCAAGCTCAATTAGGCTCACTCAAGTGCAATTCCATCCAGAATCAGGGGTTGCTCCCTGACTTACTCTCACTCAAGAGAGAAGGCTCTCGCTTGAGCAAGGCAAAGTCAGAGAGCATGGATTTTATTTCATGCGCAATTGCGCTCAAGCGAGAACGCCAATTCTACGACACATTATTTCACTCGCTCAAGCGAGGATTTCTTGCTTGAGCGCAGACCCAATTTTTTTTTAAAAAAAAAGATTTGTATGGCTTTTACCCTCATTCTTTCTCATTTTCTCCATTTATAGAGAGAGGAACTAGAGAGAGGAAGGGAGATCGAAGGAGAGAAGCTTGGATTGAATCCCCCACACCAATCAAGGAGCTTGGATCATCATCCCCTACTCCCTATATATCTTCTATATTTCTTGCTTTGAGGCGAGTGTGGTACACCCACTCACTTTCATTCTTGTATGAGATCCTATTGTATATTCCCTATTCTTCTTCCTCTTGCATTTTACCTTGTTTGTGCATGTTATTGATCGATTATCTGGCTGGTGAATGTTTATTGAATGGTATGTGTGAATGCCCTTGAACCCGTGTTTTAGGTTTTGAATCTCTATGGAACATTTAGTTGTGCATACCATGCCATTCATTCACATTTATGAACATATTTATAGTACCTCCAAGCATTCACGGGCCTATGGCCAAGCAAGGAAATGTCACAGGGTCTTCGAACCATCACAGGGTCTCCGGATATCACATGCCTTTGGGCATTAATTTATAAGAAGAACGAGGTAACCACATCGAACTTTCGGCCAAGAGGGAGATGAGGGTCCTCAAGCTAAAATGACAACATGCATAGTTTATTCATTGATAATAAGATTTAATCAGAGTTGGCCCTGGACGATAGTCTTTGGTCACATGGTCGAGCCCTCAATCACAGTCACATTTAGCGAAAAGACCCCGAGTGTTGGGTAAAAACACGCCACAGTCATGTTTGCATTATTTCACATTGTTTATGCCTATGTTGAGATTGTGGATTATGTTGGATATTTGCACCCCGTGTGTATGATTTCCTACACTACATGTTTTTACCACTCTCACTAGGACGCGAGTCTCACCCCACGATGTGGGAATCATATTCAGATGTGCAGGGCCCTTGTCCGAGTGCTTGATCGGGGAGCTGTGGGAGATTTGGTTGGGCCTATGATGGCCCAACTCTTTCGATTTATATATTTTCATCTATATAGGCAAGATTTTGTTGTGTTATGGGGATAGATAATACACACGGGGCCCTCAGGGATACCTTTTATGTTTTCAGGACATATGTATTGTCTTATCCCGTTATGCCCATTTGATTGACATTTGTACCCTTGTATTAATGTAATGGATTCCTGCTTAAGTATCTATTGGATTTCCTGAGCGTTGTGATGTATATTGTATGTTGATATCAATAATGCACAAAATAATTTCACAAATTTGAAAATAGTGCTCCTAACAGACATTATTTTTTAATTAAGAAATTAGGATGTTACAACCAAATCCAACTTTGTCGAACGAGTATATTTAGATATTTAACATTATAACAATGATTAAATTTAAAATTATAAACAATATGATAATTTGTTAGTATTTCAAAATAAAAATTATATAAAAAATATAATAAATTTAAAATTATATGAAATATTAATGTCCAAATTAATAATATACTTAAAATAATTATTTTTTATGAATTAATAATTTAAAATTAAAATAATTATCTTGTAATATATGTATATATATATATATATTCAAATTAAATCTCTAATTCAAACTAATTATCTCTAGTATGTATTAACATAAATTAATTACATAATTTAAACTAGTTATACTAGACTAATTATATACTAAATTTAAATTGTCTATTTTAAATCTTTCATATACTTCATATTTTAATATATTTATTTATTATTATATTAAAAATATATATTAACATATATATTTAACAATATTAATTCATATATTTTTCATGTATTGTACAAGATAAAATACGGTTTATAAATATAGTATTATCGTCAACAAGAAAAAAGAAATCAACCTTAAGAGATTGGTACAAACCTACAAATTTATGTTAACTTTTTAAAAAATTTCCGGAAAAGAAGGAATTATGAACTCTTGCATAAAAGCGAAGTGCAGGAGTAGAGGTTGAGAGCATAAAATAAAGGTAAATCGTGCAAATCACACTTAACTAGAATCACTTTTTCACAATTTGGAAAGGGTAAAAAAACACCCCAAGCTCATCTATAGGATACACCAAGTGAATCACAGAATCAGATAGACTAGGGAGAGAGATATTGGGGGAAAAGAACACCTGAAAATTATAGGCAGGCCTTAGTTATATAGGAGTTGCATTCAATGTAACATAATTAAGAGGAATGGCTATATACTTTGCCATCATTCTTAATATATACTGGTGTCCTGCTGATCACCAATGTCTTAACTTGTGGTCTTTTTTAGGAGAGACTAGCTATAGCTATATGCCAATAATTGAGAGAAAATGATGACATTTCTCAACTAATTGGCCCTTTTTATTCCTATTTTATTAATTTATAGGAGCAAGTGCCTCAAAATGTTTTAGAATATGAACAGAGAGATATCAACATCATGATCAAATAGACCCTCAATCACTGGTTATAAATTATTCCATTTAAGATATGGTGAAAGCTTTATTTTCACGGTTGTTCATAGATAGGGGGAGGGTAATCCAGGTTTACCCGTATCACCCATATCTAGGAGAGATTTGGAATGGGCCAAAATAATAATAATAAATGTACTAAAAGTTTGTTAAATGAAAATAATTGGTATTTGCAAACTAGGACAATTATCATCTTTAATATGTAATGGGAGAGACAATCTTAAATGGCTTCCAACTAGTAAATGTGCTTGTGTTTTATTCCTTTATTTTATTTACATTAACAACTTTTTTTATTCTCGTACTTTTTGCTTTGCTATAATGATGCAAGATCACGCATCAACATCAGTATCCTTTTCATTTTAGGTCATTAATTAAACTTTGATAGGGAAAGGGCCTTCTTTTCCTTTGTGTTTTATGTATATATTTTTCTTCTTCTCTTTAGACCTACAAGAATCAAGGTTATTTTATCTTCTTTATTTTCCTTGGAATAAGTTGTTCCAAATGAATGTTTTTCTTAATTATGCCATTTGTCTAGCTTGATTCAATGCTTTGGGCATAAGATTTAGAACAACTATTTATTCCATTGGTTCGTCATATCAATGGAAATATTTTGTTTGGTGCCTATAGAAATGAGGGGAAATGGAGGTAGGTGGGTTGAAGTGGGTAGAAATGCACCTCCTAGCCCTGCTTGGTGAGCCTGTGGAAATGGAGAGAAATAACAAAAACTGGTGGGCCCCATACAAAAAACATTTCTCTCCTCTTTGCTAGAGAAAAGGAGAGAAATAGTTGTTGTCCCAAAATAATCGATTACTGGCCCAAAGAAATCGATTATTAACTACAAAATAATCGTTTTTTGGCAAAAAAAAAAATCGATTTCTCTTCTATTTATGGCAAAAAAAATCGATTTTTGACAAAAAAAAATCAATTTTTGGCAAAAAAAAATGGTGAATTCTATGGTGTAATGTTATAATAGGTGTTATACCGTGTAATGGTATGATTAGGGGTTTTTCCATAAATATATAATTTTTAAAATTTACAATAAGGTCCTCCTATTATATTATTAATATGTTTATTTCTCTCTCCTCTCTCTCTCCTATATTTCCCTCTCCTCTGTTTCTCTCTCCTCTCTCTCCTCTCTCTCTTCTCTTTGTTTCTCTCTCCTATATTTCTCTCCCTATGTTTCTCTCTCCTCTCTCTCCTCTATTTCTCTCTTATTTCTCTATCCTCTGTTTCTCTCTCCTCTCTCTCTTTCTCCTATATTTCCCTCTCCTCTATTTCTCTCTCCTCTGTTTCTCTCTCCTATCTCTCTCCTCTCTCTTCTCTCTGTTTTCTCCTCTCTCCTCTCTCTCTCTCTCCTATATTTCTCTCCCTATGTTTCTCTCCTCTCTCTCCTATGTTTTTATCTCCTATCTTCCTCTTGTTTCTCTCTCCTCTATTTCCCTCTTATTTCTCTATCCTTTGTTTCTCTCTCCTCTCTCTCCTTTGTTTCTCTCTCCTATCTCTCTCTCTCCTCTCTATTCTCTCTCATTTCTCTCCTTTCTCTCTCCTATATTTCTCTCCCTATGTTTCTCTCTCTCTCTCCTCTCACCTATATTTTTCTCTCCTATCTCCCTCTTGTTTCTCTCTCCTCTCTCCTCTATTTTTCCCTCCTCTCTTTATTTCTCTCTCCTCTTTCTCCTTTATGTTTCCCTCCTCTCTCTATTTTTCTCTTCTCTTTCCACTGTTTCTCTCATGTTTCTCTCTCATCTCTCTCTCCTCTATTTTTCCTTCCTCTCATAAAAAACCCGCATGTGTCATTTCTTATTCATAAAAAACCCGCATGTGTTTTTTCTTGCTCATATAAAAGACGCATGCGTCTTTTTTGTGCATATAAGTTGTGCATGCATACTTGACTTTTGAATTTGGAAGTGGGGATTCAGGGGGTTGTTAGGGTTGTGCAGAGGACCAATGTTGCCAAGTTTGGTGATTTTTTGGATTTTGTACTAATCATGGTGAATTAAATCTAAAAAAATGATAAAATTAGGGGGAAATAGAAAATAATTGTATTTAATTCCATTAAAATGGGGAAATTGCCCATTTGGACCTGGGATGTTGGGTGTGAGTTTTGGTGTTGATCCGGAAAAATGGGGTTGTTAGGGGAGAGAGAAATAGAGGAGAGGGAAATATAGGAGAGAGATAGAGAGAAACATA